>CP092878.1:14417562-14460977 GCA_030710605.1 Cordylochernes scorpioides | reverse complement strand
ACAACGCTGGTTTTACCTACTCCTGATGGACACAGCGTGGATTTCAACAGTCATATACATAAAACATCGCAACAAACCTACCTGATTCTCCCAACACCACTAGCTTGCATGTCATTGACTTCATTGCAACAACACCCTGTACAACAACACACACATTATTATTATTTTTTAAAATATACTCCAATATCGGTAAAGAATCAAAAATTTATAGCACGAATAACTTCTTAGGTCCATTGAAGTCTATCAAAAATGATAAAGCACAATTTGGATTATAGATTATAATACAAGAAAATAAGACCTAATCCGAATAATTTGTGTGTGACGTTTCGGCAACAACATTGTCACCATCATCAGACAAAAGAATAAAAAGTCTATTGAAGTCTATAAAAAATGATAAAGCACAATTTGGATTATAGATTATAATACAAGAAAATAAGACCTAATCCTAATAATTTATTAGTGTGTGATGTTTCGGCAACAGCATTGTTACCATCATCAGACAAAAGAATAAATAATAATAATAATAATTGCGTATGATATTGTTTTTTACAGCACAATACAACAATGTTGGCAAGTTTCTCTAGAGTGGAATGTCGAGGTGACGAATCCACTCCAGGGCCTCCTCTGTGCACCGGTGGATATCCCCAAGTGTTCCCTGGAAGAATCTTCGAGGACAGTCCCTTAGGATATGGTGCATTGTTTGTATTTGTCCACAGTCGCAGTTCTGGTCTGGACTCATGTTCCACTTATTTAGTAGGTAGTTGCATCTACCAGTAGAGGTCCTGATTCTATTGAGGGTTGACCAGGTCCTCCTAGGTAGGTTGTAGCCGGGGACTACTCCAGCGTCTGCATCCATGTTAGGAACGGCTGATGAAGCGTCTGTCCTCCATGTTAGGAGCGGCTTCTTCCGAGGAAGGTGATGGCCGGCATGCGCCCTCGGGCTAGATCTTTTGATCGACAGATATCACCAACTGATGACCAAATATCCTTTAGGATATCCTGGTCTTTACAGCACTAATGAATCGGAAAAGAATAAATGATTTTATAGCACGTATATATATTTTTTTTCAAATAAAATAATTTTTCTACTGCCCTTACTGCAACGATAAAAATAATTTGTTGAGGGCCTGGCTCATCAGGGGTGAACCCTCTCTTACAGTTTTGCCATTTTAATCTAACTTACTGCTCTAATATTTCATGTAACTGATAAGACACAATTTGGATTATAGATTAGGACTACAAGGTAATAAGACCAAATAAATAAATAGTGTATGACGTTTTGGTAACAATGCTGTAACCGAAACATCACACATTATTTATTTATTTGGATTTGTAATACAAGAAAATAAGACCTAATCCAAATAATTTATTAGTGTGTGACATTTCGGCAACAGCATTGTTACCATCATCAGACAAAAAATTAATGGATTATTATTATTCTTCTTATTATTATAAACTGTTGGTTTTCGACCGCTATGACCTGGGTTCAATTCCCACATTGGGCACTTTTTTCGGATTACAAAAAAAAAAAAAATACTCCAATGGACCCCGATTCTTGCAAAAGTCCAACCCCACCAGCGAGTAACCAAACAGGGCTCCAGCACATTTGTAAGTGCAAAGTCAAACTGCTTTTCACATGTGTAGATATGTGGTACACTTACAGTTAAAGCAGTCACCTACCTTTACCCATCATGATTATCATGGCCTGTACCACATGTACTAGGGATAAGCAAAAAAAAAAAAAAAACATAGTTTTAAAAGCAACTTGGTTTATAGAATCTTAATTCTAAATGTGCAATAAATTGATAAAGAGGGAGCAATCTCTCGAAATATATTGAGAAAAAAAAATTTTTTTTTTCTTTACAGATTCAAGGACGTCCTTTTATATAAACTAAATCTAAAGTCCCCAGTGGTTATACCTGTGGTTATAACAACAATAACATAGAGTACTGTACAGCTTGTACCCCCGCTATAACCCCATCACTTAGGACCAAGATTTTATGTTGATATAACACAGCATGTTGTTACAAAGTAATAACACCAAATCCTAATAAATAAATAAATAGTGTGTGACATTTCAGTAACAGCATTGTTACCATCATCAGACAAAAGTACTGAATGAGATTAAAAAAAATGAAAATATCTTTATTTACAGGGCTGCTAACCATAATGGATGATTTTTGAGCCCAGGAAACATATAAATGATAAAAAACAAACACGATTAAAAAAAATATCACAGCATCTTTTTAAATAGGTACTGTTATCAATTGTGTAAACAAGATAGCAGATATGAAGAGAATAAGTCATACAAGACAACCTAAAATATTATTCTTAGAATTAGAAATGGATTTTTTTTTAGATATTAAACACTTGATAACAGTACTAACAATTTAAAAGCTGTTAAAAAATGGCAATTCCAGATATTTCTACGATGGAATATTCATGTGATTTGCATAGCACTTTAGTATTATCTATGCTAATTGCATATCTGCCTATATAGCACAGCCTTGTTGGATTGTTAGTAGGTTAAGTTTTTTTGCTTATCCCTAGTACACGTGGTACAGGCCATGATAATCATGGTGGGTAGAAGTAGGCGACTGCTTTTACTGTAAGTACACCACATGTCTACATATGTGAAAAGCAGTTCGACTTTGCACTTACAAATATGCCAGAGCCCTGTTTGGTTACTTTCGCTCGCTGGTGGGGTTGGACTTTTGCAGGAATCGGGGGCCATTGGAGCCTTTTTTTTTTAAATATAAAAAAGTGCCCAATGCGGGAATCGAAACCGGGTCGTGGCGGTCGAAAATCAACGGTTTAGACCATCCTTCCACTGACCCCCTTAGCGGTTAATTGAATAGGGGCAGGTCGGTGTGAGCTGCTGATGTAAATATAGTTTGTTCTTTTGTCCTTTTTATAGTTTTATATCTTTAGGTAATAAAGGATCTTTCTATTTCTCTACGAATCCATAAGTATTTTACCCAACAAAAGCATGCTGTGATATTTTTCCTCATTCAGTACTTTTGTCTGATGATGGTAACAACGCTGTTACCAAAAGGTCACACACTATTTATTGATCTAGATTTGGCCCTTGTAGTTCTAATCTATAATCCAAATAGTACCTTATCATGTTATTATTTGGCCAAATACCCTTCCTTGATAAATTCTAGAAAAAGCCAATCACATATGTATTTCAAGGCTGTTATGTCTTCATTAGAGGGGTGCATGCTGTACCTCAATGATTCCAAAAAAAAGGTTTGTCTCTTAGAGACCTTGTGGTGTGTCGATTTATTAGTCCAGCGATGGCTCAGAAAGTATTTCAAAGTTAGTGTTTTATTGGTATTACTTATTGGCTACATTTATAGAGGAAGACAGAAGGACAACACCCTAGAATGTCTATTGAGTTCTGTTGGCTTCCGCCGATCTACCGCGCCACGCAGCGGTGGTCATCTCCTAATCCATGTCCCCGCTTGTATGTTTGCTGACGGTGTGGTCCGTCATCCCAGCAGGATGGAAGGAAATCTCTCGGCCCCCACAACTTCTTGAATAAAAAATGAAATCCAAGGAATGGGTAGTTAGGTTTATAAGTGTATTAAATACAAATGTAACTTTTGGTACTGTAGAATTACAGTAGAATAACCTTTATGAGGACACTCTCGCTAGAGGATACCTCTCTCTACAAAGGACACAGTTTCAATAGCCATAAATGACCATTTTAACCAATAGGCTGTTCTCTGAAGAGAACAATTTTCAGTGAAAAAATTACCATTTTTACTCATTAGTAAAACTACTAACTAGACATCTCTCTACAAAGGACACAGTTTTAATCGTCAAAACTACCAATTTTAACCAATTAGTTGTTCTCTATGATAAGGCGCAATTTGGATTATCTCTATATATATAAAAGTCAATTTCTGTCTGTCTGTTTTGCGATAAACTCAAAAACTACTGAACCAATTGGTACCAAATTTTGCATGTCGCTTTTTATAAACCTGAGGAAAATTTTCGGCTGCATTTTGATTAGTATTTTTGGCTATTTCTTTTTTCCATTTGAAGAACTTTTTTTTACGCGGACTAATCCGGAATGTAATGAATGCCTAAATATGGCCATTTTTTAAAGCATCGGTGGTTCAGTGGTAGAATGCTCGCCTGCCACGCGGGCGGCCCGGGTTCGATTCCCGTCCGATGCATTTTTTAAAAACAATTTTTAAAACTCATTTATATTATATATAATATAAATATATATATTATTATATCAACTATATTAATTAAATCAAATACCTAAACACTAATATAATACAATTTTTGCCATCACACACACATTTTTCCTGTAGTTTATGTGTTACTTCTGTATTGCTATTCTATGGCACTTCTAATATTTATTATTGATATACTTTTAGTATGAAGGAAATTGCACCCAAGGGATTTCTTGGATTATAGATTATAAACACAAGGTTAGTTAAATGGATACCTCTCTATAAAAGACAATTTTCAGTAGAAAAATTACCCTTTTTTACTCATTAGAAACTCTCCAGTAAGTGGAGACATCTCTACAAAGACAAGACACAGTTTTAATAGTCAAAATTACCAATTTAACAAATTAGTTGTTCTCTAACTTCTTAGGTCCATTGAAGTCTATCAAAAATGATAAAGCACAATTTGGATTATAGATTATAATAAAAGAAAATAAGACCTAATCCAAATAATTTATTAGTGTGTGGCGTTTCGGCAACAACATTGTCACCATCATCAGACAAAAGAATAAAAACTATTAGTTTTATTAGTTGTTCTCTAGTTAAGAGGACATCTCTACAAAAGACCATTTTCAGTGGAAAAATTACTCTTTTTACTCATTAGAAACTCTCCAGTAAGAGGACACATCTCTCTAAAGGACACTTTTGTTATGCAACTAGGTAATGTCCTTTACAGAGAGGTAGTTCTACTGTTATAAGAGAGGCTGTTATAAGCAGGTTCTACTGTAAAAATCTTGGTTCCCTCAAATGATGTTGTTATAGAACAAGCTGTTTTTATATCATATTTACATAACCTCGACCCTATCTTTTTTTGTGCCATTGAAGCAATGATAGCCTCAGTGGGATCATAAGTTTTTTATCTTATCTGTGGGAGCACCTATTTTGGGAGATTTGGTACAGGAGTTCGATATTGCAGTTTGTGTGTCCTTGTAGGCTTATTTGGTAGATGTAGATGTATTAAGGAAGAGATTCTCTGTAGACACAAGGTAATAAGACCAAATCCAAATAAATAAATAAATAGTGTGTGACATTTCGGTAACAGTGTTGTTACCATCTTCAGACAAAAGTGCTGAATGTATTTCAGCTCATAAGAAAAATTAAATGCAATGGAAAGAAAACGCGTAAATTTAGAGAAAAAAAGAAAAGGATATAGAATTAATTTAACTTAAAAAAAAAACATGGTAACAAGACCAAATCCAAACAAATAAACATCACACACTGTTTATTTATTTGGATTTGGTCTTATTACCTTGTGTTTATAATCTATAATCCAAATTGTGACTTATCAAATTCTCTGTAGATTATGTAGTATATAGGTTTATTACAGTTGATTATCTGTAGATGTATTATTGTAGGTTTCTCTCATGGTAGCTTCTTTGTAGATGTATTACTGTAGATTCTTTCTCTGTAAAAACAATTCTCCATAATGGCAGCAAAATTAGTAAAATTGAAAACTCAATGCATTATCTTTTGACATATTCTGGAACTCCGCCTTTGCCGGTCCCAAGCCCGGATGAAAAAGGAGGAGGGGGAGCAGTAACAAGCTCACTAAAAAACCTGGGCTCAGTTGGCCTGGCTGATAGAGTACCCTGTAAGGGCTCCTAATCCAGGGATACAGAATGAGCAGCATTTGTACTCCATGTTAGTAGCAGCTGCACATGGCGTCTGTTCATGTCAGAGGCGGCCATTTCTTTTGAAGCTAAGTCGGCCTGCCACTGAGTAGTGCTCCCAGTCTTAATGACAAAGGCAGACACATTCTACTTCACCCAGTCATGATGGTTGTCAAACAGACACCATCAAGGATCACAACTTGATACCCTAATATGATTGAGTGGAGATAAGAAAGAAGAAGACATATTCTGGAAAACAGCACAGACAATAGAAGCAACACAGATAATGGATCTAACTTGAAGAAAGGTCGATGTTAATCTCCAATTTCTATAGATAATGTTCACTTCTGTATCTGGGAGAATTCTGTATGGGACAAGTGTCCTTTAATAAAGTCTTATTGTTGTTGTTAATTCTTTCTGTCTGTAGGCTTTTATTACAGTAGCTTCTAAGTGGATTAATAAATAAATATAGTAAATAAATAATGATATTCTTATAGTTGGGAGTTTTGAAGGGAGAGGTGACCTTTTATTTTTATGTAGATCAATATCCTAAGGCAAAATTTGCATCTATAATGATATACCAATCAATAATGAACACCAATCAATTCAAACTTACCACTTAAGGTTGACAAGTGTTTTATCAAATACCAACATGCAACTGTCACCTTTTTTATTCTTAATGAATATAGTTTTTATATACAGTAGTATCTCTGTAAAGGACAACCTCTTCTTCTTCTTTCTTATCTCCACTCAATCATATTAAGGTATCAAGCTTGTAAAGCTTGAGACTTTTGAAGGTGTCTGCTGGGGAAGAGTAGAGCTCATCAATGGATGAGTCAATAATATGTTTTGGGGTTGCAAGTTGAGAATTACACTTAGTACATAGTGGGAAAAACCTTGCAACCATTCTGGAAAGTCATTGTCCGTAGATAACCAGACTTAAGTCTGGAAATCAAAGACTGTTGTTCTCTTGGGAGGACAGAACCGGTGCTTGTCCCTCCTTCTTCTTCTTCTTTCTTTCTTATCTCCACTCAATCACACTAAGGTATCAAGCTTGTAAAGCTTGAGATTTTTGATGGTGTCTGCCGGGGAAGAGTAGAGCTCATCAATGGATGAGTCAATACAGTCAATAATTATAAAACTATTTTAGAGGCGTGACATTCTTTTTAAAATAAAACAATTTCTACTGTCCTTACTGCGATGGAAAAATTCCATCGCAGTAAGGACAGTAGAAATTGTTTTATTTTAAAAAGAATGTCACGCCTCTAAAATAGTTTTATAATTTGATAACAGATGGCGCTCTAGTACATCGTAACAGTCAATAATATGTCTTGGGGTTGCAGGCTGAGAATTGCACTTAGTACATAGTGGGAAAACCTTGCAACCATTCTGGAAAGTCATTGTCCGTAGATGACCAGACTTAAGTCTGGAAATCAAAGACTGTTGTTCTCTTGGGAGGACAGAACTGGTGCTTGTCCCTCCTGCTCTGTACCAGTCATGTGCAGCATCAGATTTCCATTCCTGCAGGCATTGGGTTTTGATGGTACGGAGGAGGTCTCTTTCATCTAGTTGGGTGGTGGATTCTCTTGCTTCAGGTAGGCCAAGAGCTCCAGCTTTTGCCAGAGAGTCTGCCAGCTCATTACCAGGAATTCCAACGTGAGCTGGAAGCCATTGCACTGTGACTGAGCTGTTGGCTGGGAGTCGGTTTACAGACTTAGCAATGCTCTTGAGGAGAGGTTCTTGACTGGAGAAGCAGCTTTGAAGGGTATAAATGGCTGCTCTTGAGTCGGAGTAGATTATTATTTTGCTTGGTGAGTTGATGTTGATGTCTTTTAGAGCCGTATCTATAGCAGAGAGTTCTGATTTATAAACTGAAAGATGTCTAGGGTGGGAGAGGGAGATTTTTTCCAGGATCTTATCTTTGTAGATAGCAATTCCACTGCCAGACAGTCCAGTTTCAAGTTGGCTACCGTCAGTGTAAATTGTGATGTCAAAGAGGGAGCTATTTTCCTCAATGATTTGGAGGCCAAAAGCTTTAAGTAATTCTGGCTGAGTTTCGTGTTTGTGGGGATTGTCTGGTAGATGAGGGAAACAGATGAGTTTGTTGCGAGTTTTGTGTGGGGGATAGGAAGTTCTGTGTTTGGGATTAATTGGGATGTCTAAAAGATTAGAGTTGTGAGCCATGTTGAGAGGTGTGGGGCGTTTTAATCTTTGGTTTGGGACCCAATTTCTAATAAATTTTCCTGTAAGATGTTCTTTTGGAGAGTTAATCTTTTTTGTTATAAATTTTGAAAAGCAGATTTTTCTCCTTAGGTGCAGGGGAAGAAGGTTGGATTCGAGTTCAGCAATGCGATTTGGGCAGGATCCTCGAAGTCCGCTGATAATTTTAGCTGCGCTTGCTTGGATTCTGTCTATTTTGGATAGGTTAGTTTTACTTGCATTGATCCAGGCTGGTGTAGCATATTCCAAAATAGGTCTTACGAGTGCAAGGTACGTTGTGCGTAAGATATTGGCATTTGCACCCCAGTTTAAGCCTGATATTTTTTTTCAGGATTTTGAGCCTATTTTTGGCTTTGCTTATCATGGTGTCAATATGTTTTTTAAAAGTGAGCGCAGGGTCGAGTGTGACACCAAGATATCTTGGGGAATCTGAATATTGAAGTTTTGAATTATTTAAGAAAATATTTGGGGTCCAGTGGCGAAGGTGGTTGTTGATGGTGAAGAGGCCGATTTCAGATTTGTTGATGTTGATGGATAATTTTAGTTTCTGAGTTACCTTTTGTAGATTTTTCATGGCTTTATTCAGAGATTGTTCTGCATCGGAGAGGTTGTTTTTGGAGACCCAGATGATTATGTCATCTGCGTAAAGGGCAATTTTAGCTGGCGGTTTGATAAAAGTGTCCCTCCTGCTCTGTACCAGTCATGTGCAGCATTAGATTTCCATTTCAGAAGGCATTGAGGACAACACCTAGTTGTAAAGTGTCCTTTAAGGAGAGGTGTCCTCTTACTGTAGATTTGCTATTAAAGTAAAAAATGGTAATTGTGACGATGAAAACTGTCCTTTGAAGAGAGGTGTTCTCTCATGAAGATTCTACTGTAAATTACTGAGGTTAGATTCTGTTTATATTTGGCTGCAGCAGCATAGTTTAACAAGTATAAACACAAGGTAATAAGACCAAATCCAAATAAATACGTAAATAGTGTGTGATGTTTTGGTAACAACGTTGTTACCATCTTCAGACAAAAGTACTGAATGAGAAATTTTACCACAGCATGTTTTTAAATAACAATAATTGTTGATAACAGTAAATATTTAAAAACATGCTGTGGTAAAATTTCTCATTCAGTACTTTTGTCTGAAGATGGTAACAACGCTGTTACTGAAACGTCGCACACTATTTATTTATTTGGATTTAGTCTTATTACCTTGTGTTTATAATCTATAATCCAAATTGTGCCTTATTAACAAGTATAGTTTACTTATACAAACATTCATCTCCTGATTTATAATTTAAAAATATCAAAAAAGTATCCAGGACATGCTAAGTTTCTTGCCCAATCAATTTCTCTAGCTTTCAGGCTTACATTCCCTTTAACAGGAGCAACTAGGAGTAAAACTTCTAGTTAACTATATGCACTTTTCTTTTTTTACTGTATTTGATAAAGCACAATTTAGATTATAGATTAATACAAAACATTAACGCGCCATCTATACATATAAAATGAAAGGATTTAAAAGCACGAATGTTTCTTTTATACATAATACAAACTTCTACTGTCCTTACTGCGATGAAAAATTATGAGCCAAGCCCTCCCAATATATTTTTTCATCGCAGTAAGGGCAGTAGAAGTTTGTATTATGTATAAAAGAAACATTCGTGCTTTTAAATCTTTTCATTTTATAATTATAGATTATAATAAAGAAAATAAGACCTAATCCAAATAATTTATTAGTGTGTGATGTTTCACCAACAACATTGTTACCATCATCAAACAAAAGAATAAATGAGAAAAAAACACTACAGCAAGTTCTTAAATAGTACTGTTATCAAGTGTATCTGTTATCTTATTTAAACACTTGATAACAGTACTATTTAAGAACTTGCTGTGGTGTTTTTTTCTCATTTATTCTTTTGTCTGATGATGGTGACAATGTTGTTGCTGAAACGTCACACACTAATAAATTATTTGGATTAGGTCTTATTTTCTTGTATTATTGCTGTATAGTTATCTAGAAGTTATACTCCTAGTTTTTCCTGTTAAAGGGCATGTTATCCTGAAAGCTAGGGAGATAAAATTGTACAAGAAGCTTAGCCCTGTAGGCTTTATTGATATTAAAAAATATATAGTTTAACTATAGAAATAAAGGTTAATTCTCTACTGTCACAAAATAAACATCAAATCCAGACGCCATCGACAGTCGCCACAAAATAGCGGCCACAGGTCGGTAACAAAACCACAACACCAGCTTTAGCAAACTGAGAAGCGTCCACCTAGAGACCATGGTTTCGGGCTGATGATCCTTGTCAGTCTAGGGCGGACTTTATTCCATGAGATCCACACGGGATCTAATGGAATCTTGACAATCTGCCAAAGAGGTGTTTAACTGGTAGAGTGGCTAGGTCACATCTATGGCCAATATATAGATGGAAATTTTAGTGGGAGGAATATTTATCTATAAAAAATAATGGTCCCCTCTCCCGTCAAAATATACACCATCTAGAAGTGACCTTTATTTTAATAGATCAATACCCTCCCGGTGAAATTTATAAGTATAGTTAAGTATAAAGGAAACCAAAACATCAAAGAGCACAAATATTTCTTTTTAAACATAAAAAACAAATTTCTATCCTTGCTGTGATTAAAAAATATATATATTGGGAGGGCCTAGGTCATCAGTAGTGAACCCTCCCAGCGGTTTCGGCAGTTTTAATCTACCATACCTCCCATTAATTTTTCATTGCAGTAAGAGCAATAGAAAAAAAATTTGACTTTTATTTTGAAAATAATCATACACCACCAAAAATAGTTTAAATTTCTTATAACGAATGGTACAGTAATGAATACAATTTATTTAGATTTTGTCTTATTAACTTGTGTTTCTAATCTTTCATTTTGAAATGAGATGTATATATCCGATATTTTTTGTTCACACACACACACTTCCCTGATTAATACTCCCCGATTCTTGCAAAAGTCCAACCCCACCAGTGAGTGCAAGTTACCAAACGGGGTTCTGACACATTTGTAAGTGCAAAGTCGAACTGCTTTTCACATATGTACATATGGTGCACTTACAGTAAAAGCAGTCGCTTAACTTTCCACCATGATTATCATGGCTTTGAGATAAGAAAGAAGAGAGATAAATAAAATGAAGTCAACCACATATCTTTTAAAATAATAAACATCATTTTTAAGTGAATTAAAGCTTTCATTTCTAATTGGCCTATAGTAATACAAGCTACATTTGGTGATATTGGACTACCCATTGTTGCACCTTTCATTTGGAGATATATTTGATCATCAAAAATAAAGTATGTTGTTTTCAAACAAAATTCTATTCCAATTAAAAAACAAAAAACATTGGATACTTTCAACAATCTATGTCCTGATATCAATTACTCTATGAGATTTATATAGTTTCATTTTCATATCTTGTTTGTCCCATCTAAATGAAAAGTCACTTACTTCATAAAATAAAATTTGATAAACTGTTTATATTTGTTTCCACATGTTTGATAAGTGTGATGCTATTTCAAAAATTATTTTATATAACCTAATATAAATAAATTTATCAGAATATATTTTGACTATAAAAAATATATAAACTAGTATAAATAAAAATATTGTGCATGTGATTATATTGTGCGGTATGTGTTAGATTTTAATTAACTCTTTGCCATTAAAAAAAGTCAAAAGATGATTTATATTTTATTATATAATGATTCTTATTGTATAAATTTTGATATATTGTTAATGCTTTTGTTTGTAAAGTGATTTTGAAAGTTTATACTACGATGTTATCTTTTATTTATTCTTTTTTTTTTTTTTAGTATATAAACAATTATATATAAATAATTTATATCTGATAAAGAGTTTTTAATTGCATAATATCTTACCACTAATTTATATAAAATTTAAAATTACTTTTAGTATAAATTCTTATAAAATATACATAATTTACTAGCAAATAAACATAAATCGAAACTGCGGGGTACAAAGAGTTACATTTTGTAAACATGTGAAAGACTGGTCAATTAATCAAATATGCATTCGAATATTTTCAGAATATGATGGGAATTTTTCAAAATAAAATTATAATTTTATTTTTGACATTTTATTAACGCTAAAAATTTTTTTCTAATTCATTCTTTATTTTCTAATTATAAATGAAAATATAGTTTTTGAAAATAATCGAAATATTTAATTGGCACTAAATTGGAAATTATACAAATAAAAAAAATTAAATTCTCTACTCTCTCTCCCTACATTTTTAAATACATAGTACATATTCTTAGTATAATAAAAACCGCCATGTCGCTGTTACCATGCAAAGATGCAAGGAATTCTGACAGGCAGGATGGGAGACAATGAGGGTGGCTTCTCAGAGGCTCTGCAGAATCTCCTTCCTGGTGAAATCCAGATATTAGGGGTCAATTGTGTTGACCTTGTCTGGTTGCCAAATACCCAGGATTAGCCATTGATAGCCCTTCTTAGTGAAGTCGAAACCTTTTCAGACAGACGAACAATGTCCAACAGGCACACGCAATACACTGATATCAGCGCTCCAGGATTCTTCTGGGGAGCAACAAACCCCACTTAAAACAAGCAAAGCGCGCTTGCAGTGATCAGTTTTGGCTTAAGATAGATCATAGCCTTGGAGATGGTTCATGCTGGATCCCAGAAATAGGCTGCAACAGGCAACACGTGAAGGGGAAACAAACTTGTGATGACTCGCTTTATAAGGCTTAACAGGTAGAAGCCTGAGAAACAGAGCGTTTTTGACAGTGAAGTTCAAAATAGTTGTTAAAGGCCTGCATCTCCAATCTTCCATAAGGTAACTGAGAAAAAGAAAGACATTTAAACTTTCCTCACGTTGATGTCTTCTTCTTCTTTCTTATCTCAAAGCCATGATAATCATGGTGGGTAGTTAGCGACTGCTTTTACTGTAAGCGCACCACATGTCTACACATGTGAAAAGCAGTTCGGCTTTGCACTTACAAATGTGCCAGAGCCCCGTTTGGTTACTTGTACTCGCTGGTGGGGTTGGACTTTTGCAAGAATCGGGGGCCATTGGAGCATTTTTTTTAACAGAAAAAAGTGTCCAATGCGGGAATCGAACATGGTTCAAAATGTTTAAAATCACGTTGATGTAAAACAAGCCAACCAGGATCTTGGAAATTTCAGACTAGCGAAAACTACAAGTGAGAGAATTTCTAGAGAGATGAATTTTATTAAAAATAATTTACTAAAGATATATTTAAGAAAAAATAAATTTTATAGTAAACATTAAAAAAATGTAATGGCATCTTCTAATGGTGCAAATTATCGTTGATATCTATTTTATATTCCAGAATAATGTCCAAATACCCTTTCTTGATATATCAGGAAAACAGGTTTTTGACTATTGTAAATTTGAGGACAAGTTTCTTTTTAATATTTCTAGTATAAACTATTGTACTACTTTATTCACAAATATTATTAAATATTATAAACTATTTTGCTTAATTTAACTTTGTATTTTAATATTGATTTCAAAATTTAAATATATATATATTTAAAACTGTGCGCTCCAGGAATCTAGGTAAGCTAAATGAAAATACTTTATAAGAAATTTATAACATATCAAAGCGCGCGCACAAGTATCTTAAAAAAAACTATTTAAAAAATATTATTTTCTGAATATATTTTTAAAAATATAATCTGTTTTATTCTTCGTAATAACTTCGAGTTGTTGTTTTTGTTGTGACTTTTTTGTTGCATATTTACATTTTTGAAATAAAAATTAAGTAAAATGAAAACAAGCAAACACAAAAAAGAAAAGAAGCATAAAAAACATAAAAAGCATAAGCGGGAACGTAAATCATCTTCTTCTTCCCAAAGTGAAGTTGAATGGGTTGAATCTAAATCAACCAAGCCATTAAACAAGGATTCCTCTCCAAAAGAATCGCCTGAAAAATCTAACCTAACAGAACCCACTCCACCAGAACAAGATTGGCTTTCCCTTTGCCTTTCATCAACGGCTTCTACTAGCAAACAAAACCAACGAAAAGATGTCAAAGAAACTGTTGAAAGCCTTGGACAACACGAACGTGAACTCAATCCCATACTGGAAAGATGGCGGTACAGGCTTGCCTGAAGAAGAAAAAGACAAAATTAAGGTAAATACATCAATTGTAGGTGATGGTGGTGTAAGATGGTATAAAAGAGCTTATCAACGTATAATGGAAAGGGCAGCAGAAGAAAATAGAGATCCAGAAGATATTGCTAAAGAAAGATGGGGTTCTTTAAGTCAGTTGAAATCTTTAATCGATGAAGCAGAATCCAAAAATCCAAATAGTTCTCATTCCTCATATTCATCAAGAAATAAAAGAAGAGATAACTATCATTCATCAAGTAAATATTATGACAAAAATGAAAATTATGATAGGAAGAAACAATCACTTTTTACTAAGCCTAAATTTGATGATTTTGAAAGTGATAGAAAAGATTATAATAAAGATCACTATATTGATAAAAAGTTAAAATTTAATAAACCAAAATTCAATGATGATTTTGGAAGTAATAGAGAATATAAAAATGAATATGAGGTTGAAAAACAGACGACATTTAGTAAACCAAGTTCAGATGATGGTGAAACATTTTCTAGAAAATCTTATCATAGAAAAGATGATTCACCAAAAAGACTTACTAAAGATATTGATATTAAACCAGAATATCATACAGAATCACCAAGAATTCCATCATTTCCATCAAATAGTGCACCTATACTTACAGATTCAGAAAAAAATCAATTAAATGCCAAAATATTTAAAGCAGAACTTAAAGGTAATACTGAATTAGTTGAAAAGCTTAAAGCACAATTGGAATTATCAGAGAGAGCAGAAAAAGAAGTTTTACTTACTCAGACGAACACAAGTGGATTTACATATCCTGTAGGTCAGGATCGTAAAGTATATCCACATAAGACTAAAGTAAAACATCAAACACATGATGCATCAGGTGAAAGAACCTCATATTTCCCAGACGATAATGAATATTCACTTAAACAGATGTTTGAAAGTGAAAAGAAGACATCAGCTAGAGAACAAAATTCTCTATATATGTCAAATTACCTAAAGATGAGTAAAACAGATTCTGAAGATATGGATGATATTGTATTAGATAGGGCATCAAGAAAAGTACCCAAATATTCAACTGGGGATAGATTAAATGCAATTAAAGATCACCAGAAACTATCAGGTATTAGAGAAAGGTGCAAATATTGTATGGAAACCAATACATCAAATAAGAATTTGGTAGTTGAACATTTCCAGAATGTTTATATTATGGTACCACCTACGACATCGCTAACTGACGGCCATTGTTTTATTATTCCAAGGATTCATATATCAGCTACACTACTCCTTGATGAAGATATACAAGAAGAAATTAAAGATGCAAAACGGAAGTTGATTGAACATTTTGCCAATTTGGATAAATATCCTGTTTTCTTGGAATCAAGTCAAGGGAAATTTTATCATACAATTATTGAATGTATACCAGTACCAAGAGATATATTCCATGATGCTCCTATGTATTTTAAGAAAGCAATTTTAGAGTCGGATACAGAATGGTCTGATAACAAGAAGCTAATTGATCTCTACAAAAAGGATCTACAGCATTCAGTACCAAGACATATGCCCTACTTTGCAGTACAATTTGGATTGGGTGGTGGCTACGCCCATGTTATTGAAGACCACAGATTATTCACTAGATATTTCGGACAAGAAATCTTAGGAAACCTTTTGGATGCTGAACCACAGGTTTGGTTAAAACCTCATTTAGAAAGCTCTGAAAAACGGAAAGAAAAAATGGAAAATTTTGTCAAGTTATGGAAGAAGTAAGTCTTCATTTTATTTTTTTTTGTAATTATTTTGTTGTGTTTTTTTAAATAACCAATATGTGTTAATGTAAAATTATAAAGACATTGTGTTAAAATTTTACATAAATGATGCATATAAATTGTAAATAGAATAAATATCATTGTGTCTTATTTTTGTTGTTGTTGTTTACTAACCTGTTTTCTAATTGCATGAGATTGTGAATTTTTAGTTACCATTTTGAACAATGCATATAGGGTTGTTGTCATAGAGGAATTTATATTATTCATTGTTGGAATTAGAGGATACATCAAATTTGAGAAAAATAATAAATAAAAAGGTGTGTGTGAGATATTCAATCCTGTGGATCATTGAAACATGTCAGTGATTGTAAAACGACACTTGAAGTTACACCGCATGAGTTTCTTTTCAACAAAATCAAATTTTTATTTCAAGGTGAAATATTGACTATTTCTAATTCCGTTCATCATTACTTTTTATGGGGGGGAGAAGTCCGACTACACCTCCCTGCGGTCCATCCTGGACCCTTGGAATATTTGACCAAGGTGACTAACGTGGCAACGGCACCCATTTTCCAATGAAGAGCAAAACTGATATCTCCACATTGCTGCTGCTGTGATAGAGATGCATGGAGACATCTGATAGTCTTCTTTGGACACGACCACAACAACAACATTACTTTTTATAATTCATCCTTTCATACCTCATCCAAAAAGGTTAGAAATAGTCGATATTTCACCTTGAAATAAAAATTTGAATTCGTCGAAAAGAAACTCATGCGGTGTAACTTCAAGTGTCGTTTTACAATCACAGGCTGCAGTGTATTATAATGTCAGTGATTGATAAGGCACAATTTGGATTATAGATTATAAACACAAGGTAATAAGACCAAATCCAAATAAATAGTGTGTGATGTTTCGGTAACAAGTGGCGTTGTTACCATCTTCAGACAAAAGTGAAGAGAAGAAGTGAAAAGAACTTTTGTCTGAAGATGGTAACAACGCTGTTACCAAAACGTCACACACTATTTATTTATTTGGTCTTATTACCTTGTGTTTATGTCAGTGATTGTATTATTCAGCACTAGGCCTAATCACTGTTTATAAGATTTCTTCTTTAATTTGAAACCTTTTAAAAATCCCAAATAAAGCCATTTTCCTTAATCTAATCGGCTTTAATTCAACTGACAATTCTGATCCAATGGGGTGTTGCAGTTGTGAACTGGAGTTCCATTTTTAAAATCTTAAATTAACTTAACCTAATACAGTAGAACATACTCCATGGAAAGGACACTCATGCTAGAGGACATCTCTCTATAAAGGACAGTTTTCATTTGCAAAATTACCATTTTTACTATTTAGCAACTCTCTGGAACTTCGCCCTTGCCGGTTCCAAGCCCAGATGAAAAAGGAGGAGGGGGAGCAGTAACAAGCTCACTAAAAAACCTGGGCTCAGCTGGCCCGGCTGATAGTACCCTGTTAGGGCTCCTAATCCAGGGATACAGGATGAGCAGCGTTTGTACTCCATGTTAGGAGCGACTGCACATGGCATCTGTTCCTCATGTCAGAGGCTCCATTTATTTTGGAGCTAAGTCGGCCTGCCACTGAGTAGTGCTCCCAGTCTTATTGACAAAGGCAGACACATTTCTACTTCACCAAGTGTGGAGATAAGAAAGAAGAAGAAGAAGTAACTGTCCCTAAAGGACACTTAGGCTCTGCAATTAGGTGTTGTCCTTTACAGAGAGGTATTCTATTGTATATTAATACACAGAGGCTGGTCTGCAGAAATGAGTATCTCACTAAAAAGTTAAAAATGTATAAAATAATACAGAGCCTCTATTGATAAAATACAATTTGGATTATAAATTTGAAACTTAGGGTAACAAAACCAAATTCAAATTAGAAACACAAGGTAATAAGACCAAGTCCAAAAAATAATAATAAGTCCATGGCCCCTTTTGCAATACATTTTTGCTTTTCCCTAGTACACGTGGTTCAGGCCATGATAATCATGGTGGGTAGAAGTAGGCGACTGCTTTTACTGTAAGTGCTCCACATATCTACACATGTGAAAAGCAGTTCGACTTTGCACTTACAAATGTGCCAGAGCCCTTGTGGGGTTGGACTTTTTCAAGAATCAGGGGCCATTGGTGCATTTTTTTTTAAATCAGAAAAAAGGTCCCAATGTGGGAATCAAACCTGGGTCGTAGTGGTTGAAAACCAACGGTTTATACCATCCTTCCACCCACCTCAATGATGCAATAGCAATACCATGATGCACTAAAACCCAGTGACCATACCTATAGAGACCACTTCATTGTTTAGAGCTGATAAAACACAATTTGGATTATAGATTATAATACAAGAAAATAAGACCTAATCCAAATAATTTATTAGTGTGTGTTAATTTATTATTAGTTAAACAAATTATTAGTTAATAAATTATTTAGATTAGGTCTTATTTTCTTGTATTGTTTAGGGCCCTTGATTGGACGGCATTTGATGCTGCTTCCTTTTGTCAAATATGGCAGATGTTTAGAAAAACAGTAGAACCTCCTCCCTGTAAAGGAGAACACTTAGTTGCATAGAGGAAAGTGTCCTTTAGGTATCCTCTTACCATAGAGTAGCTAGTAAGAGTGGCCTCTCATGGAGGTTCTTCTACTGTACCTGGTTAAGTTAGTTGTCTCATGGTAGCAAGGCCAAATTGATATTTTGATAACTGCGCATATTTAATTTACTTATTTAATTTGGTCTTGTTACCTCCCTCCTGGTTCTTTTGAATAATCCAATTATTGTATTTCAAGTAGAGTTAACCGTGAGAAACCACCTAAAACCTCTCCTGGAGGTAGGTGGTCTCTTATCAGAGTTTTTCCCATGTCAGGCCAAGTTAGGAGGAATCTTACAACTGAAACAGTCTTCTGATAAGAGACCAACCTCCTGGAGTGACCGGGATTTTAGTCTGTGGCTTCTCATGGGAGACTGATCTGTATCTCATTAGTATGTCAACACATTTTATATTGAGATGTAACTTTTGTTCCTGAAGACCACAAGCATTAAGCATCTTCTTCTTTCTTATCTCCACTCAATCATATTAGGGTACTGGGTGAAGTAGATGCGTCTGCCTTTGTCATTAAGACTGGGAGCACTACTCAGTGGCAGGCACGACTTAGCTCCAAAAGAAATGGCAGCCTCTGACATGAGGAACAGACGCATGTGCAGCCGCCCCTAACATGGAGTACAAACGCTGCTCATCCTGTATCTCTGGATTAGGAGCCCTTACATGGTACTATCAACCGGGTCAGCTGAGCCCAGGTTTTTTAGTGAGCTTGTTACTGCTCCCCCTCCTCCTTTTTCATCCGGGCTTGGGACCGGCAAAGGCGGAGTTTGCATTAAGCATTGAAGTGGGCAATAAAAACCCTACTTTCAAAATGATGAGTCACAATTTGGATTATAGATTATAAACACAAGGTAATAAGACCAAATCCAAATAAATAAATAGTGTGTGACGTTTCAGGTAACAGCGTTGTTACCAAAACGTCGCACACTATTTATTTATTTGGATTTGGTCTTGACCCTACAATCAACTAAGCGACCTCCAGGAATGACGGTATTTTTTGGGTGATCTTTCCGGGAAGATTTCACAGTAGCTGTCTGTATGTGAGACACTTGTTTAAAACACTAGGTTAAAAAACCTATATCCTCTAGCAAATAAGTAATTTATATTTGATGTTTCAGTAACAACATTGTTACCACCTTCAGACTAGACACTATACTGTTATCTGAAGATATGTGGTAACAATGCTGTTACTGAAATGTCCCATATATAAATTACTTTTTTTGGTCTCTCATTACTCTGGTTCTTATCTATAAATCCTAATAATGTGCCCTATATGATTTATTTTTAAAAAATGCATCAATGGCCCCCAATTCTTGCAAAAGTCCAACCCAACCAGCGAGTGCAAGTAACCAAACGGGGCTCTGGCACATTTGTAAGTGCAAAGTCAAACTGCTTTCACATGTGTAGACATGTGGTGCACTTAGAGTAAAAAAGCAGTCGCTAACTACCCACCATGATTATCATGGCCTGTACCATGTGTACTAGGGATAAGCAAAAAAAAATTTCAAAGAGTGCTTCAAAAGGTAAAAAGACCAAATACAAAGCAACTTATTGGCACAATAGTTCACATTTAGATTTGGTCTTGTTACCTTTTGATTCTAATCCAAATTGTACCTTATATCACCAAAGAAGGAAATTTTCGTATATTTAAAAAGAAATAGGGGGGTAGTGAGGGAATTTTTACCTGAAAGTTTAAAAATCGTAGAATAAAATAATTAGCATAAAGTTCATTACCATTGTATTCCAATTGTTTTGACAGATGTACAAGCGCTGTTGTTTTGGGATCTATCTTGCTCAGATTTTATGAAACCCAAGTCTGTTGTGGATGATTTCGTAAGTAGAACCATAACTAATTATTAGACAATATGCCACTTTATCAATAGGTACTTGTCTGAATTGATAAGGCACAATTTGGATTATAGATTATAAACACAAGGTAATAAGACCAAATCCAAATAAATAGTGTGTGATGTTTCGGTAACAGCGTTGTTACCATCTTCAGACAAAAGTACTGAATCGATTACGTAGTACGGATTAAAGTACAGATTCAGTACTTTTGTCTGAAGATGGTAACAACGCTGTTACCGAAACGTCACACACTATTTATTTGGTCTTATTACCTTGTTTTACTTGTCTGAATATTTAATGTTATCCTCATTTGTGGTGGTCCTGCTTCTTTGTCTTCCATAACACTTGTACAGTCATTTAAAAATGTTTTAATCCCTTTGTAGAGACACTCCCTTGAGGCAACACAGCATCCAACAAAGATGCAGTACTATGGGTAGCTTTGTTTGGTGTTTAATATTGATGAGACAGGGATGGTAGGTCACCGAGGGTTTATTACAGAGAGTAAATAAGCTGCTCTGTCACTTGGGACTAACCAGTCCAATGGGATTGTTGGTTCCGTCAGGCCGGTTGTCGGAGATGTTGCTGCTGTGACATTTTGTAAAATTTTCCGTCAAGGCGTATTCTAAGGGATAAAGTTCAGTCCCTGGTACACCTTCCAACAGTAAAAACAGATCACCGAACTTATATCTTCTTTGGTGTAAACAGATAGTGGAGCATCCATGGTTCATGATGCAGGAACTATCCTGTGCCTGACAACAAAGCAATTAAATCTCACACGTGTAATCTACACTTAATGACAGTACTAGTAACATAAATAAAAATATACCCACATTGCAGATCATAGTTGACTAACTCTGGTATATATATTTGAATATTTACAGTAGAACCTCCCGGACACCCGGCTAAGGGACACCTCTCCATAAAAGACAGTTTTCATTTGTAAAATTACCATTTTTTACAATTTAGCAACTCTCCGGTAAGAGGACACCTCTTCCTAAAGGACACTTTGGCATTGCAATTAGGTGTTGTCCTTTACAGGGAGGTAGTTCTACTGTATTTGTCAAAATATCAGAATAAAAGGTCAGATGTAGATATGCAAAATAAAAAAAAAGACATATCCTGACTACTCAAATGAACATTTTAGATGGCAGAGCCCTTTATTGGTGAAAATTTATGAATCTCCCATGTGAGACCATAACTTATAGTGGTCCTGCACCTTTGTCTTCCATAACACTTGTACGGCCATTTTAAATTTTTTCAATCCATTTGTAGAGACACTCCCTTGAGGCAACATACATTTCCTTGTACTGTACCGAAAGTAAAGTCCTGGTACACCTTCAGACCACAAAAAAACAGATCACTGAATGTTTCTCTTCTTTGGTATAAACAGTGGAGCATCCATGGTTAACGGCATGACGCAGGAACTATCTTGTGCCAACAACACAACAATTAAATCTCTATTCATGATAAAATTGTGAAAAAAGTATTAAAATTACAATTATATTCTCACAATGAGTTTCTTTTTTATTAAAAAAAAACGCTAGCTTTCAAGCGATAATCACTCTTCAACGGGCTTACTATAATATTGACTTTATCCTATATAAGCGACTATATTTTGTAAATATTTCTTGTAGGATAAAGTCGATATTATAGTAAGCCCGTTGAAGAACGATTAACGCTTGGAACCTAGTGTTTTTTAAATAAAAAAGAAACTCATTGTGAGAATATATTTGTAATTTTAAAATACAACAATTAAATCCTGGACATGTCATCTACACTTATTGACAGTATTATTTACATAAAGAAAGATACACCCACATTGCAGATCATAGTTGACTAACCCTGGTTTATAGTATATATTTTTTGAATGTATACAGTAGAACCTCTCTTTAGCGGGCACCCCACTAGGGAACACCTCTCTACAAAGGACAGTTTTCATTTGTAAAATTACCAATTTTACTATTTAGTAACTCTTCTGTAAGAGGATACTTCTCTCCCTAAAGGACACTTTGGCTTTGCAATTAGGTGTTGTCCTTTAAAGGGAGGATCTACTGTATTTATGAAAAAAGAAGAATAAAATAGAATAAAAGGTCAGATGTAGATATGCAAAATAAAAAAAAAGCATATCCTGCCCACTTACATGAACATTTTAGATGGCAGAGCTCTTTATTGGTGAAAATTAATGAGACTCCCATGTAAGGCCACAACTTATAATAATAGCTAAACCTGGACTCTTCCTGCATCTCATCAGAGACTGTGTTGAAATATTTCTTATGACTTGGTCTGATATGACAGAACCTCTGATAAGAGACCACCTCCAGAAGAGACCAGCCATGTTTATAGTATATGGTCTTTCATGGGAGCCCCTACTATTTAAAAAATATATAATTTAAGTATTATTATAAATGATGCAGAGAATTGGGTAAGTAATGTGAAATCCGAGTAAAATAAAAATGTAAGTAACTGTTGTATCTACAAGTTGGGTGGGTTTACCTTACTTAGATTCTCTATGATTTGGAAAATGTGTCGCTCAGTAGGTTTTCCCAAATGTTTTCTATCACCCTAGAATGTTAAACATTTTAAATGGGTTAAAAACATTTATTTATATAAAATACACATTAAAAATACACTCATGGATGAAACTTAAGGAAGTGGAAAGTCTTTGATGTCTTCCGTTTTTTAAAGGAGACGGAGGCTGTTCACACTTGGTTATCTCGTGTGTCATCAATAAAGGTCACTAATTTCTTTCATAGTTATTGTCCCGATATACATGCTAAAAGGTACAACTTGCTTAAGTTTTGTTCATGAGTGTATATGTGTATAATGCTGTCATGAGGGTGTAGCCGAGTCACACATTAATATCATCTACACTAGGATTGACTCCCAAAAATGGCTGAATCATCATAGGATGTTTCAGTGTAAAGAAGATCCATAGTATTCAGCAAGGATGCAGTACTATGGGTAGGTTTGTCTGGTGTTTAATATTGATGAGACAGGCCGGGGATGTAGATCTCAGAGGGTTTATAACAGAGAGTAAATTAGCCATGGTGGGCCATGGTAACTTGGGGCCATCCAGTCTAATGGGATCATTGGTTTCCATCAGGTCGGTTGTAGGAGGAGTTACTGCTGTGACATTTTGTAAAATTTTCCATCAAGGTGTATTCCGATCCAGGAATAAAAGATAACCAGGGTAGCCTAGTGGACATGGCATCTGCCCAGTAAGCGGAACATTGTGGGTTCGATTCCCATTCCTGGACACTTATTTTTCCGTTCATCATTACTCTTCATAATTCACCCTTTCATACCTCATCCAAAAAGGTTAGAAATAGTCAATATTTCACCTTGAAATAAATTTTGATTTTTCATTGAAAAGAAACTCATGCGGTGTAACTTCAAGTGTTGTTTTATAAAAGATGACTGGCATGTTATCTCTCACACTTTGCTGTGTAAATGGTGGTCCATGGTCAAATACTATTATATAAGAAATGGAAGCATTAATACAGTATTAGAGCTCTAAGAGAAACGGTCTTGTAGATTAAATTGGCGAAACTGGTGGGAGGGTTCACCACTGGTGAGCCAAGAGAGCCCTCCCAATATATTTTTCATCGCAATAAGACAATTGACAATTAAAATAATTTTATTGGCATCTTGTCAATACATGCAAAGTACACAGTCTGCACTATTTAAAAAAAGATAATATGGATTATATACACTATGTACAATGAATATGGCGCCTCTGCCAGCGCTGCAGAGTTTGGTGGAGAATCGCCAGTGGGTCTCCAGCGACACCACGCATTTCGCGATCTACGAAGAATACGTAGATCGCGTACTTCGCCGCTGAGGAGATGGTGATGCCGTGGTCCTCGAGACCAACTGGAATCATCGAAGTAAGGACAGTAGAAGAGTTTGTTTTGTGTTTGAAAAAAGAAACATTCGTGTTTTATAATGGCTTCAATTTCTTGTATGTAGATGGCATGTTATCTCCTTATATTCAAGTATGCCAATACTATTATACCTGTTATCTCTGTGGTGCTGTTTCTGTGGATGAATAAAATTTTTCTAATTTAAGAGATAACAATTTCCGGTCATGTGCACCATCTGGTCGGCTACTTGTGACAATAATACTTCAATGTGGGGGTCGGTGGAAGGCTGGTAAACTGTTTGGTTTTCGACCACTACGACCCGGGTTCGATTCCCGCATTGGACACTTTTATGTTTAAAAAAAAAAAATGCTCCAATGGCCCCCCGATTCTTGCAAAAGTCCAACCCCACCAGCGAGTGCAAGTAACCAAACGGGGCTCTGGCACATTTGTAAGTGCAAAGTCGAACTGCTTTCACATGTGTAGACATGTAGGTGCACTTACAGTAAAAAAGGCAGTCGCTAACTACCCACCATGATTATCATGGCCTGTACCACGTGTACTAGGGATAAGCAAAAAAAAATAAAAATACTTCAATGTGGTGATTGAAATAACTCTGGCTCTAATAAAACTACTGTTTTCTTTATTCAGTTTCTCTACTCTTGAACAGGTCCTGGTCTCTAGTGACACAATGTTTCTCTATCTTGAGTTCTTCTATTTTTTTTTTAAACACAAGGTAATAAGACCAAATCCAAATAAATAGTGTGTGACCTTTCGGTAACAGCGTTGTTACCATCTTCAGACAAAAGTACTGAATGGTGTACAAAAGTACTGAAGATGGTAACAGCGTTGTTACTGAAACGTCATACACTATTTATTTATTTATATTTGGTCTTATTACCTTGTGTTTATAATCTATAATCCAAATTGTGCCTTATCCATTTTTTTTCTTCACAACCTCCCATCCAGTCTATCAGTCCAATTCTTCTTACTTTCCACTTTCCATCCAAAGTAAACCATCTTGTTATTAATTCAGTCCATCCAGTCCTATTGTTCTCTTCTCACCTTTTTATATTTCCATTCAAAGAAAACCACCTTGTTATTATTACATTTTTTCACAACTTCCCATCCATTCCATCTGTCCCCAATTCATAACGTACACTTTCCATCCAAAGTAAACCATCTTGTTATTCCATTCTTCACAGCTTCCCATCTAGTCCAATTCAGCTTCTCATGCTCTTGAGCAGATCCTGGTTTCCAGTGATGTCATACCTTCCTATATTGACCTATTCTCTTTATTTCTTTTTAACTTCTCATCCAATACAATACTCTTCTACTTTCTATTGTTCTTTTTTAAATTCTTTTTTACCCTCAGAACTTTATTCAAGTCATCCATTTCCTCTTAATATATATGTCTAAACTAATTTTTCAGTATTTTTCTGACAACCTTTAACACACACATCTCAAAGCAGCCTTATAGTTTAAAATGGTGAGACAATTTAGCCTTTTACCTCTCATTGATGTTTCCTCCTCTTCTTTTCAATTCCAATGTCATTCGGACAATAACAAGCTCCACTGTATATGATTATCTTGTGATTTTTATGTAAGACTAGCCAAATGACCCGGGCAACGCCCGTGTTTTACCCGATTGAATGTTTTGATTCAAATACTATTTGTTACAATTATAAATTGGCGCCTTAAATAAATGCATATATTAGTTAATAACTATAGCCTATGTGATTTATCTGTTGGCTTTCGTAGGCGTCTCTCACTGGGAAAAAGAAAGAGAGGATTCCATTTGGTTATTAACTAATATATGCATTTATTTAAGGAGCGACCCGCTCCAACACAATAGTTACAAAAACAACAAAGCGAGTGGGGGGGGGGGCAAAGGTGGCATGATCGTAGCCAACCAATAGGAGAGCGCCATTCCAAAAAAAAAAAAAAAGCAAACGGTGACAGAGATGAAAAAGAATTGATGACGCTCGTAACTGTATATAGAATGTTTCTATACCAGCTGTAGCTGCGGTTGTCAGTATGAGGTAATCTGTGTGGGGTATTATTTATTTATTTATTTAGTTAACCCCAGGTTTCTCTGGAGCCACGTACAAAAGTCACCAACTACCCGGGCTGACCTTCTCTCTTCTATTTGCAATGTCAGTGGAGGTCCAATTACTGAGGTAGGCAGATTTATTTCTTGGAAGATTTTCTAGGGATTTTATTTATTTAACAATTGCAGAATACACGCTATATCCACAAATCGGATATTTGCGTGTGAAATATATACATTTGAATGAAAAAAAAGAAAAAGTAGTTTAAAGGGATATATACATATTTACATATCTGTATGCAAATTGATTACATTAGTAGTCAGTTATTTAGTTAAGTATATTCTGCAGAATTTGTTGAATCTTTGGTGTATGTCCTTAGTGTAGACCAGATGTTGCATATTTGTTATGGGAAGTTGATTTAGTTCCCTAAGGTCTGCTGTACTTAGGTTGGTGATCCCTAGGAAGGTGGCCGTCAGGAATCTTTGGTTTTGGAAGGTTGGGTAGAGGTGAAGAGGAGATGGTCCACAGGTATGTGTGGGATAATAGTACAGTCTGATACACATTCTTTTTTTTTTTTACTTTTCTCTCGCACATGGTCCGACCATGATAATCATGGTGGACAAATAGCGACATTTCATTCACACTGTAAAGTGCTCCACATAACTACAGTTAAACCTATCTATAGCACCTCCTCTAAATAGCGCCTCCTTCTCTATAGCGCCCAATTTTAAATACGTAGTATGATGCGATTTACATTGAAAGTGACCTGTCTATAGCACCCCCTCTTGGGACTTGCCAAAACAGAGAGGGGGCGCTATAGACAGGTCACTTTCAATGTAAATCGCATCGTACTATGTATTTAAAATCGGGTGCTATAGAGAGGGGGCGCTATAGACAGGTTTAACTGTATATATCTGTAATATTATAAAGAATATTGTCTAATAAATAATTATGTACCATGTTGGATATAATGTATTCTGTATGGATTAAAATAAAGATGGCAGTCAAAGGACTTTGGAGATGGAAGAAGTAGAAGAGAAAAGAACGACAGATCCAAGTCGTGTATCTAGGTCACTTAGAACAAAGAGGCCCTCATATTCCAGAGTTGAATGTCCTGAGAGATTGGGATGTTAGGCCAAGCGTCTTCCCGACCAAATTTACCATCATGGCCGACAGAGACAGGGGCCAATCAAAGGTCAAGCAGGGTCCCACATGACCCAAGCCAGGGGGCGGGGCAACCACAGTTTCGGTCGGTAACGAGTGTGTCAAGACGTGTGTGTGCTTCTTCTAAAAGTAGTGCCTCGAGGTCCAAGATGTGAGTCATCTCAATCCAATTTAATCGTGAAAATCCTTCCATCTCCTCTCCCGAGCCGCCAATGATTAATATTCCGAGGTGTTTTGTGATTCATTAATCGATATAGTGTGCCGATTTCTTCATCCACCGCCATTGACAACGACTGCCCAAAAATACAAAATCCCATCCACGCCCGAGGATTCTCAGGACAAAGCATTTTTTTTATATTATAGAGAGTCGATAAGATTCTCAGGATCCTTTTTCCCATATATCACAGAGAGTCGACAGGATGGACGAGAAAAACGAAACGCAAGACGCGGAGGAATACACCGCAGAGGGAGACAACAACCCCGCCGTAAGTTCTCCCAAAATAGAACCCCCCCCTCCGTCGGCAGAGTTGCCGGCCGTCTTGGCACGCCTCGTTGGGTGTTTATCTGCCCTTCAGACCACCAGCGACCGCGTGACCCATCGGACGGAGATAGAAGTCCAGAGCTTCGACGGGACCTACCCAGCCGCACAGTTCTTTCGGACATATGACCAGAAAACAGACTGGGATGGTCTCACCAACACGGAAAAAGTGCTCCGCCTACCCCGTTACCTGAACAACAAACCGCTAGAACACTTCAGGAGGCTTCGGATGGAGACCCAACATTACATCCAGGTGAGACAGACCTTCCTGGATCTATATCCGGAGACCAATGAGGCCACGTATGCCCAATACTTCTCCATGAAGCTGGCCGGACAGCCCAACCTGGAAGAATACTATCGGAATAAGACCGCGCTGGGTCTACAACTGGGCCTCCCACAAGAGGTCATCTTGGAGACGCTCACCGAGGGGCTGCCACCCTCCGACCAGCGCCTCGTCCGCATTGTGCCGCCAGAGAACCTAGGTGCATGGTTCCGGCTGGTGCAGCGGATCCGCGGCAGCGGCGCACCATCTCCAAGGCACCCAGACGAGCACGCACCACCCCTACTGGGCCCCTACGCACCGGTGCGACCTAGTCCAAGAACAGTGCCAACCAGGTCGACCCCGCCAACAGACTGCCGTTTTTGTGGTGGACTACACTGGCACTCTGAGTGTCGTCTCAGACAAGCCCCGCAGTTGCCCCGTGCCTCCGGAGACGCACGAGCAGCGCGCTCCGCGCAACTAGCGGAACAACGGCCGCGAGCCCAGCCCCATCACCAAGCGTCACGCGCACAAGCCACTGGGATAACCAAGGGAGCCCCAGACCAGCAGCCAACAGGTAGGCCTACTGACCAGGCCTTTCGTCAACCTGACAATTAGTCTGCCAATCTCCCATGGACTGTCCCTACCATTCCTGATAGACACGGGTGCGTCCGTTAACCTAGTGTCATGTGCCATATATAAAAATTTAAAGAATAATTTCCCTGACCTAGATTTAATAACTAAAAAAATAGTAAATTTACAGACAATAGATGGCCACGTGCCAACAATAGGCCAGATTACCTTCCCCCTATCCATTCATGCCATAACCCAAAACGAAGTATTCCACGTGGTGGACGCCCCTCTACCATTTGGAATACTTGGTATTAATACCCTCCGTAAATTCAAATTAAAAATCGATTTTGCACATGGCACTATGTACCAACTCGATGCACCTTTGTCGCCCCTGACCTACCACTTTGCTGTGTTGCCCGAAAGGTGCACATATTGGGAATGCCAGGCGGACCTATGCAAGGCCCACACTATTTTTCCGCCTTCCGCCAACAATACCCAATATGCGCATTTTTCGGACAACACGTCCACAACCCAGGGACTCACCCAACCACCGCACCATGTCCAATCAAAGAACTTTTTTAGAGCCAACTGCTCTTATTATAGGGTCAAGGTACCAGAACAACCACCCAATGCCAACCTCTCACACCCCACCAAGGTCCAAACGGACCACCTTCACCATACACCCAAACATCCCCAGTCCACACACCATTCCATGTACCACACACACCACCCAACATCACCAGAACACCTCCCAGGGATCCCCATAGACAATCAACCGCAGCCACCGTATCCACCTCAATTCCCGGCGCTATTGCGCCAATACCAACACGTGTTCTCCCGGAACAAATTCGCGGTCCCATGCCTAAAGGTTCCCCCAGTAAGAATCGCCACCAACTCCGACAAAGTCGTCACCATCCGCCCATATAGGGTACCGATATGCGACCAACGGGAAATACGCAGTCAGATCCGACAGATGTTGGATAATGACATCATTGAGCCGTCCTACTCCCCTTTCTCTAGCCCGGTCACCCTAGTGACCAAGCGAGACAAGACCAAAAGGTTTTGTATCGACTATAGGAAGGTGAACGAGGTCATAAGCTCCGATGTCCATCCACTCCCGAGGATCGAAGATATACTGGACCGTCTCGCGCGGGCCAAGTATTTCTCGACTGCCGACGTCTCCTCCGCATATTGGCAAGTGCCGATACACCCTGATTCTCGACCACTGTTGGCCTTCGCCACGATAGACGGGTTGTATCAGCCCACCCGATTGCCTTTCGGACTTAAGACCAGTCCACAGATCTATGAAAGGGCAATCAATCAGGTCCTGCAGGGGCACGGACTTGATTGTGTGGCGCACTATTTTGACGACTTTGTCATATATTCGGAGACACTGGAGGAACACCAAGAACACCTGCGCAGGTTTTTCGCGTTCTGCGACGCGGAGAACTTGCAACTCAACCTCACCAAATGCGAGTTTTTTAGGCAGACCATCGAACTTCTGGGGTACACAATCACCGCTGGTACCACCACCCCACTTATCCGCAATACCGACGTAATCCACGCTATCCCACCCCCGAACAATCGCAAAACGCTGCAATCCTTCTTAGGCGCCGTGAACGTCTATAATAAGTTCATCCCGGACTATGCCCGTTTGCGGACCCCACTCAACAACCTTCTCAAGAAGGATGTGACGTGGGACTGGGATGACAAATGCCAAAAGGCGTTCACCAGCCTGAAGGAAAGCCTCACACAACACCCCGTATTGCACCTCTACAAGGATGAACTACCATGCCAGGTATATTGCGATGCATCAACACTTGGCATTGCAGGCGTCCTCAAACAAGTCCACTCCGCTGGGAAGGCCTACCCAGTCCAATATTTCAGCCGCGCTCTGCGTGTACACGAGCGGAACTACACCATCTCCGAACTAGAATGCCTCGCCATTGTCGAGAGCGTGGAGAAGTTCCGTGTGTATCTAATGGGCAGAAAATTCACCATATTTTCTGACCATCACGCACTGCAGTGGCTGAAGACGATCAAAAACCCGTCAGGCAGATTATTCCGATGGAGTTTGAGGTTATCGTGTTACGAATACGAAGTCCGCTACATAAAAGGATCATTACAACATGAAGCAGACCTCCTATCCCGTAACCCGTTTTGTGGATTCTTAGACGCCACCATCATTAAGAACCATCAACTCACTCCTTCGGGAGAATCTAAACTGACCATTGATCGAAACGGACTGCAAACCCTAAAGCGTAGAGGTGTAACCAAAATTGTCGTCCCTGACGCCCTCGTTCCCGACCTACTAACAAAGGTGCACAGTCGGTACAACCACCCGGGCATATCCCAGATGACCAGGCTCATCTCTACCCAGTACTACTGGAAGGGGATGTCAGAAGACATCTCCAAAACCACCAAAGCCTGCGCCATCTGTCAGTCAACAAAACACCCTCGAGGTCCCACGTTTGGGGAACTAGGACAACTTCCTGTGGCCACTCAGCCTTTTGATCTGGTCGCCCTCGACACCATAGCTGGACTTGCCAAATATGGTAACGCCAAAACTTACCTCCACGTTGTGGTGGATCACTTTTCGCGCTACACGTGGACCTTCCCCTCAAAATCTACCAGCCTCACCACCTATCAACAGGTGATAAAGCGAGTGTTGCAGGACGGCTCTCCGAAACGCCTACTCACGGATAGAGCGCCTGCGTTCACCTCACCAAAGTTCAGGAAGTTCCTGATTAACAGGAACATCCATCCCCTGCTCACCACCAGTAACAACCCCCAAGCTAATGGTCTATGCGAGCGCCTGAACGCTACCTTAACAGGCAAACTAAGGTTACTCCATTTGGAAAACCCCAAAGCCGCATGGACTAAGCTGGCGAAGCGCGTTACTGTGGTGTATAACAACACGCCCCACTCAGTTACCGGGTTCCCACCTGGCTACCTGATGTTCGGCGTTCTACCTCCCGAGCTCACTGAGCATGTAAACCCCTACCCCGTTTTAACCACAGCCCGACGGATAGCCTATGAACGTACCCAGGCCAAGCACCTCAAAGACAAACATGCCTACGACCAACAACATAAGACACCCCATTTTGAACCCGGAGATCTCGTGTTGGTAAAAGTTTACCATCACCCCAATACAGGCAAACTGGCTCCGTATTTCACGGGTCTCTACGAGATCTTAGAGATCATCTCTCCCAACGTGGTGAGAATAAACCGACCCAACCAACCTCTAAATCGGAATACCGACACAGTTCATGTAAATAAATTACAGTACTATAACGAAAATATTCGTTATATCGCACCTCCCACTCTGATACCACACCCTGCTAAACCCCAATCTAGGACACTACCACCACTGTTCGAGCACCTCACCCCAGACCTCTTTACAGTTGAGCGCTTTGCTCCTACAATAGGCAATTGTACCACTACCACCCCTGTTGACCCACAATGTAACATTATCGCCCAACGCGATATTCCCCAACCTGCAATATCCCGTCCAACCCATATAACCAAAGTTAAAACCCCAATCCCTACAGTTAGGGCTGATCCCAAACCAATTCCCTTACAGGCAAGGTTTTTTCGTAACGTGAAAACCTTCCCCTTGTTCCACCTCCTATACCTCATCAACCTTTTCATCCTACCCACTGTACTATTACCCATGGCCACCCTACTGTATGTCAGTGTCTATACACTGCAGCCCAACCGTCTCTTCCAACTACAGGAAGCCCTATTCGAAATAACCATCGCCGTAGTGGAACTAATCCATCGAACCATAGGAATAATTCTCCCGGAGTTATGGACCATCCTTGTCCACAGTCATGCCTTGGTCGCTCTAATAGGTGAAATCATAGGAGAGATTTTCCAAACCCTCTTTAGAGCGCGCCAAGTCGAATAGCAATCTCCCCACCTTTACAAACACTCGTCGATCACCCCGCTGTCAGCTGGCGTCCACTTTACAGAAGCCTTTCCGATCACGTGACCGACGTCACATCCTCCCTGCGGAATGTAAACAAACCCGCCGTCACTTTTCGCGTGTCACCACACTTAAAGTTACTTTCTGGAACATACACTCACACACACTCGCATACATTCACGCACCTATATAGTTTTGGCAACCTTATGACCTACGACCCTATAATAAACAAAGATTGTTATGTAAAAAAATATTCTTCTTTTGTGTATATTTTTGTTAACCAATTTTAAAGGACTTGTACACAACCAGCACTTTTATTTTTTTTTTATTTTTATTTTTTTTTCCCACCATCCATGTCTATCACCCTTTCAATTTCTTAATCACCTCAAGTTTATTTTTTCCTTTTATTGTTTAAACCTTGTTTTGTCCTAACTGAATGAACAACTGACCTGACGCAATACTTCTCATGTATCAGCCTTCAGTTTATCATACAGGAGCTTTGATTTCTTTTTTTTTTTATGTTTTGTTTATATTTTTTCCACCGCCCCAAAGGCTAATCAGATTTCTTTTTCTTTTTTTTTTTTTTTTTTTTTTTTTCCCTCCATCACCAAATTTTATTGTCTATAGTTTTCTTTTTATCTCTGTTAATTTTCCTTTATGTTTTGTTTGGATTGCACCTCATAGAGTCTCCCTTGCTGTGGGTTTCCACACAGCAAGATTGAACACCTATGCAGGCAAGATTTTTTTTTCTCCAAAAAATTATCATATTTTTTCCTAGTTTAGCAAGCACCCCTATCTACTCAAATTTCTTTTTTTTACTTATTTCCATCATTTACTTTCTCCCCAATTGTATCTAACCACTCACTATTTTAAAAAAATTTTATTTTTTTTTCTTTCCCAAAAAATTATTTTTCTTTTTTCAGAATTTAATACAGATCCCTTTTAAAATTCTTATTCATAGGGGGCGCATCTGTAATATTATAAAGAATATTGTCTAATAAATAATTATGTACCATGTTGGATATAATGTATTCTGTATGGATTAAAATAAAGATGGCAGTCAAAGGACTTTGGAGATGGAAGAAGTAGAAGAGAAAAGAACGACAGATCCAAGTCGTGTATCTAGGTCACTTAGAACAAAGAGGCCCTCATATTCCAGAGTTGAATGTCCTGAGAGATTGGGATGTTAGGCCAAGCGTCTTCCCGACCAAATTTACCATCATGGCCGACAGAGACAGGGGCCAATCAAAGGTCAAGCAGGGTCCCACATGACCCAAGCCAGGGGGCGGGGCAACCACAGTTTTCGGTCGGTAACGAGTGTGTCAAGACGTGTGTGTGCTTCTTCTAAAAGTAGTGCCTCGAGGTCCAAGATGTGAGTCATCTCAATCCAATTTAATCGTGAAAATCCTTCCATCTCCTCTCCCGAGCCGCCAATGATTAATATTCCGAGGTGTTTTGTGATTCATTAATCGATATAGTGTGCCGATTTCTTCATCCACCGCCATTGACAACGACTGCCCAAAAATACAAAATCCCATCCACGCCCGAGGATTCTCAGGACAAAGCATTTTTTTTATATTATAGAGAGTCGATAAGATTCTCAGGATCCTTTTTCCCATATATCACATATCTACTTATATATTTGCCTTATTCTGTCTGTTTGTCTGTATGTCTGAAGCTCACGGATAGAATGCGCGCCCATTGGCTGCCAGCGAACACGTGGCCTCCCTGCCCCCCTCTAGACAACCCTGTTATCAGCTGTGCGATACATACACCTGTCTATAGCGGCCACTCTAGACAACCCTGTTATCAGCAGTGTGCTACATCCACCTGTCTAAACAGACCACTCTGTCTATAGCGGCCACTCTAGACAACCCTGTTATCAGCTGTGTGATACATCCACCTGTCTATACAGACCACCCTGTCTATAGCGGTCACTCTAGACAACCCTGTTATCATCAGTGTGTTACATTCACCTGTCTATACAGACCACCCTGTCTATAGCGGTCACTCTAGGCAACCCTGTTAACAGCAGTGTGATACATACACCTGTCTATACAGACCACCCTGACTATAGCGACCACTCTAGACAACCCTGTTATCAGCTGCCTGTCTATACAGACCACCCTGTCTATAGCGGTCACCTTAGGCAACCCTGTTATCATCAGTGTGTTACATTCACCTGTCTATACAGACCACCCTGTCTATAGCGGTCACCTTAGGCAACCCTGTTATCAGCAGTGTGATACATCCACCTGTCTATACAGACCACCCTGTCTATAGCGACCACTCTAGACAACCCTGTTATCAGCTGTGTGATACATCCACCTGTCTATACAGACCACCCTGTCAATAGCGACCACCCAAGACAACGGGTTTAAAATATATTCGCACTCGGGTAAACCCCGGGCGTTGCCCGGGCCATTCGTCTAATATAAAATAAATGACTCTTCTCTCTTCAAAATAGATGCCGAAATTAGCGCCATCCATGGACCGTCTCCGCAAATTAGCGGATTCAGGTCGGTTACAAAGCCACTACGCCAGCTTTGACGGGAGAGGTGACCTTTATTTTTTATAGATCAATTTCCTCCGGGCAAAATTTCTATCTATATATGTAGAAAGCGCAGTTTGACTTTTGAACTTAAGTATGCCAGAGCCCCATTTGGTTACTAGCATTCCCAGGTAGGGTTTAGGCTTTTTCAAGGATCTTGGGCCATCGAAACAATAGTTTTTTTCTTAAGAAAAAAAAAAAGTGCCCAGTACGAGATTCGAACCCGAGTCGTGGCTGTAAACTGTGCGTAACTCCTGGCGTGTACAGAAGTCACCAACTTACCCGGGAGTCGTGGCTGTCGGAAAAATTCGACAGTTCATAACCACACCTCTATGATATGTTATTGGAGACTTAAACACAACAAGACTTGAGATAATAATATCTTTTATACAGTAGCTCTGACAGCACCTGTTAACTTCAATGATATCATAGGACATTGTTTTTTCTACGAAACCACCTCTCATTTAGCACAGATGGTTGGGCGTAGTTAAGTTTCCTGGAAGCCCGTGTGTATTCTCCATAAACCGTACTGGAAGCTCTAGAGAGAACCAGAGTCTCCCAAAGCAAATGCCACCCATTCTTTCATACATATTTGTGTATCAGAAAAGGGCACCTCTCCTTTTAAAAGCAAGGAAGAACCTCCCTTAGCGAACATTCTCGTTAGCGGACATCTCCAAACAATGGACGCTTTCCTCCAATGCAATCATTTATTGATTTATATCTAACTAGCCAAATGACCCGGGCATCGCCCTGGTTTTACTCGATTAAATGTTTTATTCAAATACTATTCGTTACAATTATAAATTGGCGCCGTGAATGTCACTCTTGTGAAAACGTCCCGCTCCAAATTTTTGTGCGTTTTTAAAATATAAAATTTTTACAACAATATTTGAAATTTGTATTATTATTTTTTTTATATGAATATATTTTAAATTTGATATATACATAAAATGATAGCAAATGATTTCTTGCCCCAACGCTATCATTACATCACTCAAGGTCATCGTCGCCCCACATGGTCCATCCTTCCTCAACTTTACTTCTCGAAGTTACCGCAGTGAGGCGCTGGTTGCGAGTGAAATTGGAAACTTTGTTAATAACTTTAAGGATATTCGAGATAGAAGCCTGAAAATTTGCCTATAAGTTTTTCAAGATTAAACTCTATATACTGTTAAAATTTCAGTCGATTAGTTACGTATTGTGGACGTGTATAGCAGACAAACATACATACATATTTTCCTGCTAGCAAACAATTCAGAAAATCCAAGTTGAACAAAGTATATACATATTCCCTAATATTATAAAATAATAATAACTTCATTTTCAATGTTTAATGTGATTTAATTAGTTTTTAACCATTTACTATATTGTTAAACAAGGCTATATTATGATATCTAAAGAGACAAAGGTCGCCTCTCCCGTCAAAATAGACGTCAAAACTAAACGGCATATATTGACCGTCGCCGCAAACTAGCGGCCTCAGGGTCGGTGACAAAGCCACAACACCAGCTTTGGCAAACTGAAAAGCGTCCACCTTAAGACCTTTTGACATCTATTTTGACGGGAGAGGCGACCTTTGTCTCTTTAGATCAATATCCTCCCGGCAAAATTTGCATCTATATTATGATATTATAATTACAATTATATTCTCTCTCACAATGAGTATCTTTTTTATTTAAAAACGCTAGCTTTCAAGCGTTATTCGCTCTTCAACGGGCTTACTATAATATCGACTTTATCCCTCCAGAAATATTTACAAAAAACAAACGCGCGCAGTGTGGATATTTATAACTGAAAATTTTGAATTGGTTTGTAATTTAACTATTTTAAATATTTTATGGAATATATCTATTTCAATTTTTTGGGCATCCAGAACCTATAAAATTAATCTATTGATTTCTTCTGAGATATCGGTATTGTGATGGTAAATCTATTTTCCTGTTTATGCTGTTGTATTCATCGGAAACAAGAGATTCTAATAGTAACCGTTGAAATTTGTTCTTAATGTCTTTGTAGTGGCATTTCGTTTGTTGTATGTTAAATTGGTGACCGGTCTGTGCACAATATGTTGATAGATCATAGAACGTTGGTCTTTTGTTCTGATATTTCTGTTGTGTTTGTTTAGTCTAACTTGTATCGATCTTCCTGACTCACCTATGCAATTTACTCAATTCAATGCCAAGACTGCAATGCTACCTACATAGGTGAGTCAGGAAGATCGATACAAGTTAGACTAAACGAACACAACAGAAATATCAGAACAAAAGACCAACGTTCTATGATCTATCAACATATTGCACAGACCGGTCACCAATTTAACATAACACAAACGAAATGCCACTACAAAGACATTAAGAACAAATTTCAACGGTTACTATTAGAATCTCTTGTTTCCAACGAATACAACAGCATAAACAGGAAAATAGATTTACCATCACAATACCGATATCTCAGAATAAATCAATAGATTAATTTTATAGGTTCTGGGTGCCCTAAAAATGAAATAGATATATTCCATAAAATATTTAAAATAGTTAAATTACAAACCAATTCAAAATTTTCAGTTATGAATATCCACGCGGCGCGCGTTTGTTTTTTGTAAATATTTCTGGAGGGATCAAGTCGATATTATAGTAAGCCCGTTGAAGAGCGAATAACGCTTGAAAGCTAGCGTTTTTTAAATAAAAAAGATACTCATTGTGAGAATATAATTGTAATTATAATACTTTTTCACAATTTCATCATGAATAGAAATTTATATTATGATATATAATAGTAAATTAATTTAATATGCTCCTAAAATATATATTTTTAGTTTTAACATTTGAAAAATAGCAACACTCCGCGGTAAGAGATACGTCTCTCCCTAAAGGACACTTTGACTCTGCAACTAGGTGTTGTCTTTTACAGATAGGTAGTTCTACTGACTGACTGTATATTAAATCAATGCTATTGTTTATCATCCCATTGAGGAACACATAATTGGTGAGAGATAAATGTGTCATAACACCAGTTTTGGAAAATTCAGATAAAAGTCAACCTTTGGTACATTCATTTATACACCACACCTCTTCACCCGACCTCGAAATTAACCCTATCCTACAGTCTCCCCCAAAACATAGACTAAAATCAAGGAAGCCGATATGGTCCAGAGGAAACCAACTTCTCTCCCAAAATTTTAATATCTCAGAAGCATGGACAAATTCCTGGATCAGCTCCGATATCCCAAACAAGAACCTCATCACAAGCCCAAGTGTCAAGATCCCAGGTTTTTCCCTCCCTCGACGAGAATGGGTGCTTCTAAACCGCTTTAGGACAGGTCAGGGAAGGTGTGCAGAGCTGATGAAGTTATGGGGCTACACCAAAGATCCAAATTGTGCCTGCAACGTCCCACAATCAATGTCCCATATACTAGATGACTGCCCGCTGTACAAATTCAATGGAGGAATCTCCAATCTCCATTCTGTCACCCCGGAAGCCCTGAACTGGCTGAAGGCCTTGCCTCTCAGACTTTAATGACCGATATGTCCTCACTTCTTTTTTCTAGATTTAATTCATTTTGTCTCCTCTCTAATTGTAAATACGTTGCTGTATCACCTCATAAGCATAAATAAATAAAACCACACCTCTGTAGTGCGATATCTCTTGAGTGATAAATATGTGCAGTGTTACGATGCATTTTTAAAGGGAGAGCTGCGCCATTCTAATACATGAATACCATCCTCCTGCAATTTTAGCGTCATACCTATTTGTATAGATGGAAATTTCACCGGAATAAACTGAGCTATATTTATATATTTAAAAAGGCTACCTCTCCCATTAAAATGGACATTTAGCTAGGCACCATCGTTTCTGAAAACTAGAGAACTCGGGTCGGTGACAAAGCTACAACACCAGCTTTAGCAAATTCAGAACACCCATCAGGAAACCGTGGTTTCTGGCTAATGACCCTTGTCATTCCATGGCAGACTTTGATTTCATGAGACCCACAAGGAATTCATGAAACTTACAAGAAGGGTTTAGTTGGTAATGTAGCAAGAAAAATGCAATGGCCAACATAGATGCGAGTTTTGTTAACATTTTTTGCCAAATTGATCTTTGAAAAAAGGCTATAAATTTACCAAATCTGATGTTGTGGCTTACATCGACCCGAGAATCTGCTAATTCGCAGTATTTCTTTCTTCTTTCCCTCCTATTTGATATATTGTTGTGGTGGTGTTGCTCATTGTTGAAGTTTGAGATTGAATCAAGGAATAAAAGGATTATTTATTAAACAAAGTAACTTAAAACAAGATGTTAAAGTAGCAAAATTTTAAAGGCAAGTATATGTAGAAAGACGAGAGACAAAAAACTATATATATTGACGTCGACCGCAGCGCCGCCGCGGCCGTTGATTGGTCGATCCCCCAATGCTCCACGCCAATTTTGATCGCTATTCCAACACTTATCTCCATGGTTAAACCAATTCCTGAAATCCACTCCTCTCCAATTTTGGGATGGTAGTTATAGGCCTGGTAAATAGGTCTTCTATTGTCACTTCTGAGCATTGATACATTGTAAATACCATTGCTGAATATTGTTACTATTACTGTTATTCCTGTATATATACCCTCTTCTATACTCAAAGAATCTGTATAAGATCAAAAAGTCTTAATAAACCTTTTTATTGTTATTCTAGATGTATTTGGGGTCAGAAATGTTGGTCTTATCAGGTGTGAAGAAAAAATCTGGTAATCGTTTCACAAAACACTGATGCGAGTTCGGTAGAAGAATTCGCAGAGATGATTCTTTTGTGGGCTGTTGCTAGGATTTAAATCAGATCACTAAATAGCAGAAAGGAGAGGGTAAAAGTCTCCTTCAAACTAACTTTATTTAAGACATGTTAAGAGGACAGAGGAAAACACCCAACTGGGCGGTAGCAGACCAGGCCGTGCTCCCCCTCCCTCTTTTTATTGCCGGCTGGCGCAGCTGGGGCTTGTTTGTTTACAGTCACCCGAGCCGTCGTTGTCCGACATCCTGAAGTGGATCTCCATTATTCCACAACAGGTCTTAAATAGAGAGAACGGAATGTTAAATCTCCTCTTCAATTAATTTTACACGAGGGTTACCTCCACTTAAAAAAATCGAAATTAATTAAAATATTTTACTCAGTATATAGATTCTAGAGAATTATTTTTTATAATTTAAAAGGTAAATTAATTAGCATCCATATCCCCATTTTTGAATTTAAAAAAATCTTCCATTTCTCCTCTCCAAGTTATGTGAAATGAATTTAATAAATGGGGTTTATGAAAAATTTTTCGAAACTATTATAGACGCATATGATTCTTTTAAAAATAAAAATAATTTATACTGCCCTCTTACTGCAATGGAAAAAAAAATTAATGGGAGGGCCTGGCTCATCAGTTGTGAACCCTCCCAGCGGTTTCGCCAGTTTAATCTACTATAAAATGAAAGGATTTAAAAGCACGAATATTTCTTTTATACATAATACAGACTTCTACTGCCCTTACTGCGATGAAAAAAAATATATTGGGAGGGCTTGGCTCATCAGTGGTGAACCCTCCAAGCGGTTTCGCCAATTTAAATCCTTTCATTTTATATGTATAGATGGCGCGTTATTGCTTTGTGTTAATCTACTATACCGCTGTTATATTGCATTTTTCGATCTTCTTTTTATAATGATACTGATGAAATGGGGTTTAACCAGTTGATAGCCAGTAGGTAGCTATATTGTAACGTAGAAAATGACAGACCACAATCTCACGAGCAACTATATTCCCCTTATATACACGCTTGTTCGGCGGTACATATACTAAAATTGGAACGATACAGAGATTAGCATGGCCCCTGTGCAAGGATGACACGCAAAATCGTGAAGCGTTCCATATTCCCCTGCGGCGCTAGTTAATAGGCCGAGTTAGCTCCAGACCAGACTGATCTTGTAATCCCCCATCTATATGGCCCTGATGTTTTGTGAACAAGATTAAAAAAACCCGTTGTTTTTGTCCATTTTTATAGAGTTTTTATTGTTTCAGGTGAATCATTCCTAAGAATAAGTATATTGCTACGGCGTTTTATGGTTTCCACAAGTCCATATCTCAGAAGAAGGCCAAGTGACACTCACTCCTCACTTTCTTACTGCTACTCTTTTTGTGTTGTTTTTCTTGCTTCCCTCTTTTTCTCTTTCTTGTTTTTTTTCTTTTTCTTCTGTCTATATCGTTATTTCCTTTGTCTCACTGCTTTGTCCTTATGCATACCTCTGGTGAATCCTGTATAGGGTCAGTGACCCTAAATAAAGGATTTTTTTGTTGTTGTTGTTGAATCATTCCTAAGTCACTGTTATATCTTCTCAATCAGACTCATTCAAGATGATCAATCTATAGTCATAGTCTGGTGGTAAGACTTGGTTGTCTTTGTTCAGTTTGGTTCATTCATTGAGTATTTTCGTGGGACAAAATGAATGCGGCGGTTTTTCTCCTTGTCTTTTCCACATCCATATATCTATCGTTGATCTAGAGAGAAAACCAGAGATTTGTAAATTTCAAAAATATTTTAAGAAACTTATGCCTGGAAAACTGGTGTTTTTTTTTTTAACTTAAGATATCTATTTTAATATAAACACAAGGTAATAAGACCAAATCCAAATAAATAAATAGTGTGTGACGTTTCGGTAACAGCTTTGTTACCACAAAAGTACTTTTGTCTGAAGATGGTAACAACGCTGTTACCGAAACGTCACACACTATTTATTTGGATTTGGTCTTATTACCTTGTGTTTATAATCTATAATCCAAATTGTGTCTTATCTTTTTTAATGTATTTTAATGTAAACAAATATTTAGGATATATATATAAGAAAATTTCAGTTGAATACAATAATAGAACGGTCTTGTAAATTAAACTGCCGAAACCGCTTGGAGGTTTCACCACTGATGAGTCATACCCTCCTCTTCTTTCAATTTGTATTAATTGCAGTATAAGGTCTGTATAAATAAGATTTTTTTTTTTTAAATTTGATATATTACAAAAAGTGAAAAAATTTGCGTTCACAAAATTTTCATAACTAACTAAACTTGTCAGACTGGTTGAGAAAAACAGCTGAAGTTGAGAAGGGAAATCCTATGGGTATCTAAAAAAAAACGTACGCCATAGAAAATTATGATCAAGATGCTACATATAGTATACACTTATGGGTTAGTTCGTTATTTTAAAAATCGCAAAGTTCGTTATAACGATGGTATTTTCAATGGAATGGAATTGGGAATCGCCTTAGGTTCGTTATAAGGGAAGGTTCGTTATATCCAGGGTTCGTATTAGCGGGGTTTTACTGTATATAAATATATATACTCATGGACAAAACTTGAGGAATTTGTACCTTTTAGCATGTATATCGGGACAATAACTCTGAAAAATATTACAGTGACCTTTATTGAAGACACACGAGATAACCAAGTGTGAACAAAATTGACTCTGTTTAAAAAGAAGAAAAAAAAAAAAAAAAGACGACATCAAAACATGAAACTTCCTTAAGTTTTGTCCATGAGTGTACTTGTATGTAAATATTCTAAACATTTTGAAAATTAAAGTAAAAAGAGATTTCTTTCAATATTACAACTAATATCTAGCCACACCACTAAATATTTCCTAAATAAAAAAATCAATGATACCTATATAAATAGATATATTAAACTTTGACCAAATTCCCTCGAGGTAATCTTTTCGCGTAGGAAATACTTCAAAGAAAATCCTATTTTTGTTAAAATGTAACCGTTGATATATAAAAAATGTCTGATATTTTCCCATCTACCTTTTCACTTCTTTTTTTCACATGTTCCTTTCAGTTTGTTGGTGGTAGGCAACAGGTTGTAGCCTGCTGGGTCATGTTTGTGATTTCTCCTTTGGTTCCATATCGGACAGTGACAAAAGTTACTACTTTTGCGGGTAAACACACAAAAATGGAAATATACTAGGGCCTAAATTAAATGTAACTTAATTCACAGAAAAGCGTACACTCAAGAGTACAACACCAAAAACATAAAGGAAATAAATAAGAACTAGCGA
>CP092878.1:14267024-14417462 GCA_030710605.1 Cordylochernes scorpioides | reverse complement strand
TTCTTTTATGTTGTTGTCATTTGTTATATATTCGGTTCCAAAATCACTTTATTAGGTACCACTCAACAAGAACAACCTAGTTTATGATAATTGAAACAATGAATGTGAAGGTTATTCACATATTAAACAAAATGTTAACGCGGGATCCCGGTTCATGGATGTCAGGAATGGAGGGTGTTACCCACTTGTCCACCATCTTTTTTGTTTATTTTTTATATGTATTCTTCATTTTTTGACGTGACAACGTCTTAAATTAGGTTGCGGCTGGGAGTCACTTATGAAAAAGTGTAACGCCCGGTAACGTTACGATGAGTCATCGAACGAGAGTGCTGCGCGCGCAGCTGCGCGCGCAGCGCTAGAGAATTAGGCGCATTGAATCGGCGCATGCTTGTCTCTGTCTTTGTCTTTCTCGAACGTTCTTGGCGTTGGAAAAACAAGAAAGCGTCATAATACAAGTTCACACGTGTGGTTAAAGTATCGTCAGCTGTGTCTGTAGTGAAAATGTGGAGTGCTTAGATTCGTCATTTACAACAACTACAACAATAAAGGTAAATAATTGTACACTGATATTTCATTATCGTAAACTATGATTGATTGATTAATTGTTAGATTGACACAAAAGTTAGAAACTGAGTTTATAGGTTATGTCATACTATTGATAAATGTTGATAGTGTTAAGTAAATTATTAGTTTAAAATTAATTAATTAATTAATTATTATTTTACAAATTTTAAATAGTTTCAAATTTATTTAGCAAAAATTTGAACCTTCGATCTGAATAAATGTTTTGATTTTCGAATTGATTCTTTAAATTTACAAATATTAAGAAAAAGTGGCAGATATAAGAAAACTTTATTTAAACTGTGTTGAGCAAGAATTTTAACATCTAATTTAAGTAAATGTTTTAATTTTCAACTTCATCATTTACAATTACAAATTTTATTTAATTTCAAATTTATTTAGCTAAAATTTGAACCTTCGATCTGAATAAGTGTTTTGATTTTCAAATACCAACGCGGCTGGTGGAGTGGCGATCTATCGTAAATTATCATCGACATCTACGGCGGAAGTGTTCCAAGTTGCGATTACAGACGTAACTCGTGTCATTAAAACCAAGGGTGACATGTGCATGACTGAAGTTACTTGCTTCGCCGCTAATACTAGCTTCAAGTTTATACTCGGTGCTGTATATATTCATCCAGGAGCTAGTATGCAGGATATTGGAATGTTACTATGGCAAGGACTCGGTCCGTACATTCACAACAGCCAGTACGTGCCACCGTTCGTGCAAGTTGATTCTAGTATACCGATTCTTCTGTGTGGTGATTTTAACAAAAACGTAAAGCCTGACAACTCGTTTCTTAATTTCATGAAAAATACGTATAATCTTGATTGCGTATCAAACGTTTCTAAGTCAACTACGTTAAAAGGAACAACTATCGACTTGACTTTCGCAAGACACATTACAGCAGAAACACTTCCTTTCATTTCATATTTCTCCTATCATCGTCCTATCCTCAACAAAATCACTCAAATAGGAATTAGTTAAGTTTAAGTTTACATGTACAAGGTTTTAGTAAACAAAATATATTTCTATAGTTAAAATTTGTGCAATTCTTATTTTCATTCAATTCCTTGTTCCTATTGTGCAATTTAATTATATTCATATCAATAAATATTCTACCGTTGTCACGTAAAATCTTCGCCCGTAAAACCGACTTTACAGGCAACCATTGTTTTTTTTTCAAATGATGATAATACAAACAAAATAAATAGCAGATTAAAACTAAGTGTTTTGAAAATTTTCCCATTTTTTTTGTTAAAATACCCGATCTCTCTACACATACTTTTATAAAATAAAACCCCCTTTTACCGAAAGATAGAATCTAAATTATTTAGGTTTTTTTCCATTTATTTATTTCAATTCAAAACGCTATGTCCCCCTAGGGACACTTGCGCTAAATGTACATACAAATATAACAAAGAAAATATTCAACATGGAAAGATACACAAAAAGTAACTTAGAAAGATTCATAAATATTATTTACATATAGATTATTTACATATTCCATTCTCTTTTAGAAGAGATATGGGACAACAGAAGGGGGAAAAATACAAATGAGATTTAAAAACCGCATTATTTAGTTATATATAGTAAAATGTTTTGAAAATAGAGCAATCCATATTTAATTCATTAGATAATAAAAAGGCATATATTGGATTTAATAAAAGATTTATTTTGCCAATATTCCAGCTGGCTGAACGCCAACCTTTATCGAGGCATTACATTTTTGTATACACAAACTCAGCGCCGCATAGTGTTATTCACTATAATACTATGCTAATATTATAACACTATGCGGCGCTGAGTTTGTGTATACAAAAATGTAATGCCTCGATAAAGGTTGGCGTTCAGCCAGCCAAAATATTGGCAAAATAAATCTTTTTTTAAATCCAATAAATGCCTTTTATTGTCTAATAGTAAAATGTGTATTACTGATTATATATTTAATTTTATAATAAAATTTAATATTTATATTTTATCTAATATATTTAACCGATATATAGTTATATACATTTTTAACACTTTGATATTTTTGAAATCACATTGTTTGAAAGCAGCCGATAAGATACAGAAGACACCGGATATCCGGTAAGGCCGCCATGACAGTCTGTAAAGCTCCCACTTCCGGCCACAACAATCCGATTAGCAGACGACATCCGGTTTGACGATTTTATTGTTATTTAGATGAGGAAGTTTCCATTTGAATGCCATGGGAAATCTATCAAAGGTGATCTTTAGAATAATAAATTTTTAATAAATATTTTTAAAAATTTTGAATGTGGAGACTAGGTATTGAAGTTTAGAAGACTTCGGTTTTGGTTATATATGTTATAAATAAAAAAAGAGATTTATTTAATAGAGCTAAATAATATATAAAAGAACATAATTTAATAAAGTACACACACTGCCTGTTTTAAGGCGTAAGAATCTAAAAAAATTAAAAACTTATTTACATAATGTACAAAAGATTTGAGCCGGCCATCGGGAAACAACAACAATAAGTTTTTAATAGGAGAAGCGTTACTTCTGGCGTTCGATTTAGCAGAGTATTTGAATCTATGAAATATAATTTTTTAAATAGAATAATATTTAAATATAACATATATGTGACAATATCGTTGCGGAATTTCTTGTTGTTGGATGCGAATGGTGAGATTTGATTGAAGCGCAGTCGTTTGAGTGGAAGTTGCAGCATACAGTTAGGAATAATCAGGACACGTGATGGGGTTTGAAAATGAAAGGCAACTGGATTGGAGGAAAGAAAGCTTGAGAAGAGCTGAGCGATTTGACTTATTAATTATCTGATCACATGGCGGTGATTGACTTAGCTATGGGGTGAGCGGGAAGGTCTCGAGAGTAGATGTTACCTTGTTGAGAGCGAAATCACTACTAGGTCCGAACTCGGCGAGAGCGAGTGAACAACTGCCCATTCTTCCTTTTCGATTTTACACCAAGACTCAGTTTCTTTCTGATTGGTTGAGAGATGATCACATGATCTTTTCCTATTGGTCGACCTATTTAGGTGCTGTCTTCTGATTGGCCGGCGGTTTCCTTTGGTGTTGTTTTTGCCGGAAGATATATCCGATTTCGTCAGGAAGTGTTGGATAGCTCGACGCTTATAACTTCGGCGGATATTAGATACGTCCTGTCTTTGTCGGAAATATTGGGTGTTAGCTTAACATTTATAACTTCTGGTCACCAGATACAACCTGCTTTGTCAGGAAGTATTGAGTGCTTCTTGACTAATATAACTTCTGCGGCCACTAGATACGTCCGGTCTTTGCCCCTGCAATATTGACACAGGGGTGCCAAGAATAGTCGTGCCAGCTTTAGGCCTACTTCCTATGTCTTATTGCTACTTGCTTTCCTCCAGTTACCTTGTTCTTTATTAAGTCTTTGAAAATCATACATGGTACATACATAGTGGGTCGGGGTTGCATTTAATTATATACAAATTATGACATATATATGTCGCATTTCATATGTTGTAAATATACAATGTTATACATAGGAATGATTTGCATAGAAACACTGAGTCTGATAGATCGCCATTTGACTCCAACCAAACCTTATGTAACTTGAAATGGCGTCTAATAAATTGGACACCCGGGAAAGGAAGGTCGTATAACAGGTCGTTGACATTGTCCAAGCAACTCAGGGAAGATATAAACATATCGGCCAGGCCAGTCCTTGATTGGACAACAAAGTGTTCCCTCTCTTACGTCCCCAATTAGCATATAAGTTGGGTTGCTTCTGAGCCCAAAGTAGAGGGAGCCAATACAGACAGAAGCGGCTGTACAGGACAGTAGCAGTTAGGTCGCCAAGTTTCCCGATTGACTAGCGAACCTTGGACTTCCCAATGTCCACTCTCACCTTCCCGGGTGCTGACCCCTCTAAACGTGTGGTCTTCATTTATCTTCAGGCTAGTGCGTTCCCACTCTGGGCCATGACTGCATGTTAGATATAATTGCCTTATTCTGTCTGTGTGAAGTTCACGGATAGATTTTGGTCAGAATGGATAAAATAAAAAAAGTGTCAAGGGATGGGAATCGAACCCACGATCTTCCGCTTACCGGGCAGATGCCATGACCACTAGGCTACCCTGGACATATTTTTCCGTTCATAAAGTTAATATATGATGCCAATATATATAATAATTGTATAAACGAATGCAAGACAAAATCACCGCGAATGTTTCTTTTTTTTTAAGGCAATTTCTTTTTAAGGCAATTATCGTTTTGCACAATTACTTAATCTTTTAAAATATAAATAACAATACTTAAATGAAAATATGTTTCTTTAAATAAAATAAAATAAACTTTTAATCGGTAACCTTTATGAGAACCTTTAAATATATATAAGTACCTTTAATCGATAATCTTTATAAGAATAAAATATGTAATTCATTATAAATAGAAATTTAATTTTTAGTATCTCATTGTCGTTGTCGCCGATGAGATTCCGCATCTTGATTCAGTCGGGATAGCCGTTGCTCTACATTTTCATTAAGGCGCACAATATTTCGAGAATTGCGCTGCCGGGTAGCATCGTCCTTCTTTCGTTTTACTTGGACTTCCAAACTTTCGTCTAACCTTCTTTTACGTTGAGATGCTGCAATTTTTTGGAGCCTTTTTGCTCTAGCAGAAATATCCCCATTTTGAGCAGATGCAGCCTCTTTCTGCTTTAAATTTTCATATCTTAGCATATCTTGTATTGCGGGTCACATAACTTTTTGGCAAAATATATACGCACTCGGGTAAAACCCGGGCGTTGCCCGGGCCATTCGTCTAGTGTTAGATAAGGAACCTACTGCGACGTTGTCTGCTTCACATATCACAATATCAATTTATGTTCTTAATACAAATATTTTAAAATATAGGATAGACCTCATTAATTTTTCCCCTTTAATATTTTAAGATATTTAACTTATTCTGATTGTAACTTTTAATTTTTTTTTTGCTTACACAATTTCCCCCACCTACTTTGTATTTTTAAAATGATTTCAACTGTGATATTATAACATTATGCGGCGCTGAGTTTGTGTATACAAAAATGTAATGCCTTGATAAAGGTTTGGCGTTCAGCCAACCGAAATATTGGCAAAATAAATCTTTTATTCAATCCAATATATGCTTTTTTATTATCTAATGATATTACATTATATATATAGACAAAAGGGTCATCTCTCCCGTCAAAATAGATGTCAAAATTAGACGTCACCTATTGACTGTCGCCGTAAACTGGGGGCCTTGGTTCAGTGACAAAGCCACAACACCAGCTTTGGTAAACTGAGAAACGTCCACCTAGAGACTATATTTTCGGGCTAATGGCCCTCTTCAGTCTAGGGTGAACTTTATTTCACGAGATATACAATTGGATTATGTATACGTTATTTTTTTTTGTCATTTAAATTTTGCACTTCTGATATACAAAATCTTATAAGAATGAACGAAAAATTGTATTTAGAGAGAAAACATTTTTTTGACAAAATTCATAATTATATATCGTAAATCAAAATTTGAAATTATTTTAAAGGCGTAAGTTTCTTTTTGAAAATAAACAATTACTACTGCCCTTACTGCAATGGAAAAATTAATGTTAAATTTAAAATAATTTCGAATTTTGATAACAGATGGCGCGCTAGTGCATCATATATCATAAATATAAACATAAAAAATCAAAATTCTACAAAATAAAACCATTTTTTATAAAGATGCGCGAAAATTGTATTAAAGTTCTCTGTGAGTCGAAATGAATAAATCGTCTGCCCCAAAATTTCAATAAAAATCGTTTAGTACTCGAATATCAGATGTAATGAGAAATTTTAACGAGAATTTATATTGAATTCTCTAGGTACTGTGATTAAAATAGTTGCGAGACTTTTTTCAAAGGTTTCATTTGTAACTAATCTAACCTAAATTGCATATTTCCTAATATATTAATAATTAAAGCCTCCCCGAGTTTAATTAAGAGATTTCGCAATATAAGAAACACATTTTAAATATTCACTGAGATTATCGTGATAATTTGGTAGAACGCCCTTTTAAAAGTCAATAAAATCTATTCTCTGTTTCAGAAGTCCATTTCATGATGCTATTAATTTGTATTTAACTTGGGAAATAATTTGCAAAAAAATTTTCACTCTCTCTTTTTTCTTATTTTAAGAATAATATTTAAAGATAGATCTCAGAATAATATTTATAATTGAAACATGAAATATATATAATTAGAGAACATGCACACACATATATTTATACTTATATATCTAAAGAGACAAAGGTCGCCTCTCCCGTCAAAATAGACGTCAAAACCAGACGCCATCTATTGACCGTCGTCGTAAACTAGCGGCCTCGGGTCGGTGACAAAGCCACAAACACCACCCGACCCGAGGCCGCTAGTTTGCGGCGACGGTCAATAGATGGCGTCTGGTTTTGACGTCTATTTTGACGGGAGAGGCAACCTTTGTCTCTTTAGATCAATATCCTCCCGGCAAAATTTCCATATATATAAATGAATATTTTGCCTGGAGGAATAATCCCTATATATATAAAAGTCAGTGTATGTATGTATGTATGTATGTTTGTCGGCTATACACGTCCACAATACGTTACTAATCTGACTGAAATTTTAACAGTATATAGAGTAGAATCTGGAAAACTTATAGTGAAAATACCAGCTCCCTATCCCGAATATTCGTCGAGTTATTTGCAAATTTGCCCTTTCGCTCGCGAGCAGCGCCTCTAGCGGTGAAGATGGGAGGTAATATCAGCTGACCTAATGTACATGTAAAGTTTGGAGCGGGACGTTTCACAAGAGCGATATCCACGGCGCCAATTTATAATTGTAACGAATTGTATTTGAATATAAAAACATTTAATCGGGTAAAACCCGGGTCATTCGTCTAGTGATCTATAAAAAAAGGTCACCTCTCCCATCAAAATAAACGTCAAAATTAGACGCCATCTAGTGACCGTCTTCTCAAACTAACGGGTCGGTGACAAAGCCACAACACCAGCTGGTGTTATCAGTTTGTCACCGACCCGAGTCCGATTGTTTACGGAGACGTTCACTAGATAGCGTCTAGTTTTGACGTTTATTTTGAAGGGAGAGGTGACCTTTATATATCTATATATTGCCATATATAGTGCAATATCCATAAGTTGTACACGATATTAGAGTATTTTTAATAGTGATTATTTGTGTGAAACTACCCGTTTGATGATTTTTCAGGATGCCTTAATTGACCAATTTTTTGGTCGTTGAGGTACAGCTGGCACCACGCTGATGAGGGCCAACAGCCCGAAACGCGTCCGTGGTTAGTTTTTCTTGATTAATCAAGAATGGGTATTTGGCCAATTCTGAAATAATTAAAAAATCAACGAGAATAGTTTATATTTATTCTGATAGATGGCGCAAGCCATCAGCAATTTCATTTGCACGATAAGGAGATGCCCTTTTTCTTGATTATTTAAATGTTTTATATATTTTTAAATAGAAATAATAATAAAACTAATAAAACTGATTTTTTGGTAATCGACAAATAGCGCTATTTCGTTTTCATAAAGCCTGGATTACAAAAAAAAAATAAAAATAAATTAATCAACAAACGAAGTTAAAGAATATTATAACTTTAAACATATGCTCGATGCAATACCTTGAAATTATATGTATGTACCTCTACAGACCTATAAGCTTATGTCCATAGTTCACTAAAAACACCCCTAAGCTGCCTTCCATAGAAAATACAGGGTATACTCCAAACCAATCCAATACAATAGTAGAGCGGTCTAGAGATTAATTTGGCAAAACCGCTGAGAGGGTTCACTACTGATGAGCCAAGCCCTCTCATTCAATAACTCATATCATTGCAGTAAGGTCTGTAGAGATAATATTTGATGATATTTAAAAGAAACGCATTACCAGTAAATTTATTTGTGTAAAATTTTAACGATAGATGGCAATTAAATTTAATTTACTAAATTTAATTTAAACATATCTTAAAGATAGAGGCTGTCTGGCCGGTATTCATAGTTCTTCAAATTAAAGATACTTAGGCCAGTAAATCTTTTTTTATTACCTCGACGTTTCGACAAAAATCTATTGTCCTCGTCAGGAGCGAACAAAAATTAAAACATTTGGCAAAGCCTTAGAACTTATTCTGAATAAAAAGATTTACTGGCCGAAGTGTCTTATTTGAATAAATTCAAACATATCTATAAAATATGTAAATTAATTATAATAGAATGAAATTAAGATTAATGATATCTTTTTTTAAAAAATAAAGTATCAAAATAATTCATATATATATATATATATATATGACAGCATAATGTATCACATTAAGTGTTGATTTTTTAAAAGAAATTATGCGAGGGGTTTCTGATTTTTAATTACATTGTTATAAAAATGACAGAAGGAAAAGAAAAAAAAAAGAGAGAGAAAATTTAATTATGTCCATTTAATAAATTACCAAAAGATACATTAGGTATGCAAATTAGTGTTATAATTAACTTGGCAACACTGGAATCTACGCATGCGTATAAATTATCCATTTTTTTTTTATTTTGAAAAAAGAAACTCATTAAAAACATAATAATTCTTTCACACAACTTGTTTCACATAGTAAGCCTTGATTCTTTAAAAAAGAAAAAAATTAGCAACGTTGTGTTAAATATCCTTTTGGCAATATAATGTTTTTTAAAATAAATTGACCAGTGACCAATTTTGATAAATTTACTTAAACGAGCCTAAGGAAGGTCGATTCTAATATTTGCATATTTTTCCTTCTTTAGAATGAATGAAAAAAAAAAAAAAGCTGCAGGTAAGAATAAACTATTTTAAAATATTTGAAAATTCTTTTTTTAAAAAGGCATATATGGTGAATTCCCAGAAAAGAGCATATTTGGTAGGCGGCGCTGTACGTTGCCACCGCCGTACCTTCGAGGCGTTTTACACGAGTTCAAAATACAATTTCGGTGAAATACTTTGAATTTTACCAATTTAAATATATAAATTTAAATTATAATTCTAAAAAAGATTTAACAGTTAAAAAAACAACATTTTTTAAAATAAATTATTAAACTAATTTTTCTAAAAACGAACATTATTTTTTTCATTATCTGAAACTAACCTAATTCAACTTATCTAAAACTAACCTTATTTAACGATTAAACTAACCTAATTTAACCTATCTGAAACTAACCTATTTTAATTAATGGAACTAACCTTTTTATAACACACCTTAAACTAACCTAATTTATAACCTATCAGAAACTAACCTAATTTATAAGCCATCTGAAACTAACCTATTTTACCTATTGGAATATAACATAACGTCATGTTATTAAAAATGTATTAAGAATTTTTTTTACAAAGTTTATTAATCACATCTTTCACAATATTTGTAAAATAAATATAAAACTTGTGTATAAATATATGCCTTGAAAAAATGCCACTTAAAATATTTTAATCTAAACTATACAGAGATTTTTTTATAGAGTGAAATAAAAAAATACATAATTGATTAGATACAAAAGTGTGAACCAGAAAGTCGATTTTTAAAAATGTTATTATTTAATATAAACGTATTTTAATTTAATTTTGATATTAAAAAGGTAGTGTAAAAGTGTATATGAGGTTAGATTTAAATAGGTTAAATTAGGTTAGTTTAATCGCTAAATAAGGTTAGTTTTAGATAAGTTGAATTAGGTTAGTTTCAGATAATTAAAAAAATAATGTTCGTTTTTAGAAATATTAGTTTAATATTTTATTTTTAAAAATGTTTTTTTTTAACTGTTAAATCTTTTTTGAAAATTCTAATTTAAATTTATATATTTAAATTGGTAAAATTCAAAGTATTTCACCGAAATTGTATCTTTAACTCGTGTAAAACGCCTCGAAGGTACGGCGGTGGCAACGTACAGCGCCGCCTACCAAATATGCTCTTTTCTGGGAATTCACCGGCATATATATATATATATATAAATAAATATAAAGCATATATTGGATCTAAATTTATTAATCAGCCAATATTTCTAGGGGCAAAACGCAAAAATATTGGCTGATTAATAAATTTAGATCAATATATGCTTTATATATTTATTTATAGATATTAATATGGATTGCTCAATCTTTAAAATATATATATATATATATTGGTTTAAAAATAAATTATTTACCAATATTTTAAAAAGATTGGCGTTCAGCCAACTTATATATTGATAAATTATATTTGATCCAATATATGCCTTTTTACACAAATAAATTTACTGGCAATGCGTTTCTTTTAAATATCATCAAATACTGCATCAATTACTGCAATGATATGATTTATTGAATGAGAGGGCTTGGCTCATCAGTAGTGAACCCTCTCAGCGGTTTCGCCAAATTAATCTCTAGACCGCTCTACTATTGTATTGGACTGGTTTTGTTATATACCCTGCATTTTCTATGGAAGGCAGCTTAGGGGTGTTTAGTGAACTATGGACATAAGCTTATAGGTCTGTAGAGGTACATACATATAATTTATTTGTGTAAAAATTTAACGATAGATGGCAATAAAATTTAATTTACTAATATATATTGGTTATGAAAACATATTTTGCGGAAGAGCTTTGCTCGATGCAATACCTTGAAATTATATGTATGTACCTCTACAGACCTATAAGCATATGTCCATAGTTCACTAAACACCCCTAAGCTGCCTTCCATAGAAAATGCAGGGTATATAACAAAACCAGTCCAATACAATAGTAGAGCGGTCTAGAGATTAATTTGGCGAAACCGCTGAGAGGGTTCACTACTGATGAGCCAAGCCCTCTCATTCAATAAATCATATCATTGCAGTAAGGTCTGTAGAGATAATATTTGATGATATTTAAAAGAAACGCATTGCCAGTAAATTTATTTGTGTAAAAATTTAACGATAGATGGCAATAAAATTTAATAAGCCTTTTTAATTAAAATATCTATTTATGGATTGCTCTTTCTATTTTCAAATTTATTTAATAATAAAAAATAATCTCGTCATCGTTTACTCCTTCTTAGAAAATTGGCTATACACACTTCTGTTTCTTCTTTAATCACCAAGAACAATACTGGTAGGTCTCGGGTATAGCTCCATTGTTTTACTAACTAACCCTAAGGTCAACATAACCTAATCTAACCTAAATGCTCCCAGTCTTAATGACAAAGGCAGACACATTCTACTTCACCCAGTCATGATGGTTATCAAACAGACACCATCAAGGGTCACAACTTGATATCCTAATATGATTGAGTGGAGATAAGAAAGAAGAAGACCTAACCTAATCTAATCTAACCTTGTCATGGTTTGTAAACATTTTACACTAGATTAGTGTTAGTAAACATGGGAGTTAATCCTGAGACCTCCCAGAAGGAATTTGATTTGATTGCTATTTTAGGAACATGTTTTTTTAAAAAACGAAACCAAAACTAATAAAACATGGCTGAAATTCAACTAGATAATACACGGGAGAAGCCGCCCACCCCAATTAGCATAGTAATATATTAAAGCAAATTATATATATATATATGTCGTATCCGTCGTGGTCGAATGGAAGGGCACGACCGTTGTGCATGTAAGCTTCGAAAGAGAACTTGTTCCACACTCGTGAGCACGCGCACACGCGGCGGAGGTGTGGCCTTCACCCGCGCGCGCTGGCTCCCACGTTTATTTTGTACAGATTTATAGATGGAAGAATTTGTATTTATAATTTAACATTCTAATTATAGCGAAAATAAATTATATCTCTTGGGTATTATACAAATTATGACATATATATATATATATAGTTGATTAAAGATTTTACTCTCTGTTAATAAAAACGTGATTAAAATATATTATATATTCATTTGAAAGAGAGAGAGAGAGATCTCAATTTGATAGATAAAAAACAAAAGAGAAAATGTATCTATTTAATTTATCATTATTGAATTTAACGCATGCGTAATTAATTATCTTTTTTTTTAAATAAAAAAACTATATATTTATAAATTCATTTTCTAGAAATTACCTAACTGAGAAAACTCTATTAATGACATCTTAATTAATTTCAACTTTTCGTTCGTTCAAATTTTAATTAATAGCAAAAGACAGATCACCTTTTTTTTTTGAGAGATAGAGAGCAGACGACTTTTTTTTTCTTTAAAAAAAGTAATTAGAATCCGTTTCAAATTACATTTCTTTATAATGTTTATTTAACAATAGAAAAATAAAAATTCTATCAACGAGCTGGTTCAAAATAAATGTTTTTTTTTTAACCTAACAAAATAATAAACACAATATCTTTAATAACGAAATTACTAACCTATCTTACATCCTTAAAAAAAAAAAAGATTAAATTCTGACCAAAAGAATTATATCTATTATTCTTAAAAAAAATCACAATTATATATATGATAATTTAAACCAATAACCCTATATTATGTAATACGTATAACAAGCTTGTCATGTTGTATATAGAACTAATTATAAACTACAACTAATTATACGCATAATTGACGTGTGTCCTTGTATCTCCAGATGTAATGTACTGAGGATAAATAAATAAAACTATATAATAGATTAAAAGCTAAGTTAAGGGCAAGATTGAGATCACAAAGTAACTTCTAAAGATAGATTGTTAGCCGACAGGTAGGCGCCAGACTCGAATAACAGCGACACGTGCCGTGTCTCGAGTAGCAGCGACACGTGCCGTGATGCAATTCTCTTTGTCGGAGAGGTAGTATAAATAAGACCGGCCCGTAGCAACAGCAGTCAGTTCTAGTTCAGTTCCCCATCAGCGTCACCCCTTGCCGGTTGTCTCCAGGGACCAACTCATCGACCATGTAAAACAGTAAGAAACCTTCTCGATCTCCATCTTAGCTTTTGGCTCGCTTTTTATCTATTCAAGGAACTTTCTTTCAACTGTGTCTCTTCGTTTTTTGTGTGTGGACATCCCCAGTTTTCCACTCTGCCTCGACCACGACTGCCTGTACTTTGGGAGAACTGTTAAAGGTCCTACAAGGTGCAGAGAGGCACTGGAAAACTCTCCACCCCTGACTGTCCCTCGCGGTTACTACAGGTTTGACCCTCGGTTGCCACAACTTATAGCGAGAGTCGACGAGGTTCTACAACAGGCTTACCAAACCCCAACGCATTATTACAGAGAGTCGTCAGGACCTCAACACAACTTACAGCTAGTCGACAGAATCCCAACCTATTATCACAGATAGTCGACAGGATCCCTAATCACAGATAAGTCGACTCAAAACATATTATTACAGATAGTCGACAGGATCTCAACACAATATTACAGAGAGTCGACAGGATTACCACAACGAAGGAGACCACAACGAAGAAGGTAAAGACTGTCCAGATAGAAAAGAGCCAAGAAGCAAGATGGAGGAGCAAACCAACCCGTCCAACGATACAGCCGAACAAACTATCCCCAAACAAGAAACGACATTGGAAGAGGAGGAAACGGCGCCGCCCCAAGATACCTCCGCAGACCCACTGACACAGATCGCCGATGCCCTGAGTAAGTTACTAGTAGCCCGATCTCCTAGGGAGATAGACGTAAGTCCATACGATGGTACTTTTGAAGCCCAAAGCTTTTTCGACAACTTCGATGCCCAAGCAGACCGAACTGAACTGACCTACACAGATCGCCTACGCAAATTACCCTGCTACCTACAAGGTAAGCCCCTCCAATATTTCCGAAGCCTACGGTTAGATAGGTTATATTATATTGAAGCCCGCCAGAGATTGATAGACTTATTCCCAGCAACGACAGAAGCGTCGTTTGCACGCTTTTTGGCAATCAAAATGACACCCCAAATGTCCCTAGAAAACTACTACCAAAACAAAACTGTTATGGGTATGAAACTCGACCTACCCGCCGACATTTTAATTGAATCTCTGACCGACGGACTACCCGTCGCAGACCAGCGATTAGTCGCAACTGTGCAGCCAAACACCATTAAGGAATGGTTCGACCTAGTGTCAAGAATAACTCAGTGTGCCACCAGTGCAGTGAACCAGCGCCAAGTAGACAAGGCTCCACACCCCACCTACCACAACCCACCACCGCGGTACAACAGCCAGCGGCCATCACGTGTAACATACCCAGTTACACCTCCCCCCTCGCCTTGCAAGTATTGCAATGCCATGCACTGGCACTCCCAGTGTGTACAACGGTTCCCACGGGACCAAACACGCCCAGTCTACAGCGCCCGACCACACACAACCACTGTACCAAAACGTGGTACCCACACCCAGCCCAAGGTCCAACCTCCGAGCCATGTTCCCCAAGTCCAAGCTGCAAGCCAAGACGACTCTGCAAGCCCCGCGAGCAGCTCAACGGTAGGAAAACCTGAAACTTATTTTCGTTGAACAATTAATAATATGGACTGAATTGTCACCAAATGTAAACTTGCCCTTTTTAATAGACACGGGAGCATCTATAAACCTACTTAACTTAGATATTTTAAGAACCATAGAAAATAGATTACCATATAAAATTATTATCCATCAGTACAGTTTAACTATAAATGCAATAGCCCACAATGTAAATACCCTTGGATATATTTTTTTAAAACTTAAAATCGGTAACCTCACCCAAAAACTAAAATTTTTTATAGTAGAAGCTTCACTACCTTTTGGTATTTTATCTATTAATACCCTTAAAATATTTAAATTAATTATAGATTTTAATAATCTCCAAATTTATCAAAATAATGATGCTCTCCCAACGAATGTCTATAAGTTCACCAAGTGCAAACAGGATTTATGTCCCACTCAACCGAGGGAAACTGATATGTTTACCACTTTCCCCGCGCACCAGTCCTGTTTACACGTGGCGGACCCTACCCCAATTATATGTTCCCCCACTATTGTATCACCCACTATTTCTCCTACCCATGATATTGAGATTTCTATACCTTCTAATGCGGCACCTCAGTTAGAACATTGTCCACACGAACTCCACCGAATTCTATATGAATTCTCACAAGTGTTCTCTACTAATAAATACAATGTGCCCAAATTGAACATACCACCGGTAAAAATCAATACCACCACAGATAAAATAATAGCATTACGCCCATATAGAGTGCCACTACACGACCAACAAGAAATACAAACCCAAATAGAACAAATGCTCCAATATAGAATCATTGCCCCGTCAGTTTCACCTTATGCCAGTCCCATAACGCTTGTTACCAAACGTGACCAAACGAAACGTTTCTGTATTGATTACAGAAAACTTAATGAAATCATCGCTCCAGACGTACATCCTTTACCCTTAATAGAAACCATTCTTGACAAATTGTCAAAAGCCAAATATTACTCTTCTGTAGATATAGCATCCGCATATTGGCAAGTGGAAATAGAACCTAACTCACGTAATCTACTAGCTTTCGTGACGTTAGATAGTCAGTACGAATTTTGTAGACTTCCTTACGGATTTAAAAATTCACCACAGATATACCATCGTGCCATAAACCAGGTCATGCAAAAATATAAACTAAATTTTGTTACCCATTACTTCGACGATTTCATTATTTTTTCTGACACCCTAGAGGATCATCTACAACACCTACAACAATTTCTAACAGTGTGTCAACACGAAAACATCAAACTTAATTATAATAAATGTTCATTTTTTAAAACAAAAATAGATTTCTTAGGATACACTGTTACCGCAGGTACTTATGCACCGCAGACGCGCAACCTTGATACAATAAATGCCATAAAACCACCTAACAATCAAAAAACACTACAATCATTTTTAGGAGCAGTAAACGTTTATAATAAGTTTATAGCAGATTATGCCCGCTTACGAGCACCTTTAAATAAACTACTTAAAAAGGATGTAAAATGGAATTGGAACCCAGACTGTCAACAAGCTTTCACCACTCTCAAAGAGAGTTTAACCAGTAAACCAGTACTACACTTGTATCAAGTCGGTTTACCATGCCGCCTTTATTGCGACGCATCCACCCAAGGGATTGCCGGCATACTCAAACAGGTACACCCAGACGGACAAATACATCCTGTGCAATATTTAGCCGCGCCCTTAGGGCACATGAGAGAAACTACACCGTTTCCGAACTTGAGTGCCTCGCCATCTTCGAAAGTGTAGACAAATTCCGAATATACCTCACCGGTATAAAATTCACCATATACACAGACCACCAAGCTTTACAATGGCTTAAAACTATAAAAAATCCGTCAGGCCGACTATTTAGATGGAGCCTGAGACTATCTACCTATAATTACGAAATACACTACATCAAAGGCAGTCAACAGTATGAGGCAGATTTACTCTCAAGAAACCCCTTTGTAGGATTTATCAGTACTGATATTATAAAACAGCATCAACCAACAGCATCCCCCTTCAACATTGATACAAACGGCTTACATACCATTACCCGAAAAGGTGTAACTAAAATAATAATTCCCGAAACCCTGCAACATACTCTCATGAACAAAGTTCACCAAGAATATAACCACCCAGGCATCTCACAGATGACCCGCATAATTACTACCCAGTACTACTGGAAATGTATCTCTAAATCTATAGAAAAATTTGTCAGGTCGTGTCACACCTGCCAAATCATTAAAAGGCCCAAAGGTAAACCCTATGGTGCCCTCGGACAAATTCCACCACCTCAACAACCATTCGACTTAATCTCTATAGATACCATAGCTGGATTTTCGAAATATGGACACTCCAAGACCTATCTACACGTAATAGTGGATCATTTAACGCGATATGCTTGGACCTTTCCATCGAAGTCCACCAGTACCCTAACGTACATTCAAACCCTCAAGACTGTACTACAGCAAGGATCTCCAAAACGTCTGTTATCTGACAGAGCGCCCGCTTTTACCTCAGAAAAATTCCGTAAATTTCTAATAATGCATGGTATACAACCTCTACTAACTACCAGCAATAACCCACAAGCAAACGGTTTAATAGAACGCTTAAATGCGACCATTACAGGCAAACTCAGACTAGCTTATCTAGAAAATCCAAAAGCTTCCTGGACTCAACTAGTTAAACGCGTCACTCAGACGTACAATAACACACCCCATTCTGTCACAAGTTTTCCACCTACCTACTTAATGTTCAATGTTATCCCCCCAGATCTAAGAACTCATCTTAAGCCATATCCCGAGATAAATATAGCTCGAGAGATAGCAAACTCTCGTACTCAAAATAAACATAAAAAAGATAAAGAAACATTTGATAAGCAGCACAGAACACCACATTTCGAAGAGAATGATCTTGTTTTGGTAAAAAATTACAGACATCCCGACACAGGTAAATTAGCACCATATTTTACTGGACCCTACAAAATAATTCAAATTATTTCACCCAATGTCGTTCGAATAGATCGCCCAAATCAGCCCCTGAATAGAGATAGTGACACCATACATGTCAATAAATTAAAATATTACACAGAGGATGTGTTGTACATAACACCTCCACAACCCCGATTCGTTCAACACCCACAGCGATTGCCTCAAGATGTATATTTCATTGAATTCAATCATTTGACTCCAGATATCTTTGAAACACAATATTTCCGAATTATACCGCCTACAAGCTCACAGCCTTTTTTACATTTAAACCCCAGTATTTTCAATTAGGTCAGGAAACAAGTGGAAGGCAGGGAGATTTTCCCATAGCCAGCAGGGTGACTCACAAACATCAATAAACAGTTGCAGCGGCGTCAGGAACATGACACCTCCAATTTATTAGGCCGTACCTTGGCACAGCAGAATGCTAGATTGTCGTGTCCACCAAATAACCTGTCAATTATCAACTGATTGACTTACCAATAATTACCCAATTCACTTATTAATTTGAATTTTAATATTGAAAAAAATATCATTAAACTTTATATCTTTAATTATCATCGTGTGTTTTACAACTTTTACATTGTTTGCACGCCCAGTGTGGAATTTTTTTTTGACACAAAAGAACAATCATTCAATTATATGACTTTTGGGTACGCTTTTAATATGAACAAACACAACATTACCGGCTCATTCGTTAGGAATAAAAAAGAATTTAACCTCATTTCTCCATAGGTAACGCAATGTTACATGGAAAAAGGATCTGTTAAATTAATAGTTTAAATGATTTTTTCCCAAGCGTAACAAGCCGGCGTTTGGGTAGGCTCACCTAAAAATTTTGCAGACCAAACAGCATAAAACGCTCTGCAATCTTTTTAGCGCCTAAGACATGCATTACACACTTCATGTATCCAAAGTCCCCATCTTCCACTACACTACATCATTTTTAGGGATCAAGATCGCTCCCCGTCTGGTCTCACATAATATAATCGGGAAGATCTGGCAAAGACCAACTTCTCAGACCGGACCAAAGCGACATAGGGCCACATTGCCTCCCCATAGGTCAAACTAAAGACACCAATAATCTTGGACCTACACCTAGACATTGTGTGAATATGTTCCTTTCTTTTTTTTTCAGGAACGAATATTTTTTGCTTTCTTTTAACTTTTCTTCAAAAGAGACATTTTTTGCTCCATTTGTTACTACTTAACATTTATCTAATTATTATATCTTTTATATTTTGCTAATTCATTATTATATCTTTTATATATTACTAATTCTAATTATTATATCTTTTATATTTTGCTAATTCATTATTATGTCTTTTGTATACTACATGTTTGATTTTATCCCCTTATACTGTTGTTATCCGCACTCATATTTTTATCTTTTTATTCACTATATTTTTGTTTAAGTAACTTTATTATATGACAATGTTTATCATCAACTATCGGGCATACAACAATCGTTTTCAACAATCATATTCTTTAACTAATTCCCTATACTTTCTCACTACCTATTTCAGCCATTGCTCGTAGAAACGACAGTACTGCTTGACAATTTTTCTTTTTGATTTCGTAATTCAACAAACTCTTTGAACACAGTTCCCCAAAAGTACAAGTCTCGACTTTTTGGTCTGAACACGTTTCAAAAGTTTATTTCAATCATCCGCAGAGCACATCACCAACGCATGCACAAAGCGTTCACTTTTTCAACTTTCAATTTTTTTTAGCTCTAGCGGACCACAATCAACCTTTGATTTCAAGTCAAGTCAGACAACTTACTGTCGCTACAACAATTCTACTTATCGCATGGCTCTACCACCCCTTTCAATCATATTAATTCTTTTCTTCAACAACTTTTCAACCAATAACCCTACAATTGTGTCAAAGCACTGTAACCTTATACAGGATCGCAGGTGAAACATTGCCTAGGAAGACGCACAAGTCTATATCCTCGCTTTGCACCTGGATCTCAGTATTTGATTGTCTGTGCAACACTTACAATTGCATATTCTTCAACCCCTAACCCTTTCCAACGCCCGCCAACAATCTTTTAGAACATCATTTTTTTTATCATCATTATTTTTTAACAAACAAAGGTTTTATCTACAGTTCTCTTTTATAATGAATATCATAACTTTTTAATTAAACATAAGTTTTATTTTTATAATTTTCAGATATAGCCAAATAAACATCTTGTTATAGCCCTTTTCCCTCACAGTTTTAATTAATTAAAATAAATTCTAATTACTTACCTGTGTTAGAGAGGCTTTACCCGCTTAAACCCGGATAAACCCTTTCACTCACGGGGCCCATCTATGATAATTTAAACCAATAACCCTATATTATGTAATACGTATAACAAGCTTGTCATGTTGTATATAGAACTAATTATAAACTACAACTAATTATACGCATAATTGACGTGTGTCCTTGTATCTCCAGATGTAATGTACTGAGGATAAATAAATAAAACTATATAATAGATTAAAAGCTAAGTTAAGGGCAAGATTGAGATCACAAAGTAACTTCTAAAGATAGATTGTTAGCCGACAGGTAGGCGCCAGACTCGAATAACAGCGACACGTGCCGTGTCTCGAGTAGCAGCGACACGTGCCGTGATGCAATTCTCTTTGTCGGAGAGGTAGTATAAATAAGACCGGCCCGTAGCAACAGCAGTCAGTTCTAGTTCAGTTCCCCATCAGCGTCACCCCTTGCCGGTTGTCTCCAGGGACCAACTCATCGACCATGTAAAACAGTAAGAAACCTTCTCGATCTCCATCTTAGCTTTTGGCTCGCTTTTTATCTATTCAAGGAACTTTCTTTCAACTGTGTCTCTTCGTTTTTTGTGTGTGGACATCCCCAGTTTTCCACTCTGCCTCGACCACGACTGCCTGTACTTTGGGAGAACTGTTAAAGGTCCTACAAGGTGCAGAGAGGCACTGGAAAACTCTCCACCCCTGACTGTCCCTCGCGGTTACTACAGGTTTGACCCTCGGTTGCCACAACTTATAGCGAGAGTCGACGAGGTTCTACAACAGGCTTACCAAACCCCAACGCATTATTACAGAGAGTCGTCAGGACCTCAACACAACTTACAGCTAGTCGACAGAATCCCAACCTATTATCACAGATAGTCGACAGGATCCCTAATCACAGATAAGTCGACTCAAAACATATTATTACAGATAGTCGACAGGATCTCAACACAATATTACATATATATAAAGTAACAACTTTAAAAACAAATAGTCAAAAAGAACAAATATAATTATGTGAAAAAAAAAGTACACAAATGTGAAATTGTACTGAGGTATAAGGTGAATAAATTAAGAAAATTACATCTCCTTATCGTAAAATTGAAAGTTGCTGATTGTTTGCACCATCTATCGGAATAAATATAAACTATTCGTTTAATTTTTAATTATATCATAATTGTCCAAATACCCATTCTTTATTGTTGGGTTATAAGTTGAATCTGGACTAGATGATATAATAATGGAAGGAAGTAGTCAATTATCCCACTACATCTGTCGATTGTAATGGATAGATTAGAAGCACGCGGAGTCGACGCGAACAACAGGCAAGTGTTAAGCTCCTTTATTTTAGACTAATGGGGGAGGGAGGATGGACTGCCCCCTGGGCAGCACTGTGATTGGCTGGCCGTGACGTAGTAGTGAGTAAGTCCTCCCCGGCAGAAGTAGGCTTATCCAACGTCTTCATTTATTAATCAAGAAAAGATCTAACCACGGACGTGTTTCGGGCTGTTGGCCCTTCGTTAGCGTGGTGCAAGCTGTACCTCAACGACCAAAAAAAAAAAAAAATTAGTCATTCAGGCATCCTGAAAAATAATGAAACATGTAGTTAAGGCTAGAAGTGCCTGAGAAACGCGAAACAATGTGAAAAAAAAAGTACAAATGTGACTTGTACTAATTGAAATTGTGATATTTATTCCGACAGATGGCGCAAGCCATCAGCAACTTTCAGTTGCACGATAAGGAATTGCCTTTTTTTTCTTAAAATATAATTATGTTGAAAAAAGAGAAGAAGATAGGGGAAGGAGTTGATCACTGGATAATTTTATTGAATAAAGATTTTTAGACTCAAAGTCACCAACCTCAAACTGAAAGGAAGATAGCACACACTAGAGAAAATATGGTTTTTCGGGGTTAATAACCAAAGTATAAGATTTTCGAGCCCCAAAAAACGGATATAACAAGCAGACAAGCCGTAATACACTATAGCAAAGTACCAAGGTGCTGCACCCCACCAATGTTGTTCAAAAAAGGTTAGATTCCCCAGGCCAGGGAAGATAAGGGAGTGACAGATGTTGATTAGATCTTCTTCTTCTTTCTCATCTCCACTCAATCATAATAGGATATCAAGTTGTGACCTTGATGGTGTCTGTTTGACAACCATCATGACTGGGTGAAATAGAATGTGTCTGCCTTTGTCATTAAGACTGGGAGCACTACTCAGTGGCAGGCTGACTTAGCTCCAAAAGAAATGGCCGCCTCTGACATGAGGAACAGACGCCATGTGCAGCTGCTCCTAACATGGAATACAAACACTGCTCATCCTGTATCCCTGGATTAGGAACCCTTACGGGTGAATAACAGCCAGGCCAGCTGAGCCCAGTTTTTTTACCGAGCTTGTTACTGCTCCTCCTTTTTCATCCGGGCTTGGGACCAGAAAAGGCAGAGTTGTTGATAAGATTTAATAAATAACTTAGTCCCTATTTCTGCTCCGCGCTTATGGAATTGAAGACTTGAGGCGATGGCGTCGACCTTTCATATTAAATCTTACTTTTCCTTATTACTAATAATTGTATATAGTTGCGGAACTACTGGTTTCCTTGTGCTGCTCTTTTCCTGTTATTGCACCTTGTACGGAGAATCTGTATAAGACTAACGTCATAATAAAGGCTTTGTGTGTGTGTATAAGATTAAATAAAACGGGAATAATTCAACAGGAAAAGATAGATTTAGAACACACCTAACAGGATGATATGGCTTTACTGGTTACAAACCAAAAGTGTTTTATTATCGAGCCCAGAAGACATCTAACAAACAAACGACATTATTTACATACAGAGTAATATACCACAACGTATCAAAGATCCCGTGTGGATCTCATGGTATAAAGTCCGCCCTAGGCTGACGAGGGCCATTAGCCCGAAACCATGGTCTCTAGGTGGACGCTTTTCAGTTCGACAAAGCTGGTGTTGTGGCTTTGTCACCGACCCGAGGCCGCTAGTTTGCGGCGACGGTCAATAGATGGCGTCTGGTTTTGACGTCTATTTTGACGGGAGAGGGGACCCTTGTCTCTTTAGACAAAGTATCAAGTCACTGGTTAAACACATAAATAAATAGTTTTTGGTCTTATTACCTTGTGTTTATAATCTCTAATCCAAATTGGGCTTTATCAAGTCACTGTTCAAACTATAATAATTCTTTTTGAAAATAGAACAATCCATAAATAAATCTTTAATTAAAAAGGTATATATATAATTAAAGGATTTAAAAGCACGAATGTTTTTTTTTATACATAATACAAACTTCTACTGCCCTTACTGCGATGAAAATATATATTGGGAGGGCTTGGCTCATCAGTGGTGAACCCTCCCAGCGGTTTCGCTAATTCACCACTGATGAGCCAAGCCCTCCCAATATATTTTTTCATCGCAGTAAGGGCAGTAGAAGTTTGTATTATGTATAAAAGAAACATTCGTGCTTTTAAATCCTTTAATTTTATATGTATAGATGGCGCGCTATTGCTTTGTGTTAAAAAGGTATATATTGGATCAAAATATCATTTATTTTACCAATATTTCAGGTGGCTGAACGCCAACCTTTATCAAGGTATTATAACATTTTAATATGTTATAATCTATATAGATAATACCGTAACAGAGTTTTCCATTGTAAAGTCCTGAGCTATCTCCTCCGAAGATTCTGAACTACACATAACAATCTATATACCAAAATTTTCGTTATTTTTTTCTTCGTGTCATAGGCCTGTTTTTATTTTCCTAATGTTAACAGTTATTTTTATTTTTTAATTTAATCTATTTTACAATCGTAGATTTTTTGCATTTATCATCATCAATTCTTTTGTTTACAATTGCGTAACTTTTATAGCGAGAAATAAAGAAATACATAATTGATTAGATACAAAAGTGTGAACCAGAAAGTCGATTTTTAAAAATGTTATTATTTAATATAAACTTATTTTAATTTAATTTTGAAATGAAAAGGTAGTGTAAAAGTGTATATGAGGTTAGATTCAAATAGGTTAAATTATGTTAGTTTAATCGCTAAATAAGGTTAGTTTTAGATAAGTTGAATTAGGTTAGTTTCAGATAATTAAAAAAAATAATGTTCGTTTTTAGAAAAATAATTCGAAATAGTAAGTATATATATTAATATAAAAGATCGAAATGTAAAAATCACTATGTCCAAAATCTTCGCTTTAACTCGTGTAAAACGGCTAGAAGGTACGGCGGTGTCAACGTACAGCGCCGCCTACCAAAGTTAACCTTTTCTGGGAACTCACCAGGTTATATTATTTTTCGAATTGTAGATTGAATTATTACTTTTAATCTATCTTTTATAGTGTCTTCAATAGTGTGTGACGTTTCAGCAACAGCATCAGACAGAAGAATAAATGAACTAAAGAATAAAATCTCATTTTTTCTTTTGTCTGATGATGGTGGCATTTGAATTAGGTCTTATTTTTTTTTATTAATTTGTTATAGTTTTTCGTTTGAATTTAGCTCCATTTTTGTGTCTTATTTCTTCTTTATATTAAAACTTAGAATTAAGCTTTGCTTTTTTATATACATGTTTATTACACATTTAGCAATACTTTTTCTTTATATTTGCTCTTATTTACTCATTTTTTTACTCTTTCACAATCAGATTTTGAAAATGGCTAAATGGCTTCGCTTCTCCCTATTTGCTTTTGTAGTTTTCTTATAAAAAAATATTAGAACTTAGAATTAAGCTTTGCTTTTTTATATACATGTTTGTTACACATTTAGCAATATATATACCAAAATATTTTTTTGAATACTTACCTCTTTTAGTGAATTTTTGTCAGGGGGGCTACAAAAGTGCCGTACTTATGCAGTATTTTGATGCTTTTCCTGTGAAAAGGATAATGAAATTTAAAATTAAGCTTTGCTTTTTTATATACATGTTATTTACACATTTAGCAATATATACACAGAAATATTTTTGGAATATTTAACTTTTTTGGTGAATTTTTGTCAGGGAAGCTATGGACTGCCGTAATCATGCATTATGTTGATGTTCTTCTCATAAAAAAAATATTTGGGTTTGGAATTGGGCTTTGCTTTTTTGTATACATGTTTTTTACATATTTAGCAATTTACACACAGAAAATTTTTTGAATATTTAACTTTCTTTGTGAATTTTTGTCAGGGAAGCTATGGACTGCCGTAATCATGCGGCTGCAAAAGTGCCGTACTTATGCAGTATTTTGATGCTTTTCCTGTGGAAAGGATAATGAAATTTAAAATTAAGCTTTGCTTTTTTATATACATGTTATTTACACATTTAGCAATATATACACGGAAATATTTTTGGAATATTTAACTTTTTTGGTGAATTTTTGTCAGGGAAGCTATGGACTGCCGTAATCATGCATTATGTTGATGTTCTTCTCATAAAAAAAATATTTGGGTTTGGAATTGGGCTTTGCTTTTTTGTATACATGTTTTTTACATATTTAGCAATTTACACACAGAAAAATTTTGGAATATTTAACTTTCTTGGTGAATTTTTGTCAGGGAAGCTATGGACTGCCGTAATCATGCGGCTGCAAAAGTGCCGTACTTATGCAGTATTTTGATGCTTTTCCTGTGGAAAGGATAATGAAATTTAAAATTAAGCTTTGCTTTTTTAACATTTAACTTTTTTGGTGAATTTTTGTCAAGGAAGCTATGGACTGCCGTAACCATGCATTATGTTGATGTTCTTCTCATAAAAAAAATATTTGGGTTTGGAATTGGGCTTTGCTTTTTTGTATACATGTTTTTTACATATTTAGCAATTTACACACAGAAAATTTTGGAATATTTAACTTTCTTGGTGAATTTTTGTCAGGGAAGCTATGGACTGCCGTAATCATGCGGCTGCAAAAGTGCCGTACTTATGCAGTATTTTGATGCTTTTCCTGTGGAAAGGATAATGAAATTTAAAATTAAGCTTTGCTTTTTTATATACATGTTATTTACACATTTAGCAATATATACACAGAAATATTTTTGGAATATTTAACTTTTTTGGTGAATTTTTGTCAGGGAAGCTATGGACTGCCGTAATCATGCATTATGTTGATGTTCTTCTCATAAAAAAAATATCTGGGTTTGGAATTGGGCTTTGCTTTTTTGTATACATGTTTTTTGCATATTTAGCAATTTACACACAGAAAATTTTTTGAATATTTAACTTTCTTGGTGAATTTTTATCAGGGAAGCTATGGACTGCCGTAATCATGCGGCTGCAAAAGTGCTGTACTTATGCAGTATTTTGATGCTTTTCCTGTGGAAAGGATAATGAAATTTAAAATTAAGCTTTGCTTTTTTATATACATGTTATTTACACATTTAGCAATATATACACAGAAATATTTTTGGAATATTTAACTTTTTTGGTGAATTTTTGTCAGGGAAGCTATGGACTGCCGTAATCATGCATTATGTTGATGTTCTTCTCATAAAAAAAATATTTGGGTTTGGAATTGGGCTTTGCTTTTTTGTATACATGTTTTTTACATATTTAGCAATTTACACACAGAAAAATTTTGGAATATTTAACTTTCTTGGTGAATTTTTGTCAGGGAAGCTATGGACTGCCGTAATCATGCGGCTGCAAAAGTGCCGTACTTATGCAGTATTTTGATGCTTTTCCTGTGGAAAGGATAATGAAATTTAAAATTAAGCTTTGCTTTTTTAACATTTAACTTTTTTGGTGAATTTTTGTCAGGGAAGCTATGGACTGCCGTAATCATGCATTATGTTGATGTTCTTCTCATAAAAAAAATATTTGGGTTTGGAATTGGGCTTTGCTTTTTTGTATACATGTTTTTTACATATTTAGCAATTTACACACAGAAAAATTTTGGAATATTTAACTTTCTTGGTGAATTTTTGTCAGGGAAGCTATGGACTGCCGTAATCATGCGGCTGCCAAAGTGCCGTACTTATGCAGTATTTTGATGCTTTTCCTGTGGAAAGGATAATGAAATTTAAAATTAAGCTTTGCTTTTTTATATACATGTTATTTACACATTTAGCAATATATACACAGAAATATTTTTGGAATATTTAACTTTTTTGGTGAATTTTTGTCAGGGAAGCTATGGACTGCCGTAATCATGCATTATGTTGATGTTCTTCTCATAAAAAAAATATTTGGGTTTGGAATTGGGCTTTGCTTTTTTGTATACATGTTTTTTACATATTTAGCAATTTACACACAGAAAAATTTTGGAATATTTAACTTTCTTGGTGAATTTTTGTCAGGGAAGCTATGGACTCCCGTAATCATGCGGCTGCAAAAGTGCCGTACTTATGCAGTATTTTGATGCTTTTCCTGTGGAAAGGATAATGAAATTTAAAATTAAGCTTTGCTTTTTTATATACATGTTATTTACACATTTAGCAATATATACACAGAAATATTTTTGGAATATTTAACTTTTTTGGTGAATTTTTGTCAGGGAAGCTATGGACTGCCGTAATCATGCATTATGTTGATGTTCTTCTCATAAAAAAAATATTTGGGTTTGGAATTGGGCTTTGCTTTTTTGTATACATGTTTTTTACATATTTAGCAATTTACACACAGAAAATTTTTTGAATATTTAACTTTCTTGGTGAATTTTTGTCAGGGAAGCTATGGACTGCCGTAATCATGCGGCTGCAAAAGTGCCGTACTTATGCAGTATTTTGATGCTTTTACTGTGGAAAGGATAATGAAATTTAAAATTAAGCTTTGCTTTTTTATATACATGTTATTTACACATTTAGCAATATATACACAGAAATATTTTTGGAATATTTAACTTTTTTGGTGAATTTTTGTCAGGGAAGCTATGGACTGCCGTAATCATGCATTATGTTGATGTTCTTCTCATAAAAAAAATATTTGGGTTTGGAATTGGGCTTTGCTTTTTTGTATACATGTTTTTTACATATTTAGCAATTTACACACAGAAAAATTTTGGAATATTTAACTTTCTTGGTGAATTTTTGTCAGGGAAGCTATGGACTGCCGTAATCATGCGGCTGCAAAAGTGCCGTACTTATGCAGTATTTTGATGCTTTTCCTGTGGAAAGGATAATGAAATTTAAAATTAAGCTTTGCTTTTTTATATACATGTTATTTACACATTTAGCAATATATACACGGAAATATTTTTGGAATATTTAACTTTTTTGGTGAATTTTTGTCAGGGAAGCTATGGACTGCCGTAATCATGCATTATGTTGATGTTCTTCTCATAAAAAAAATATTTGGGTTTGGAATTGGGCTTTGCTTTTTTGTATACATGTTTTTTACATATTTAGCAATTTACACACAGAAAAATTTTGGAATATTTAACTTTCTTGGTGAATTTTTGTCAGGGAAGCTATGGACTGCCGTAATCATGCGGCTGCAAAAGTGCCGTACTTATGCAGTATTTTGATGCTTTTCCTGTGGAAAGGATAATGAAATTTAAAATTAAGCTTTGCTTTTTTAACATTTAACTTTTTTGGTGAATTTTTGTCAAGGAAGCTATGGACTGCCGTAACCATGCATTATGTTGATGTTCTTCTCATAAAAAAAATATTTGGGTTTGGAATTGGGCTTTGCTTTTTTGTATACATGTTTTTTACATATTTAGCAATTTACACACAGAAAATTTTGGAATATTTAACTTTCTTGGTGAATTTTTGTCAGGGAAGCTATGGACTGCCGTAATCATGCGGCTGCAAAAGTGCCGTACTTATGCAGTATTTTGATGCTTTTCCTGTGGAAAGGATAATGAAATTTAAAATTAAGCTTTGCTTTTTTATATACATGTTATTTACACATTTAGCAATATATACACAGAAATATTTTTGGAATATTTAACTTTTTTGGTGAATTTTTGTCAGGGAAGCTATGGACTGCCGTAATCATGCATTATGTTGATGTTCTTCTCATAAAAAAAATATCTGGGTTTGGAATTGGGCTTTGCTTTTTTGTATACATGTTTTTTGCATATTTAGCAATTTACACACAGAAAATTTTTTGAATATTTAACTTTCTTGGTGAATTTTTATCAGGGAAGCTATGGACTGCCGTAATCATGCGGCTGCAAAAGTGCTGTACTTATGCAGTATTTTGATGCTTTTCCTGTGGAAAGGATAATGAAATTTAAAATTAAGCTTTGCTTTTTTATATACATGTTATTTACACATTTAGCAATATATACACAGAAATATTTTTGGAATATTTAACTTTTTTGGTGAATTTTTGTCAGGGAAGCTATGGACTGCCGTAATCATGCATTATGTTGATGTTCTTCTCATAAAAAAAATATTTGGGTTTGGAATTGGGCTTTGCTTTTTTGTATACATGTTTTTTACATATTTAGCAATTTACACACAGAAAAATTTTGGAATATTTAACTTTCTTGGTGAATTTTTGTCAGGGAAGCTATGGACTGCCGTAATCATGCGGCTGCAAAAGTGCCGTACTTATGCAGTATTTTGATGCTTTTCCTGTGGAAAGGATAATGAAATTTAAAATTAAGCTTTGCTTTTTTAACATTTAACTTTTTTGGTGAATTTTTGTCAGGGAAGCTATGGACTGCCGTAATCATGCATTATGTTGATGTTCTTCTCATAAAAAAAATATTTGGGTTTGGAATTGGGCTTTGCTTTTTTGTATACATGTTTTTTACATATTTAGCAATTTACACACAGAAAAATTTTGGAATATTTAACTTTCTTGGTGAATTTTTGTCAGGGAAGCTATGGACTGCCGTAATCATGCGGCTGCCAAAGTGCCGTACTTATGCAGTATTTTGATGCTTTTCCTGTGGAAAGGATAATGAAATTTAAAATTAAGCTTTGCTTTTTTATATACATGTTATTTACACATTTAGCAATATATACACAGAAATATTTTTGGAATATTTAACTTTTTTGGTGAATTTTTGTCAGGGAAGCTATGGACTGCCGTAATCATGCATTATGTTGATGTTCTTCTCATAAAAAAAATATTTGGGTTTGGAATTGGGCTTTGCTTTTTTGTATACATGTTTTTTACATATTTAGCAATTTACACACAGAAAAATTTTGGAATATTTAACTTTCTTGGTGAATTTTTGTCAGGGAAGCTATGGACTCCCGTAATCATGCGGCTGCAAAAGTGCCGTACTTATGCAGTATTTTGATGCTTTTCCTGTGGAAAGGATAATGAAATTTAAAATTAAGCTTTGCTTTTTTATATACATGTTATTTACACATTTAGCAATATATACACAGAAATATTTTTGGAATATTTAACTTTTTTGGTGAATTTTTGTCAGGGAAGCTATGGACTGCCGTAATCATGCATTATGTTGATGTTCTTCTCATAAAAAAAATATTTGGGTTTGGAATTGGGCTTTGCTTTTTTGTATACATGTTTTTTACATATTTAGCAATTTACACACAGAAAATTTTTTGAATATTTAACTTTCTTGGTGAATTTTTGTCAGGGAAGCTATGGACTGCCGTAATCATGCGGCTGCAAAAGTGCCGTACTTATGCAGTATTTTGATGCTTTTACTGTGGAAAGGATAATGAAATTTAAAATTAAGCTTTGCTTTTTTATATACATGTTATTTACACATTTAGCAATATATACACAGAAATATTTTTGGAATATTTAACTTTTTTGGTGAATTTTTGTCAGGGAAGCTATGGACTGCCGTAATCATGCATTATGTTGATGTTCTTCTCATAAAAAAAAATATTTGGGTTTGGAATTGGGCTTTGCTTTTTTGTATACATGTTTTTTACATATTTAGCAATTTACACACAGAAAAATTTTGGAATATTTAACTTTCTTGGTGAATTTTTGTCAGGGAAGCTATGGACTGCCGTAATCATGCGGCTGCAAAAGTGCCGTACTTATGCAGTATTTTGATGCTTTTCCTGTGGAAAGGATAATGAAATTTAAAATTAAGCTTTGCTTTTTTATATACATGTTATTTACACATTTAGCAATATATACACAGAAATATTTTTGGAATATTTAACTTTTTTGGTGAATTTTTGTCAGGGAAGCTATGGACTGCCGTAATCATGCATTATGTTGATGTTCTTTTCATAAAAAAAATATTTGGGTTTGGAATTGGGCTTTGCTTTTTTGTATACATGTTTTTTACATATTTAGCAATTTACACACAGAAAAATTTTGGAATATTTAACTTTCTTGGTGAATTTTTGTCAGGGAAGCTATGGACTGCCGTAATCATGCGGCTGCAAAAGTGCCGTACTTATGCAGTATTTTGATGCTTTTCCTGTGGAAAGGATAATGAAATTTAAAATTAAGCTTTGCTTTTTTATATACATGTTATTTACACATTTAGCAATATATACACAGAAATATTTTTGGAATATTTAACTTTTTTGGTGAATTTTTGTCAGGGAAGCTATGGACTGCCGTAATCATGCATTATGTTGATGTTCTTCTCATAAAAAAAATATTTGGGTTTGGAATTGGGCTTTGCTTTTTTGTATACATGTTTTTTACATATTTAGCAATTTACACACAGAAAAATTTTGGAATATTTAACTTTCTTGGTGAATTTTTGTCAGGGAAGCTATGGACTGCCGTAATCATGCGGCTGCAAAAGTGCCGTACTTATGCAGTATTTTGATGCTTTTCCTGTGGAAAGGATAATGAAATTTAAAATTAAGCTTTGCTTTTTTATATACATGTTATTTACACATTTAGCAATATATACACAGAAATATTTTTGGAATATTTAACTTTTTTGGTGAATTTTTGTCAGGGAAGCTATGGACTGCCGTAATCATGCATTATGTTGATGTTCTTCTCATAAAAAAAATATTTGGGTTTGGAATTGGGCTTTGCTTTTTTGTATACATGTTTTTTACATATTTAGCAATTTACATACAGAAAATTTTTTGAATATTTAACTTTCTTGGTGAATTTTTGTCAGGGAAGCTATGTACTGCCGTAATCATGCGGCTGCAAAAGTGCCGTACTTATGCAGTATTTTGATGCTTTTCCTGTGGAAAGGATAATGAAATTTAAAATTAAGCTTTGCTTTTTTATATACATGTTATTTACACATTTAGCAATATATACACAGAAATATTTTTGGAATATTTAACTTTTTTGGTGAATTTTTGTCAGGGAAGCTATGGACTGCCGTAATCATGCATTATGTTGATGTTCTTCTCATAAAAAAAATATTTGGAATTGGGCTTTGCTTTTTTGTATACATGTTTTTTACATATTTAGCAATTTACACACAGAAAAATTTTGGAATATTTAACTTTCTTGGTGAATTTTTGTCAGGGAAGCTATGGACTGCCGTAATCATGCGGCTGCAAAAGTGCCGTACTTATGCAGTATTTTGATGCTTTTCCTGTGGAAAGGATAATGAAATTTAAAATTAAGCTTTGCTTTTTTATATACATGTTATTTACACATTTAGCAATATATACACAGAAATATTTTTGGAATATTTAACTTTTTAGGTGAATTTTTGTCAGGGAAGCTATGGACTGCCGTAATCATGCATTATGTTGATGTTCTTCTCATAAAAAAAATATTTGGGTTTGGAATTGGGCTTTGCTTTTTTGTATACATGTTTTTTACATATTTAGCAATTTACACACAGAAAAATTTGGAATATTTAACTTTCTTGGTGAATTTTTGTCAGGGAAGCTATGGACTGCCGTAATCATGCGGCTGCAAAAGTGCCGTACTTATGCAGTATTTTGATGCTTTTCCTGTGGAAAGTATAATGAAATTTAAAATTAAGCTTTGCTTTTTTATATACATGTTATTTACACATTTAGCAATATATACACAGAAATATTTTTGGAATATTTAACTTTTTTGGTGAATTTTTGTCAGGGAAGCTATGAACTGCCGTAATCATGCATTATGTTGATGTTCTTCTCATAAAAAAAATATTTGGGTTTGGAATTGGGCTTTGCTTTTTTGTATACATGTTTTTTACATATTTAGCAATTTACACACAGAAAAATTTTGGAATATTTAACTTTCTTGGTGAATTTTTGTCAGGGAAGCTATGGACTGCCGTAATCATGCGGCTGCAAAAGTGCCGTACTTATGCAGTATTTTGATGCTTTTCCTGTGGAAAGGATAATGAAATTTAAAATTAAGCTTTGCTTTTTTATATACATGTTATTTACACATTTAGCAATATATACACAGAAATATTTTTGGAATATTTAACTTTTTTGGTGAATTTTTGTCAGGGAAGCTATGAACTGCCGTAATCATGCATTATGTTGATGTTCTTCTCATAAAAAAAATATTTGGGTTTGGAATTGGGCTTTGCTTTTTTGTATACATGTTTTTTACATATTTAGCAATTTACACACAGAAAAGTTTTGGAATATTTAACTTTCTTGGTGAATTTTTGTCAGGGAAGCTATGGACTGCCGTAATCATGCAATATGTTGATGTTCTTCTCATAAAAAAAAATATTTGGGTTTAGAATTGGGCTTTGCTTTTTTATATACATTACCCGAAGGACCCGCAGGTGAGAAACTATAGAAGAAAAATTTTAACAAATCAGAAAATGAAATTGCAAACAACAGAACTACACTTCTTTAAGGACATGAGAGCACATGCACTGTATCACCATACGTGTACCATTTTCAAAGACCCTGCTTAGGATTAAAACTTCTCAGAAGCATAACAATAGTACCAACCTAGAGGTTAACTGGTGTGGATGCATTCCTCTGGGAGTAAGACTATTGAGAAATTCAGTAGGGAGTTATTTTGCTTCTCCGCATTCTAACACTCCAACTGTTAACACTGTGGAAACACTGACTCATGTTTGGTAAGCAATTTCAGGGAAGAAACTATAGACATTGGATTAAATAAATTATTAATTAAATTGCATTAAATAAAAATTATTAGATTTAAATAAATATTATTAGAGTGAAAAAAAAAGAAAAAATTAACAAATTAGAAAATAAAATTTCGAAAAATACAACTATATTGCAGATAAGATAAGAAGACCTTTTCAAAAAATAAATAAACAAACTGTAATTCGACACTATCGATAATTCGACACTTTCGATAATTCGACACTTTCGATAATTCGACCATTTTAAAAATCAAATTTACAAGGTTGATTGTTGTTTAAATACAACTTTGATTTTGCATGCATAAACACAGGCTCTTGTAGCAAGAACCCAAATATTATTTATAGTCATAGCAAAAGCTAACTTTATTGAAAACTGATGCCTCTTCAGAATGAATGGAAGACTGAAATCTGAAGGAGCAGAAGATATGGGTCATCTTTACATGTATGCTATCCAATGTTCGCACACTTGAAAAAGCCACATATAAAGTTGTCCGTGCGTAAACACAGGCTCTTGTAGCCAAGGTTTGGCCTTGAGCCTTATTTATAGTCATAGTAAAAGCCAACCTTAGTGAAAACTAACGCCTCTCTAGAATGAAGCGAAGGTTGGTATCCGAAGGGGCCAAAGATATTTCAGACCCTATACAGTGTGTTCAACTTTGGGCACTGTCAGTATATGTGCTTCAAGGAGATGAGAGCACATGCGCTGAAACACCATACGCGTTCCATCGCAAAGATCCTAAAGGCATTGGTGAAAGTATAAATGACCCATATCTTCTGCTCCTTCAGATTTCAGTCTTCCATTCATTCTGAAGAGGCATCAGTTTTCACTAAAGTTGGCTTTTGCTATGACTATAAATAATATTTGGGTTCTTGCTACAAGAGCCTGTGTTTATGCATGCAAAAGCAAAGTTGTATTTAAACAACAATCAACCTTGTAAATTTGATTTTTAAAATGGTCGAATTATCGAAAGTGTCGAATTATCGAAAGTGTCGAATTATCGAGTGTCGAATTACAGTTTGTTTATGTATTTTTTAATAAGGTCCTCTTATCTTATCTGCAATATAGTTGTATTTTTCGAAATTTTATTTTCTAATTTGTTAATTTCTTTCTTTTTTTTTCACTCTAATAATATTTATTTAAATCTAATAATTTTTATTTAATGCAATTTAATTAATAATTTATTTAATCCAATGTCGATAGTTTCTTCCCTGAAATTGCTTACCAAACATGAGTCAGTGTTTCCGCAGTGTTAACAGTTGGAGTGTTAGAATGCGGAGAAGCAAAATAACTCCCTACTGAATTTCTCAATAGTCTCACTCCCAGAGGAATGCATCCACACCAGTTAACCTCTAGGTTGGTACTATTGTTATGCTTCTGAGAAGTTTTAATCCTAAGCAGGGTCTTTGAAAATGGTACACGTATGGTGATACAGTGCATGTGCTCTCATGTCCTTAAAGTAGTGTAGTTCTGTTGTTTGCAATTTCATTTTCTGATTTGTTAAAATTTTTCTTCTATAGTTTCTCACCTGCGGGTCCTTCGGGTAAACCCGGGGCGTTGCCCGGGTCACTCGGCTAGTACCTTGATAAATGTTAGCGTTCAGCCAACTGATATATTGTGAAAAAATAAAACAAATGTGATATTGTACTTGGATAAGGTGCATAAATTATGGAAAAGTCATCTCCTTATCGTGCACCTGAAAGTTGCTGATGGCTTGCGCCTTCTATCGGAATAAATATTCGAGAATAGTTGATATTTATTCCGATAGATGGCGCAAGCCATCAGAAACTTTCAGTTGTACAATAAGGAGATGCCTTTTTCATAAAATAACTGAAATATTGTTAAAATAAATTATATATTTCGATCTAATATATGCCTTTTTAATTAAATAACAATTCTAATAATCTCATAAGTAGTGAAATGCGCAATAATTGTAAATTTGAACAAATTAATTAATAGGCTAATCCCTTAATAGAATGTTCAAATCAATAAGCTTGAGGGATTAGTTTCTTTTGCAAATAAATTTATTTCGAGCTTTCGGGAAACGCCCGTCTACAGGAAAATTAAAAATAAAGTAAATTAAATTATATTACACTATTTGTTATACATTTGCCTCGCTTAATCTCAGTGTAATATAATTTAATTTATTTTAATTTTCCTGTAGAAGGGCGTTGCCCGAAAGCTCGAAATAAATTTATTTGCAAAAGAAACTCATCCCTCAAGCTTTCATATTTGAACATTGAACAAATTAAATCAATCTGATTATACAAGGTATGTCCCATAAGTTCCCGGACTGGGTCCATAAAAAAAATAAATAAATGAAAAATGTAAATGAATTTGACAGTTTATTATAGAAAAAATATCTGGCTACACGGTGGTACCAATATCGAGGCGGTACGTGCACGCGCCCCAAAGTTATTCTAATTTATTTAAAGGTTACACATAGCGCTGCGGCGATTTTACGATGGAACGAAAATTGAAGCAGAGGATTTGCATAGAATTTTGTGTGAAACTTCAAATATCAGCAACCGAAACTTTTTAAATGCTTAATAAAGCATTCCCCAAAGAGAACAATTGTTTTTGAATGGCATTCTAGATTTAAAGCTGGCAGAATTTCCATTGAAGATGATCTTCGTCAAGGACGCCCAAAAATTTCAAAGGACTGATGAAAATGTGCAAAAAATCACCGATTTGATAAAAGAAAATCCTCGAACCACTTTGCTGGAGCTAGAGCAAGACACAGGCATCTCTAAAACAACGATTGGAAGGATCGTAACCAAATCAAAAAGACTCCTGCAAAATTCATCCCAAGATTCCTCACTAATGAGCAAAAACTGTGTCGGCTTGCAACCTGTGAGGACATGTTGGAAATGACAAGAACGGATCCGGAATGGAAAGACAAGATAATCACAGGCTACGAGACATGGGTCTATGGCTATGATCCTGAAACCAAGCATCAATCTGCCGAGTGGAGATGTCAGGGTGAGCTTAGACCCAAAAAATCCAGATTATTGAAATCCAGAAACAAGGTGTTGCTGGTCGCTTTTTTGGATAAAAAGGGCATTTTTCATCACGAGTATCTTCCTGCAGGCCAAACAGTTATCAAGGATATGTATTTGGGCATTCTTCGCCGTCTAAGGGAAGCGATTCGAAAAAAAAGGCCAGAAAAATGGACTAATGGTGGCTGGATCCTACACCATGACAATGCTCGCCCTCACACAGCGCACTTGATGACTAGCTTTTTGGCGAAAAACGGGACACAAATCCTACTTCAACCACCCTATTTCCCAGACATCGCACCAAATAACTTTTTTCTGTTCCCCAAACTTAAAGCAGTTCTAAAAGGAAGACATTTTGACACCAGGGATGACATAATAGAAAAATCGCCGTTAGCATTGAAGAGCATTCCAAAAGAGGCTTATAAAAACTATTTCGACAATTGAGAGAAACGATGGCGCTGGTGCGTTGAAGCAAGGGGGGATTACTTTGAAAAGTTTTAATAAAAAAAATAAAAAAAAATCTTAGCTTTTTTTTTTATGGACCCAGTCCGGGAACTTATGGGACATACCTTGTATATATATATATATGACAACATTTTGAAAAAAAAAAAAAAAAATACATAAAAGGGTCCGTGGTTAGCTTTTCTTGATTAATCAAGAATGGGTATTTGGCCAATTCTGGAATAATTAGAAATCAACGAGAATAGTTGATATTTATTCCGATAGATGGCGCAAGCCATCAGCAACTTTCAGTTGCACGATAAGGAGATGCCTTTTTCTTAATAAAAGGGTTTATCGCAGCAGCCACAAAACTATGTTGAAATATTCACAATATATTGGGGGAATATTATAGCTTACTCCCCCTCAAATTTTTGTTTATTTTAATATTTTATCGAGAAAAAATATTTTCTCAATTCTTGCTACTCAATTTTGAAGAGAATTTTTTTAAATATTTTTTTTTTATAATAAAACTATTTGATCTACCCACATCTTTTGCCCCCCCATATATATATTTTAATATGAAAATATTGGTCCATTTTTTTATCTCGTAGAATTTTATATTTTTCTGTGAATATTTAAAATAATCGTTCGATATATATATGTTATATTAAACTATTATTTTATTTAAAAATTATATTTCATAGATACAAATACTCTGTTAAATCGACCGCCAGAGGTCACGCTTCCCCATATAAAAACTCATTGTTGTTGTTTCCTGATGGCCGGCTCAAATCTTTTGTACATTATGTAAATAAGTTTTTCTTTTTTTTTATTCTTACGCCTTAAGCCAGGCAATACTTTTATAAAATTATGTTTTTTATATATTCAATAAGTTCAATTAAAGAAATCTCTGATCAAAACTATTTTATTATTACCACGATTGCAGAACAATAACGTAATATACTCATGTATACCAAAATCAAGCAACAGCTAATAATTCTATAAAAAATAATTAAAATCAACAAAAATCTCTCTTTTTATTAATAATTTATATATATATTGTTTTATTATATATACCATAAGAAGCGCACCTCTGCCTTTAATTATGTATCAAAAGAATGACACTTAGTCATTACCCTAGTAACAAACTTTGCTAGTAATGATAAAGGATCAGTTTCAATACCAGTTTAGGAAAATTCAGATAAAAGCCAACAACCAGTATACCATGGTTTCAGACTATGGCCCTCATCAGTACAGGGACGGCTTTCATAACATCTTACGATAGGAGTTAGGAATTCGGTCAAATTTACCAAACAGGTGTTAAAAGCTGGTAAAGTGTCAAGGGCCGATTTCCAGGCTAGCTTACAACCTAAAGTTACGGGAGATGATATCCATAAAACATAAGAGCCACCTCTCCCTTTATTTATGTATCAGAACGATGGCACTTATTCATTACCCTAGTAAACACACTTCACTAGTGATAATTATGAATAAGCCACAACACCAGCATTGAGGTCTTCTTCTCAATATAGACGCTGTCTCTCTTTACCTTGAGAGATGACTTAGTGTCCAGCTACTTGACCAGCTCCGCAACTCCAAGGAAGAGGCTTTAAGGACGACTACCAAATGTCCAAAATCTTATCCAGAAACTCATTTTTATTGAAAAACACGCTCAATTTATACATTCAAGAAATTTACATACAAATTTAAAAGAAATTTACATACTTTTTTCTTAGTTTTTAAGTTACAAATATAAAGTAGGTTGAAATCCTCTAAAGAATATAAGTGATAGATTTAAAGCGAACGAGGATGCGTTTCTTATAAGTTTTAGTAAAGCCAAGCTTTCGGGTCAATATGATGTCCTGTAGAAGGGTTATTGACCCGAAAGCTTGGCTTTATTAAAACTTATAAGAAACGCATCCTCGTTCGCTTTAAATCTATCACTTAAGTTACAAATATATTTGCATAAAGTTGACTACTCTAGTAGTCGTAACAATAGAGCTACGGGAGGGTGATATTCATGAAACATAAGAGGCATGTCTCCCTTTAAATATACATCAGAACCATACACTTGTTCATTACCCTAGTAAAAAGACTTCACTAGTGATAACTATGAATAAGCCACAACACCAATTTTTGTAAATTCAGACAAGAATCCAATCTGAATATTGTTCTATATTCTGTATATTTATTACTATAAAATGAAAGGATTTAAAAGCACGAATGTTTCTTTTATACATAATACAAACTTCTACTGTCCTTACTGCGATGAAAAAATATATTGGGAGGGCTTGGCTTATCAGTGGTGAACCCTCTCAGCGGTTTCGCCAATTTAATCCACCAGACCGCTTCTCAGAGCTCTAATACTGTATTGGACGATTCTGATTATATACGCAGCACTGAAGGATGGAATCTCAGAAATGGTTTTCAAGAAAACTATGGACATAAGCTTATAGGACAGTAGAATTACATTCAATATATTTTTTCATCGCAGTAAGGGCAGTATAAATTTGTATTATGTATAAAAGAAACATTCGTACTTTTAAATCCTTTCATTATATATATATAGATGGCGCGTTATTGCTTTGTGTTAATTTATTACTATGGCTATGAATAGAGAGACACGGCTTCGCCCGTATATAATGTAAGTACATTTCCACCATGATATTTTGTTACTAAGCCTAATAATTATTTGAATTATTTTAACTAAAAATACACATTATGTTATTAAAATTTGTAACTGATAAATTCACTGGCTATATGTTTCTTTTCATTATCTTTATATTATACCTACCAGTACTGCCTCTAGTGGTACTAAGAAGAACTACAGGGAATTTAAAGTTTTCGTTTTATTAATATTACAACGTGATTTTCAAAAAAGTTTTTTTTTTTTTAAAGCTTGTATATATTGTGGCGAAGAAATAATTTATTATTTAATTTAATTATTCAATGAAAATATTTGGAAACAGATTTAATGATTCAATATAAAATAATGATCCAAAATATTTATTTGCCGTGCTTGCTCAATATTCTCTAGCTGTAGATAGTTGAGTTGTTAATAATTGTCGACTTGTCGTGCTGAATTCATCAATAAATACTTTCACATCCCCAGATATACAAAGACTTGATTTTCTACGCTACAATATTATGCCTTTTTTTGTTTTTAATACTAATACCTGACCCTTTTTATTAATTTATTCTTAATAATTCTCACACACATATTTATATATATATAGACGCCTGGCGACATCAAAGACTTTCCACTTCATTAAGTTTTATCCATGAGTGTATACCTCTCCCTTTAAAACTTGTGCAGACGTGATGACAAACGGATGCGCCATAAAACACCAGCCATTACTGATGAATGCCATAACTGGAATAATGACATACACGTTGGAGTTTGTCTGTAATTCTCAAAGCTGGTGTTGTAGGACACATTCATTTATTATAAAATAAATAAAGCTTCCAGGGTTAAGTTTCTTGTTCAACTTTTTATTTTCAAGCTTTCGGACTTGTCAAGTCCTTCAACAGGAGTATCACAATAGTAAATTAATGATTTATACTATTTTTATATACAAATTATTTTTTGCATATTTTAAATATTTATGATATTGAAAGGGGGAGAAAATATATATTACATTCTTTGTGTGTTATAAAAAATTATTGAAACAATTCATTTATCACCTCCACCTTTACCTTCTGCACTGAGAGACCTGATAAATAAACTAGAATATTTGGCGAATTAAATTGAATTAAATTGGCGAAACCGCTGGGAGTGTTCACCAATGATAAGCCAAGCCCTCCCAATATATTTTTTCATCGCAGTAAGGGCAGTAGAAGTTTGTATTATGTATAAAAGAAACATTTGTGCTTTTAAATCCTTTCATTTTATATGTATAGATGGCGCGTTATTGCTTTGTGTTAAACTAGAATATTGTTTTAATACATTTATAAAGGGAGAGGTAGTAATCTTTTCATATGAATGTGCAATTCCCCTACAATTTCGCATTATATACACACAGCCTTATAAATCTAGACATCTACTGATCGATTGCCCATCATTTCAAGATTATAGAATGAAGAATGAACTAGTTGTTTGTGAACTTAACGATTTGATTTCTGATAAAAAATCATATTTAAAGATCAATTCATTTTGTAAATACATTTTAAACTTTCTACAAAATCTGGATCTCTAATGTTTTCATGCGTTGAATAATGTAAATAAACTTTTCTCCTTGTTTGGCGCAAGTATCCTTTGCGGGATATAGCGCTTTGGAAATAAAATAATTGGAATTGTAATCTATATATTATATAATATATGTAAATTGGATAAAGTTGGAGCATCTGTTATAGCGAGAGAATAAAATATAAATAGAGAAAATGCTTTTAAAATAGAGAAAGACATTTTTAAATATTTACCAGATTCTGTGATATACACTAGTTGTGTATTTATTTAGAATTTCTAACGACATTTAAATTGGATTTCCATTAAAAGCTTTTATTTCACAGCACAACTCATAATGTGAAGTTACATTAGTAAATTCTAGGGAGTTATAAATACACTAATGGACAAAGCTTAAGGAAGTTATACCTTTTAGCATGTACAATGATATACTCGTATTTAATATTAAAGTTTTAATTATGGTTTGCCCTCGATTTAAAAAAAAATAAAATATGCTCCTTTTATGGTGGCTTTTCGTGCAGTTTTCAAATACCTTCATGGACAAAACTTAAGGAAGTTGTACCTTTTAGCATGTATATCGGTATTCAGACAATAACTCTGAAATATACACTCATGGACAAAACTTAAAGAAGTTGTACCTTTTAGCATGTATATCGGGATTCAGACAATAACTTTGAAAGATACACTCATGGACAAAACTTAAGGAAGTTGTACCTTTTAGCATGTATATCGGTTTTCAGACAATAACTCTGAAATATACACTCATGGACAAAACTTAAGGAAGTTGTACCTTTTAGCATGTATATCGGTATTCAGACAATAACTCTGAAATATACACTCATGGACAAAACATAAGGAATTTGTACCTTTTAACCTGTATATCGGTATTCAGACAATAACTCTGAAATATACACTCATGGACAAAACTTAAAGAAGTTGTACCTTTTAGCATGTATATCGGGATTCAGACAATAACTCTGAAATATACACTCATGGACAAAACTTAAGGAAGTTGTACCTTTTAGCATGTATATCGGTTTTCAGACAATAACTCTGAAATATACACTCATGGACAAAACTTAAGGAAGTTGTACCTTTTAGCATGTATATCGGTATTCAGACAATAACTCTGAAATATACACTCATGGACAAAACTTAAAGAAGTTGTACCTTTTAGCATGTATATCGGGATTCAGACAATAACTCTGAAATATACACTCATGGACAAAACTTAAGGAAGTTGTACCTTTTAGCATGTATATCGGGATTCAGACAATAACTCTGAAATATATTACAGTGATCTTTATTGAAGACATACGAGATAACCAAATGTGAACAAAATTGACTCTGTCTCTTAAAAAAAAAATATATATATATATATGTCATAATTTGATTAATATATATATAATAAGTATGTAAATATGTTAAGCTTGTGTTAAAAATGTAAATATGCAAATTAATCCATCTATAAAAATGGACAAAAATAAACGTGGGGCAGACATCGCGGGAGAATGCTACGGCACGTCGAGGGTGCGCTGCTCAATCGGTTGGAACTAATTCTTTGGGATTGTAAGTATAACGTTTGCACCCTTCCATTCGATCACGACATATATATAGACGACCGGCGATATCAAAGACTTTCAACTTCCTTAAGTTTTTGTTCATGAGTGTAGATGTTCCTTATGAGATAATGCTCTAAATACACCGATACTTCAAGTCTTTTCTGGAGGTAGTCTTTTATTAATGGTTGTTTGGTTATATTTGACTTAGACATTTTTGATTTTACTAATGTGGTCGCTCATCAGAGGGGGCGGGGGTCACTCACGGGAGTTTCATCACGCCAGAATATCTATCGTGATATTTATATTAACAAATATTGAATCCTTCTTTTTATGAAATCTTTTTTTTTCAAAATTAATAAAACAACAGAGAGAATGACATAATTGTAAGTTGGATTTTTATGATTTTAAGTTTTGGAGACTTCATCATCCTTTTTTTATAAACGTTTTTATTATCCTTTGATGTTTCGGGGACCCACAATATCATACTCGCGGTCTATTACGAAGAAAAACGGAGCACCTCCTCGGGCTACTCACGCCTGAAGACAAGATTCTTCTCGACAAATTCTTCGACATTATCATCATACATGTTCCGAACTCCCCAAATGGCAGGGATCTGTCTGGATTCAAGGCGGCTTTAAGCTCCTGATCCGGACGTGCCCTCGGAGAGGGCTACGTCGATTGTAAATATCTCTTTTCATTCCTACCATTACCTTATAACTCCCTTTGAGTGTGAAGATTGACGAGATGTCAATAAAGTTGTTTAATTGTCAATTGTCACAATTTGAGAAAGAGAAAAGCTCTTATCTTTATTGTTTGCGGAAGAGCATTGCTCGATGCAAATATTTGAATGTAATTCTACTGTCCTATAAGCTTATGTCCATAGTTTTCTTGAAAACCATTTCTAAGATTCCATCCTTCAGTGTAGCATATAAAAGCAGAATGATCCAATACAGTATTAGAGCTCTGAGAAGCGGTCTGGTGGATTAAATTGGCTAAACCACTGGGAGAGTTCACCACTGATGAGCCAAGCCCTTCCAATATATTTTTTCATCGCAGTAAGGGCAGTAGAAGTTTGTATTATGTATAAAAGAAACATTCGTGCTTTTAAATCCTTTCATTTTATATGTATAGATGGTATGTTATTGCTTTGTGTTGTATGTTCCATATGTAAATACCTAGTTTTTTTTCCTCTTTTCGCTCTCCACTTCTCCCATCCATATTTCCAAATCCATATTCTTATTTTCCATAGGATCATTCAAATAATAATCTGTATATATTTACCATATGTATATAATCTTTCTCCATTTTTACCCCTTTGTATATTTCCCACTTTCATGGGTTTCTCCGTCTTGTAACCCCAAGGAGAATCCTCTGTAAGACCTGTGTGTCTTAATAAAGGTTTGTGTGTGCTTTGGGTTAAAATATTGATTTGAAAAGAAAAAAAAATCGAGCTTAAAAGTTCCATTTTTTACCCACAGATGGGATGTTAGAATCCCCCCAAGCCACATTAAACTAAACAAATACCCAATATTTAGGATAAAAATATTAGATAAAATTTCCATAACATTATTAATGACATCTGCGCAAGATATTTCAGAAATTAATTAGCTTTTAACAAATGATAAATGACTTTAATTAAACTTTAATTACATTCAATAAACGTCAATGGAGTTTTCAAGAAAAAAAGCAAAACTTGGTTAAAGAGTTATATAGACACGGAGACTAGTTTAAATAATTTCTCTTATCATTTATAAAAAAAATGTGTCTAGAAATTTATTTATATATAAAATTATTTTATATTTATAATATTAAAAAAAAAATTTGAATATTATTAAATTATTTAACAAGTTCGCTCATGGATAAAACTTATGGAAGTAGAAAATCTTTGATATCGCCGGTCGTTTATTTTTGAAGGAGGAAATTTTGTTCACACTTGGTTATCTCGTGTGTCTTCACAATAAAAGTCACTGTAATATCTTTCAGAGTTATTGTCTGAATCCCGATATACTTGTTAAAAGGTACAACTTCCTTAAGTTTTGTCCATGAGTGTATATTTCAGAGTTATTGTCTGAATCCCGATATATATGCTAAAAGGTACAACTTTCTTAGGTTTTGTCCATGAGTGTATATTTCAGAGTTATTGTCTGAATCCCGATATATATGCTAAAAGGTACAACTTTCTTAAGTTTTGTCCATGAGTGTATCTTTCAGAGTTATTGTCTGAATCCCGATATATATGCTAAAAGGTACAACTTTCTTAAGTTTTGTCCATGAGTGTATCTTTCAGAGTTATTGTCTGAATCCCGATATATATGCTAAAAGGTACAACTTTCTTAAGTTTTGTCCATGAGTGTAAAATTTATAAAGTTGATTTTTAAAAATTTATATTTATTCTGATACATTAGCGCGCCATCTGTTATCAAAATTCGAAACTATTATAGACACGTAAGATTCTTTTTAAAAATAAAACAATTTCTACTGCCCTTACTGCAATGGAAAAATTAATGGGAGGGCCTGGCTCTCTTGGTAATTAATGGTAGATTAAACTGGCGAAACCGCTGGGAGGGTTCACCACTGATGAACCAGGCCCTCCCATTAGTTTTCCATTGCAGTAAGGGCAGTAGAAATTGTTTAATTTCAAAAAGAATCTTACGCGTCTAAAATGGTTTCAAATGTATATATAAACACATACACTATATTAATATCTCTAACTAAAATATATATTAAATAAAAATTGTGTTTAATTGTTAAAAAAAAAAACAGTTTTTTTTATATCACACAAAACGGAAAGAAACAGATACAAAGGATAAGAAGGAAATGTTTACACAGCTCAAACAAAACTTTAAAACAGTAAGGTGACAAAGACATCAATAATTCAAAAAGACATTCTAGAGATTTGAAAAATTAATTTTTAATATACAAAAAAATTAAAAATTCACTGTACACAAGGGAATTCTAACTTTTAAAGCCTTCAGGCCAGATTTTTCTATCTAGATAAAAATCCATCCTCAACAAAATTGAATATTAAAATTTATACATTCTGGAAAATTATATCGACGAAAATATTTTTCTATGAATATATATAGATGGTTTAAAGAGACAAAGGTCGCCTCTCCCGTCAAAATAGACGTCAAAACTAGACGCCATCTATTGACCGTCACCGCAAACTAGCGGTCTCGGGTCGGTGACAAAGCCACAACACCAGCTTTGGCAAACTGAAAAGCGTTCACCTAGAGACCATGGTTTCGGGCTAATGACCCTCGTCAGTCTAGGGCGGACTTTATTCCATGAGATCCACACGGGATCTAATGGAATCCTCACAATCTGCCAAATAGGTGTTTAGCAATAGATGACGTCTAGTTTTGACGTCTATTTTGACGGGAGAGGCGACCTTTGTATCTTTAAATCAATATCCTCCCGGCAAAATTTCCATCTATTTAGATGGATAATATATCAGTATATAGTTGTGGGTGGACGATATCCATATACCAAAAGTGGCACCTCTCCCTTTAAAACTTCATATCTCCCCTCGTAAGATGTTATACAAGGGTCGTTAGAGAACAAGGTAATCTCTAAGAACAAAATTACAGAACAATTTCCATCCATAGTTAATTTGTATAGTTATGTTGAATACTTTGATTTCCTTTTCATTTTCCCTTCTTTCCTTTGTTTATGTTTTTTTCACTTCTTTCCTTTGTTTATGTTTTTTCCCCTTCTTTCCTTTGTTTATGTTTTTTCCCTTCTTCCCTTTGTTTATGTTTTTTCCCTTCTTTCCTTTGTTAATGTTTTTTTTCCCCTTCTTTCCTTTGTTTATGTTTTTTTTCCCTTCTTTCCTTTGTTTATGTTTTTTCCCCTTCTTTCCTTTGTTTATGTTTTTTTTCCCTTCTTCCCTTTGTCTATGTTTTTTTCCCCTTCTTTCCTTTGTTTATGTTTTTTCCCTTCTTTCCTTTGTTTATGTTTTTCCCCTTCTTTCCTTTGTTTATGTTTTTTTCCCTTCTTCCCTTTGTTTATGTTTTTTCCCCTTATTTCCTTTGTTTATGTTTTTGACGTGACAACGTCTTAAATTAGGTTGCGGCTGGGAGTCACTTATGAAAAAGTGTAACGCCCGGTTATGTTACGATGAGTCACCGAACGAGAGTGCTGCGCGCGCAGCGCTAGAGAATTAGGCGCATTGAATCGGCGCATGCTTGTCTCTGTCTTTGTCTTTCTCGAACGTTCTTGGCGTTGGAAAAACAAGAAAGCGTCATAATACAAGTTCACACGTGTGGTTAAAGTATCGTCAGCTGTGTCTGTAGTGAAAATGTGGAGTGCTTAGATTCGTCATTTACAACAACTACAACAATAAAGGTAAATAATTGTACACTGATATTTCATTATCGTAAACTATGATTGATTGATTAATTGTTAGATTGACACAAAAGTTGAGAAACTGAGTTTATAGGTTATGTCATACTATTGATAAATGTTGATAGTGTTAAGTAAATTATTAGTTTAAAATTAATTAATTAATTAATTATTATTTTACAAATTTTAATTTAGTATTGACTGAAACGTGGATGCGCGACACTTGTGAACCAACTCCAATCAAGGGTTATGAGTGCGTATCCAGGGAAAATAATCGACCTAACTCAGATACCAACGCGGCTGGTGGAGTGGCGATCTATCGTAAATTATCATCGACATCTACGGCGGAAGTGTTCCAAGTTGCGATTACAGACGTAACTCGTGTCATTAAAACCAAGAGTGACATGTGCATGACTGAAGTTACTTGCTTCGCCGCTAATACTAGCTTCAAGTTTATACTCGGTGCTGTATATATTCATCCAGGAGCTAGTATGCAGGATATTGGAATGTTACTATGGCAAGGACTCGGTCCGTACATTCACAACAGCCAGTACGTGCCACCGTTCGTGCAAATTGATTCTAGTATACCGATTCTTCTGTGTGGTGATTTTAACAAAAACGTAAAGCCTGACAACTCGTTTCTTAAATTCATGAAAAATACGTATAATCTTGATTGCGTATCAAACGTTTCTAAGTCAACTACGTTAAAAGGAACAACTATCGACTTGACTTTCGCAAGACACATTACAGCAGAAACACTTCCTTTCATTTCATATTTCTCCTATCATCGTCCTATCCTCAACAAAATCACTCAAATAGGAATTAGTTAAGTTTAAGTTTACATGTACAATGTTTTAGTAAACAAAATATATTTCTATAGTTAAAATTTGTGCAATTCTTATTTTCATTCAATTCCTTGTTCCTATTGTGCAATTTAATTATATTCATATCAATAAATATTCTACCGTTGTCACGTAAAATCTTCGCCCGTAAAACCGACTTTACAGGCAACCATTGTTTTTTTCCCTTCTTTCCTTTGTTAATGTTTTTTTCCTTCTTTCCTTTGTTTGTGTTTTTTCCCTTCTTTCCTTTGTTTATGTTTTTTCCCTTCTTTCCTTTGTTTATGTTTTTCCCCCTTCTTTCCTTTGTTTATGTTTTTTCCCCTTCTTTCCTTTGTTTATGTTTTTTTCCTTCTTTCCTTTGTTTATGTTTTTTTCCCTTTTCTTCATGAAAATGATGTATGGCGAGTCCTTACAGGACGGAAATGTTCTAATAAAGCTGTTGTTGTTGTACAAGGGTCACTCAAAAAGTTTTCGCAATCAATATTAAATAATTAAAAATATTCAAAAATAAATTATATCATTAAAATCTACATGCAATTTTTAGCACCTATGCAAGATTACATCCGTGAAAACCAATTTTCGAAGCACTTACACCAATCATCTTCGGGGACTATAAAATATGTTACTGTGACCTTTATTGAAGACACACGAGATAACCAAAGTGTGGACAAAAAATTGCCTCTGACTTCTTAAAAAAGAAAAACAAAAAAGACGACCGGCGACATCAAAGACTTTCCACTTCCATTTGTTTTTCAGAGAGAGAGAGAGAGAGAGAGTTATATATATCCGGTATTTAAAAGAAATTCTCGGTTGAAGTATATTTAACGAAACCTAGGACATAACCATCTTTAAAGTTAGTTTTCGAAGTTGCTTGATGGAAAAAGAAAAATCGTGTTGAACATTTTTATTTAATGTTTTGAAAATAGAGCAATCCATAAATAAATCTTTAAATAAAAAGGCATATATTGGATCAAAATATCATTTATTTTACCAATATTTCAGTTAGCTGAACGCCAACCTTTATCAAGGTATTATAACATATTAAATAACACCTTGATAAAGGTTGGCATTCAGTCAACTGAAATATTGGTAAAATAAATGATATTTTGATCCAATATATATGACTTTTTAATTAAAGATTTTTATTTATGATTATCATAATGCTATCATCCTATTTCCATACTCTATGGATCAAAGGTTTGATCTCCTAATTCTGTAATGGTAAATCTCAGTAAGGTAAGAGAACACACAGTTGGATTCTATCGACATGTTTGTAGGTTTAGCAATTATTGAAATAATACAATATAATGCGGCTTATGATTGTAGAACGACATTTGAAAATTATCCCGCATGTGTTTCTTTTGAACGAAAAATCGAAATTTATTTTAAGGAGAAATAACAATTATTTCTAACCTTAGGGATGAAGTATGAAAGGATGAATTGTGAAGAGTAATGATAAACAGAAAAATTTCCAGGGATGGGAATCGAACCCACAGTGTTCCGCTTATCGGGCAGATGTCATGTCCATTAGGCTACCCTGGACATATTTTTCCGTTCGTAAATATTATATAAAGTAATTTATAATACAATAAAATGCGGCTTTTGAATATAAAACGACATTTGAAAATTAATAAGGTTAGAAATAATCGTTATTTCTCCATAAATTTCGATTTTTCGTTCAAAAGAAACACATGCGGGATAATTTTCAAATGTCCTTAACAAATATTGAAATATCCCGTCACATGTACTTTGACACTATGTGCTAAGGCTAGAGAGCCATGTTATATTGTGGCCCCAGGTTGTCCAATAACCTGCCCTATTCAGTCAATATTGTAGCCAGTTACTGCCGCTATTACGACTTTGTTCATGGCCCCCATTCTTAAATGACTTACCGCTGGTGTGACGTAACTTTAATACATCTATGATCTATAGAAAGGAGACACCTATACATTCAAATAAGATTGGATAATTTTCAGCTACTGTCAAAAACAAAGGTACAAATAAGAATATGTAGAAGGAATAAAGAGCATCATTGATATAGTTTCAATTGGTATCCTCCATCTTAATTGATAAACTATGTAAATAATAATGACACTTTTTTCTTACTTTGAAAATTACTCCCTAATTTTTATCCTTGGAGGGAAGAAATGACATAATAAAAATATGATTTTTATATTATTCATAATATAATTAAAATTCTTGAACAAAATAATTACATAACGATAATATTTATTAAAATTGTTTTCCTAATATAACTGAAATTATAACTTAAATAATAAAATTAAAAATAAGAACTAAACACAGAGTTAATTTTTAAAATGTAAAGGAATGCCAAACAAAAAGAATATAACCTAATTTGCTTTTTTTAAAAAAATAATAACGTTGTTGATTGTCTTTGTATGTAAAACTGTTTACTTTGAGAAATAATCAAAATAAATATAATTTAGGACATAAAAGGTTATTATTCATTTTTTTTTATCCACGACTGCATGAAAGGTAACGTATCTAGAATATGCGTTTTTTTTATGACATATATATATATATTGAAAATAGAGCAATCCATAGATAAATCTTTAATTAAAAAGGCATATATTGGATCAAAATATCATTTATTTTACCAATATTTCAGTTGGCTGAACGCCAACCTTTATCAAGGTGTTATAACATTTTAAAGTGTGTCTTTTTAAAATGTTATAACACCTTGATAAAGGTTGGCGTTCAGCCAACTGAAATATTGGTAAAATAAATGATATTTTGATCTAATATATGCCTTTTTAATAAAAAAAATATATATGTCTTATTGAAACTTATAATTAAATACCTCTTAGTCCACAATACTATGAATATGGCAAACTATCGAATACTCAAAAGAAATGTTTTATACACATATTTATGAGAGAAATAGTTGCCCAGAAATTATTTGAAAAGGTAAAAAATAAATACCAGGTAAAAAGTTTCTTTTTAATTTAAATTTTCAAGCTTTCGAGCAAATATACTGCTCTTCAACGGGCTGATATTCTATGTACAATCTCTGAATAATATATATACAGAATAATTGAAAAATTTTGTTATTGGCATGTGTGGGCGTGCATCAGACTGTTACCAGCTAAAGTAATAGATATTATACTGGGATTAAATATATATACATTCCAATAATTATTAATATTTAGATAACACAGGTCTACAAAAAAAACTTTTTTTTTGCACAAGAGAACCTGATGGTGTTTCTAGTGTAACTTTTCATGCTTAACTCAAATATCTAATCAGAAATTTCCCATCACCCATGGTTTTTGCCTGATGGTCTTTTTTAAGTATTGAAATAAATACAGTAATAAATGCAACCAATGTTACGTAAGCATTTTTTAAGTTACATCATTAACTAAGCTAGCCGTTTATTTTTGAAAAGAAGAGTTGGTATGTGGAGCCAAAAGCTTTATTTTATTTGTTATTAATTAAATTTTGCTCTTTAAGAATCATAAATATTAATTTAAATAACAAATTATTGAAATTTTAATTGAATATATATAATTTTTATTATTATATAATATTATAATATGTTTTGCTTTCAACTCAAAAATAACGACTAGCTCTGTAATGCTATTTGCTCATTAACAGTTTTAATATATATATATTTAAATTGAACCTAACGATTTGTTTAATAGATTTGCAGCAGAAGTGACAGGTAAATTTGAAGTGATTAGTTTATTCTTCTCTATCGATTTGCTTTTATAAATCGTATGCATTAGACTGTGTCAATATGCCGAGGCGTTGCATTAATATTCCTGATATTTTCTGTTATATTTGTGGGGAATTAACTTTCAAAGTTCAAAGGCGAAACTTTACACCGCTCATCAAAAACTGCTATGAACTTTATTTTGGCTGTAAAGTCGGTGACCAAGATAAGACTTGGGCTCCTCACCATTGTTGTGTAATTTGTGTTCGACATCTTACAGGGTGCATTAAAGGTGAACGTCATATGCCTTTTGCGGTTCCAATGATATGGAGGGAACCTAAAGACCATTCTTCAGACTGTTATTTTTGTTTGACAAAGACTACAGGTATTACATCCAAATCAAGACATACAGTTGAATATCCAGATTCGCCATCTGCTATGAGACCGGTTCCTCATAGTGATATTTTACCTGTTCCACAGCCTCCTGGAAATGTAATATTTAGTGACGATGATTCAAATAGACGAGAGCAAAAGTGGGATGACACAAATTTTGAAGCAGGTGCTTTATCTGAACCTCATTTATTAACCCAAGGAGATTTGAACGACCTCGTACGTGATTTAGATTTATACAAAAAACAGAGTGAACTTTTAGGCTCTAGGTTAAAATGCTGGAATCTGCTGCACAAAGGCACAAAAGTATGCTTTTTTGGCAAGCGTCAAGATGAATTTCGAGACTTCTTTTAACAAGAGAATGATTTAGTATATTGCAATGATGTTGTTAGTCTAATGGAAGCGCTTGGTCATGACCATGATACAGAAGAGTGGCGTTTATTCATTGATTCTTCAAAAATTAGTATGAAAGCTGTTCTCCTTCACAATGGAAATAAGTTCCCATCAGTTGCAATAACACATGCATCCAACATGAAAGAGACTTACGAAAACATGAAACTGCTTTTGAAAAAGATAGAATATGAAAGATACGGTTGAAAAATATGCAGCGATTTGAAAGTCGTTGCTCTCTTGAGTGGATTACAGCTTGGATATACAAAATTTTGTTGTTTTCTGTGTGAGTGGGATAGCAGAGATAGGGAAAGGCATTACATTAAAAAAATCTGGCCAAACCGTAAAATATTTACTCCAGGATATAAAAATATTGCAAATCTATCCCTGATCGATTCAAAAAAATAATTACTTACCACCATTACATATTAAACTGGGATCAATGAAGAACTTTGTCAAGGCAATGGGTCGAAATGCCAGTGGATTTGCCTACCTAAAACAAACATTTTCTAGTATAAGTGAAGCGAAGATTAAAGAAGGCATTTTCGTTGGACCTCAGATTCGAGAATTGCAGCAGGATGGAAATTTTCAAAATAGTTTGAAGTTGAAGCAGCAGCATGGAATTCCTTTAGAAACGTTTGCAAAAACTTCTTAGGAAGTGTCAAGTTTGAAAATTACCGAGACATAGTTAATGATCTGTTGCTTTCCTACAAGGCACTGGGATGTAACATGTCCCTCAAGATCCATTTCCTGCATTCACATCTAGATTTCTTTCCAGACAATCTTGGCGCAGTTAGCGATGAGCATGGTGAGGTACAAAGTCAGAAAGACGGATTCGCCTAAATGCTCATGTGGTGCAGAAGAAGAAAATCCTGTACATATTCTAACGGACTGTCGACTTGTAGAGGACTTGAGAGTCAAAAATCAAATAAATATAAATTGTCTAAATCAAATAGTTAATAATAGATATATGTATATAAATTTTAATATATTTTGTAGAATGTTTTTTAGTAATAGATAGCCTGGGCTGTAATAACTGATATATAGTTATATGCTGTAAATAGCTCTAAATTTCTGTTCTTATCTGTGATGTTCACTAATATTCATTATAGGGTAATTAAATCGTTAACTAACTGACAAATATGTTAATAATTTCTATTATATAATAACTAAAATCATATTAATAATTACTGTAAATAAGCTCCCAAACTTGTGTATGCATGCAAATATCCAAGACGGATATCGCGTGCTTTGTAAATGATAATAAATAAATAAATGGTGAGAGGTTTCATCAAGATATATCAAGCATGGAGAAGCGGTACCAAGGTAAATGGAGTCCCGCTATGCTTGCCGACTACTGCTGGACACTCAAGAGGGATCTACCACAAGCAAAGTATAGAAGAAAATCCACTGTCACTGCTTTTCAATAAATAAATATGTTTCATTCATATATGCCTATATATTAACATAATTTCCAAATTTCAAGTAGGTATATCTCAAAAATATTGCGTAATAGAAAAAAACTAATGGTATATTTGGATTCAGGACATGTAGATAAAATGCTATTTCTTTGTGGACAAAGAAAAATATTTTTTGATAAACTAGTGTAATGTAATAAGGGTTATGCAAAACTGCTTACGTAACATTGTTTGCATTTTTTACTGTATTTATCCCAATACTAAAAAAAGACCGTCACGCAAAAACCATAGGTGATGGGAAATTTCTGATTAGAGTTTTGAGTTCAGCATGAAAAGTTACACTAGAAACATAATCAGGTTCTCTTGTGCAAAATTCTTGTTGACCAGTGTAATTAGTCAGGGATATTGTTATATTGGGATTTATATATAACAAACGAGAATATCTCTTTTATTAAAGAAAATCTGATTAAAAAAACTGACATCCTTTGATCGTACAATTCAACGCTGCAGATGGCTTGCGCCATTTATCGGAATAAATATAATCTAAAAGTTGTGTGTAATTTACTTTTGTTCCAGAATATATTTGCCGAAATTTTATTTATATATATAATATTTTGGCTCGTTATTCCAATGATAATTTCTCTCTGTCAGGTGTACATGCTATAATTAACATATTTTTATATTATTATTATTATTACAGAAGCACGAAGTCTAGCAGACTATTGTGCTATATTAGAATTATTTACATATATATACATCCCCCGATTTACACGGTACTTGTTTTACACGTTTTCGCTTTTACACGGTTTTCCAAATAAGTTTTTTTTTGTTTTTATCGCACTATACTAAATGCTACTGTGATTGAACATATGCGCTGTGTACACATCTCACGAGGAATCCCGAGCTTATGTGCTGACTTGCTGCACACGCACGCTGTGTCTGTATTTCTTCGCATAAAAATTTCGCGAAAATTTTTAATTTTCGATTTACACTTTTGTCTCAGGAACGTATCTACCGTGTAAATCGGGGGATAGGTGTATATCTTTAATTATTTACACGATGAATTAGTAGTGATTTATAAATCTGTGTACAAATAGCTCTAAACTTACCAAAGTTTTCATAAGATTGAGTAGAAAGATGGCATTATGTCAAAGTAAGCAAGTACAATTTGGTTAGTCAGAGGGCAAGCCAACAAATATATGGTGTTTCAACATCTAGACAGAATTCACATGTTGGATCATTTATAACTCTCAAGTCAAAGAGAAAACTTAAAAAGGGTCATTTGCCTGTGAAGAACAAAGTAGTGTATTTATCAGGAGCAATGAAGCTTGGTACATCTCTCAGAAAATATTTCATGAACGTTGGATTAGTTTGAGAAAGATAAAATATAAATTTTGTATTGATATATAATTTATTCAATTCATTTGAAAGGGGCTTATTTAGTGTTTGGTCTGTCAGAGAATTCTTCATATTGTATCTAATTAGTGATAATTCAAGGTAGTCGGTCAGCATAGGAGTTTTCGATAGAATATGAGTAATGTAAGAAGATGAACTTTTGTAAGCATGAATGCACCTAATTAAACTTTGGTACTGTATAGAATTTAACTTTGAACGCTTTGATGCATTGATAAAAGGGAACCAGATATTTGATGCATAACTTGACATAGGACGTATCACCGCTTTGTATAAAATCAATCTGCGCCTTGAATCAATTCCCCAAGTACGTGCACATAATGAAAATAGCGCATTCTTAAATTTCATAGCACTGTCAATTATATTGTCAACGTGTGGTCCAAAATCATTTCTTTGTCTGTGGTTGCGAAAAATAACTCCCAAAATCTTTATAGTTTCTGATGGCTGAATATTTATACCGTTAAAGTTTACAGGTAATTTTTGGTAATTGTGTAGGTAGAGTATTTTATTTGAACTTATTGAGAGTTTTACCTTCTCACACCAATTGTTAATAGTATTCAGACTTTTTTTCCTTTTTGAACTGAAGATCCTGGATGCTAGTGCCCCAAACCACAAATGAAACATCATCGGCAAAAGATATGACTTTTGCGAAATTTTCACTAACAGATGAAATCATTTAATAATATATTCCAAAGAATTGGAGAAATAATTCCACCTTGAGGGCATCCCTTATTTACCATTTTTGTACATTTTGAGTTTAAGTATCTTAGCTCTACCTTTCGATCTTCGATATATGAAATAACTATTTTAATTAGTGGCGCTGGGAAGTTTGCTTTGTCCAATTGTTGAATGATTGCAGGATGCCAAGCGTTGTTGAATGCTCCGCTGATATCCACAGAAACCAAGGCTGTAACATCAAGGTTGCGAGTGCCTCTCCCGTAAGTACACCACTTGTCTACTTATGTAGAAAACACTCAACACTTATAAGGTGACAGAGCCTCTTTTGGTTATTTCACTTCACTAATAGATAAATGGATGGGTCAAAAATCCCTCATATCTTCTTATATATAAAAGTCAATGTCTGTTTCGCGATAAACTCAAAAACTACTGAACCAATTGGTACAAAATTTTGCATGTCGCTTTTTATAAACCTGAGGAAATTTTTCGGCTACATTTTGATTAGTATTTTTGGCTATTTATTTTTTCATTTGAAGAACCTTTTTTTTTAACGAGGAGTAAATACGAGGTGAAGTAACAATACCAGGCCAATTAAGCGACCAATTCTGCATTTTTTATTTCAAGTTGCTTGCGTAATTTTTTTGGAGGAAATGGCACTCGGGTGAATTCTCGGGTGAAGCCGGGTAATTCGTCTAGTTTATATATATTATATAAATAAATATATATTCTGTTGATTATGAGATTTATTGCTTGTAGAGCAATTATTGGTCATTTTCTTGATTTTGGTTATCTTGAGGATTAAGCTCTGGAGTTATTTGCTGGTTCTTTTTAGTACTAAATGGTATTGGTGATGCAGTCGTGGTAAAATCTTGAAAGTATAATAATAAAAATAATTTTGATCAGTAATTTAATTGAACTAAAGGAATATATAAAAAAGACATAATTTGATAAAAGTACTGCCTGGCTTAAGGCGAGTAGAATAAGGAAAACAAAAATTATTTACATAATGTACAAAAGTTTTGAGCCTACTAACGGGATATTTTATTAAATATATTTTTACGGGCTACTAACCAAAGTTATGATTTTTGAGCCCAAAGGCGATGTCAGGTGGCAAGAGACCCTAGGATCTGGCGGCAGGAGATGTCTCGCAGGGGTGGTGGAAACGTTGGGCAAGCAGGGGAACAGCGCCAGGGTGCAGTGAGGCAGGAGCCTTGAATAGGCCAGGAATCCAATAGAAGTGGAAGGTGGAATTGGAGGCAGAAGGTCCTTGAGGCCTAGAACTTGAGGGCCCTAGACTTCAGGATGGGGCAGCTTGAGGCTCTCGCCTCGTGCTTGTCAGGAAGGCCCTTGGAGCAGCAGTTGGCACACTTGGAGGTGCGCTGGTCATAAATGGATGGGCAGGTGCGGCCTTCATGGCCGTCTTCACCGCAGTGGAAGCACTTAGGGGCTCTGGTGCATTGGGCAGAGTTGTGGCCGAAGCCACAACAGCGGAAGCAGACGCGGGCGCGGATGGACTCCTCGAAGTTGAGGATTACTCCATCCACCACGATTCTCCCGCGAACGCCCAGGGCTCTGAGGGTCTTGAGGTCCACCTCGATGAAGGCGGTGCAGGTCCCGTTTCTGGGCGCAGAACGGTGCGCCACGCGCACCACCTTGTCCCCAGGAAGTTTTTTTTAACAGCAGCGGTTTCCAGGAAGGTCTCCTCAATTGTGGAGTTGGATGTCTCCTCATCCACTTTGAAGAGGCAGATCCGTGGCAGGATCTCCTTCTGCTGGCGGACCTTCATTCCATCCAACTTGCTGGCCAGGGAGGTTGTCACCTCAGGGATGGTGTCAGGATTGCTGGAGTGGAGGACCAGCTTCCCCTTGGTGTGCAGGGAGGCCCAAACGCCTTGGGGGAGAGTGTGGGCAGCGCGGACAGCTTTGAGCATCTCCCTTGGGTCAGCCTGTGGGTCATCTGAGATGACCACTGTGTGGGCCGCCGATTTTTCTCCATGGAGGATCACTTGGGCGGCCGCAGGCTTGAAGACGCGGGAAGGCACAGGTTTTGAAGGATCTTTCAGGTTTATCCTCTTTGCAGGCGGGTTGGGAGCCTCAGGCTGCTTCCTTTTGGTTGGAGCAGGAGCAGGCAAGGTGGAGGCAGGCTTCTTGGCAGGGAGGGCAGCAGGAGCAGGAGTGGCGGGCTTGATGGGGTCAGTCTGGGAGCTGGTTTCCTTGCAGGAGGGAGCAGGGCAGGTTTGGGTGCTGTGGCAGGCAGTCTTGGGCTTGTTGGCCTCCATAACTACGTCCAGCTCCGCGAAGGACTCGAGGGTGCCTCGATGAAGTGAATGAGGTCCTCATGCAGGTTCTTCAGGGCGGGATGGCCAATGGCGCGCAGGATGTCATGGTTGCGGGAGATCACCATTTCATCTTCCTTCTCCAGATCAGCGACGTTCACGATGGGCTTGCGTGCTTTCTTCCGCTTTTTCTTAGCTAGGTCCATGGCTAGAGCAAGGGAACAGAGATGTGACCAGGTAGAGAGCTGAATGGCCAATAATTCAGTAATAAGTAAACTGACCAAAATATGGACTGTCGGGATAGAGAAAATATGGTTTTACTGACTAACGGGATAGAGAGAAAATATCTTTATTTACGGGCTACTAACCAAAAGTTATGATTTTTGAGCCCAAAATCGATGTCAGGTGGCAAGGGACCCTAGAATGTGGAAGCAGGAGATGTCTCGCAGGGGTGGTGGAAACGTTGGGCAAGCAGGGGAATAGCGCCAGGGTGCAGTGAGGCGGGTGCGTTGAATAGGCCAGGAATCCAGGAGAAGTGGCAGATGGAAATGGAGGCAGAAGGTCCTTGAAGCCTAGAACTTGAGGGCCCTAGACTTCAGGATGGGGCAGCTTGAGGCTCTCGCCTCGTGCTTGTCAGGAAGGCCCTGGGAGCAGCAGTTGGCACATTTGGAGGTGCGCTGGTCAGCAATGGATGGGCAAGTTCGGCCTTCATGGCCGTCTTCACCGCAGTGGAAGCACTTAGGAGCTCTGGTGCATTGGGCAGAGTTGTGGCCGAAGCCACAACAGCGGAAGCAGACGCGGGCGCGGATGGACTCCTCGAAGTTGAGGATTACTCCATCCACCACGATCCTCCCGCGAACGCCCAGGGCTCTGAGGGTCTTGAGGTCCACCTCGATGAAGGCGGTGCAGGTCCCGTTTCTGGGTGCAGAACGGTGCGCCACGCGCACCACCTTGTCCCCAGGAAGTTTTCTAACAGCAGCGGTTTCCAGGAAGGTTTCCTCAATTGTGGAGTTGGATGTCTCCTCATCCACTTTGAAGAGGCAGATCCGTGGCAGGATCTCCTTCTGCTGGCGGACCTTCATTCCATTCAACTTGCTGGCCAGGGAGGTTGTAACCTCAGAGATGGTGTCAGGATTGCTGGAATGGAGGACCAGCTTCCCCTTGGTGCGCAGGGAGGCCCAAACGCCTTAGGGGAGAGTGTGAGCAGCGCGGACTGTTTTCAGCATCTCCCTTGGGTCAGCCTGTGGGTCATCTGAGATGACCACTGTGTGGGCCGCCGATTTTTCTCCATGAAGGATCACTTGGGCGGCCGCAGGCTTGGAGACGTGGGAAGGCACAGGTTTTGAAGGACCATTCAGGTTTGTCCTCTTTGCAGGCGGGTTGGGAGCTTCAGACTGCTTCCTTTTGGTTGGAGCAGGAGCAGGCAGGGTGGAGGCAGGCTTCTTGGCAGGGAGAGCAGTAGGAGCAGGAGTGGCGGGCTTGATTGGGTCAGTCTGGGAGCTGGTTTCATTGCAGGAAGGAGCAGGGCAGGTTTGAGTGCCGCGGCAAGCAGTCTTGGGCTTGTTGGCCTCCTCAATTTCGTCCAACTCTGCGAAGGACTCGAGGGTGTCAGTGAGGTTCTCTACATTGGTAGCGAGGGCCTTGATCATTTCCGTCCGCGAGGCGATGTAGCGGATCAGGTCCTCATGCAGGGATTTCAGGGCAGGATGGCCAATGGAGCTCAGGATGCTGCAGTTGCGTGAGATCACCATCTCATCTTCCCTCTCCAGGTCGGCGACGTTCACGATGCGGGTTGTAGGCTTGTAGGCCTTCTTTTTCTTCTTGGCAGGATTCATGTCGACCAGCGGGGAAAGGCCAACGGGGAAGATTGAGCCGGGGAAGAACGAGACTAACGGGATACAACAACAACGAGTTTTTATAGGGCAAGCCTGACCTCTGGCGGTCGATTTAACAATATTTTTATATGAAATATATTTTTAAAAAATATAATATTTTAACATAACATACAAGGTGCGTTCATTAATTTCCAGGACTGCTCTGTATCTTTGAAAAAATAAAACAAATAAAAAACTAATTTATTATTTTTCAAAATATGCCCCTCCTGCCTCAATACACCTGTTCTATCTTTTTTTCCAATTGTCGAAGCAGGAGATAAAATCACTTTTTGAGAGGTTCCTCAAGGTTGCCTTCGATTCAGCTTGTATCATATCAACGTTGTCAAATTTCCTTCCTTTTACTTCCATTTTCAATTTAGGATAGAGGAAAAATTTATTGGGGGCTAAGTCGGGGGAATAGGGTGGATGAGGGATCTGTATGGTTGAATGCTTGGCCAAAAACTGCAAAACAACATGGGCTGTGTGCGGCCGCGCATTATCGACGTGAAGTATCCAGTCATTGTTTTGCCATCTTTCAGGTCTTTTAAGGCTCACTGCCTCCCTTAAGCGCCTCATTATCCCCAAATAAACCTCTTGATTAATTGTACGTCCGAAAGGAATAAATTCATGGTGAACCAAACCATTAATATAAAAAAATGTAACAAGCAATGTCTTGGATTTGGATTTTGTAAATCTTGCCTTTTTGGGTTTCGGTTCCCCTCTTTCAATCCATTGGCTGGATTAACGTTTGGTTTCCGGGTCATACTGATACACCCATGTCTCATTCCCGGTAAGATTTTTTGAATCCATTCTGGATCGGTCCGAGTCATTTCAACCATGTTTTTGCAGACATCCATTCTAACCTCCTTTTGTTCCTCTGTTAGAATCCGGAGAATAAATTTCGAAGACGTCCGGATCATGTCCAAATCTTTTGTTACTATTTGATGACACAGTCCTACAGATAGTCCAGTCTCTGAAGATAAGTCTTTGATATAAATTATTCTGTTAGATTTAATTAATTCCTTTATTTTGAGCTTGTTTTCCTCGCAACGTAATGATCTTGGACGCCCAGTATGCTGATCATCGTTTACTTTTTCCCGACCTTTTAGGAAGCGTGAAAACCATTTAAAAGTTCTTGAACGGGATAAAGCAGCATCGCCAAAAGCTTCTTTAATCAATTCATAAGTCTCAGTAGCACTTTTTTTCAATTTAAAACAAAACTTAATACATATTATCTGCTCTTCGAAAATGGCCATTTTAAAATTAGAAATGCGAACCTTACAAGGAAGTTGTTTTGTTCTATTTTTAGATCGGCGCGTGCGCCACGAGACTCGTGCTTTCAGTCAGGTGTGGTCGAATGTCCAATATTTAACTCTGTAAAAAAAATTTCTTTAGCTTTTTTATTTATTTTATTTTTTAACCAGTCCTGGAAATTAATGAACGCACCTTGTATATATTTTTTAAATCAAATCGCGGCATCTGTTGATAAAACATAAAGGTAAACCACAGCATACAACTGTACACGCTTGTTCGGCGGTACATATACTAAAATTGGAATACAGCAGACAACTTCCTGCTCCGATGGTAAAATGTCAGAATGGTTTAGACTTGCCATCAATTACTGTTGATGAGATTATTGATTAAACCTTACTGATGGATCGCTTAAGGAAGTAAACAAAGTTTTCTATTGGGTAAATATTGATGATGGGTGGGGAAATATCGGCTTTGTTTTCTATACAAATTATTCTCTCAAACTTAATGGATAGATTCTTGGAACAAACTTCTCTTAAAAGTGTAGACCAACATATACAGTAAACCCGTAAAACGACATTTTTTTAAAAAATTATCCCGCATGTGTTTCTTTTAAACGAAAAATTTTCGTTTTAAATAAATTTCGATTTTTAGTTTAAAAGAAACACATGCAGGATAATTTTCAAATGTCGTTCTACAATTATAAGCCGCATTATATTGTATTATAAACCCGTGTTTACATATAAGACGGAGAAATTAATATATACAGTTATCAGCGTCATAATCAATTCTTTCTTAATCAAATCTGTCACCGTTTGCTTTGTGAATGGAATAAATACCCAAATATGGCCATTTCTCATAACCATCGGTGGTTCTGTGGTAGAATACTCGCCTGCCACGCTGGCGGCCCAAGTTCGATTCCCGGCCGATGCATTTTTTTTTTTACAATTTTTAAAACTCATTTATATCAACATATATAGTCACGACCGTCTTTCCTCAATTCCTCATGTCACGGATGCGCGCGCATCATCATTATGATCATTATCTAAGTGTATCATTATTATTATTATTAATATATATAGTCACGACCGTCTTTCCTCAATTCCTCAATTCCTCATCGGCCGCTGTCACGGATGCGCGCGCATCATCATTATGATCATTATCTTCTATAGAAGCTTCTATCTTTATAATTATGTATATTTACAAGAGTGACATCCACGGCTCCAATTTATAATTGTAACAAATAGTATTTGAATAAAAACATTCAATCGGGTAAAACACGGGCGTTGCCCGGGTCATTCGGCTAGTATTATACAAGAATGACATCCACGGCCCCAATTTATAATTGTAACGAATAGTATTTGAATAAAAACATTTAATCGGGTAAACCCGGGAGTTGCCCGGGTCATTCGGCTAGTATAAGCATAGATATGACGACATGCCTAACTTGAATGTATACTCCGTTTTAATTATTAAAACTAACGAGATTTGTGACAGTCCGGGATTGAATTTTCAATTGCACAACTAGGAGATGCTGTGTTTCGTTAATTTAACCAACTGACTTCATATATTTCTCCATTTTTCAGCTATTCTTTTCATATAAAACCGCTAATTTGCAGCGACGGTCAATAGATGGCGTTTAGTTTTGACGGGAAACTCCGCCTTTGCCGGTTCCAAGCCCGGATGAAAAAGGAGGAGGGGGAGCAGTAACAAGCTCAGTAAAAAACCTGGGCTCAGCTGACCCGGCTGATAGTACCCTGTTAGGACTCCTGATCCAGAATTACAGGATGAGCAGCGTCTGTACTCCATGTTAGGAGCGGCTGCACATGGCGTCTGTTCCTCATGTCAGAGGCGGCCATTTCTTTTGGAGCTAAGTCGGCCTGCCACTGAGTAGTGCTCCCAGTCTTAATGACAAAGGCAGACACATTTTACCCTACCCAATAATGATGGTCTGAGATAAGAAAGAAGAAGAAGTTTTGACGGGAGAGGCGATTTTGCTTTTATAGAACAATTTCCTCCAGGCAAAAATTTCTAAAAAATATTTTGACCATAGATTCGACCTAGCAATTTTGCCATCTAAATATCTTTTTGGCAGATTGTGAAGATTTCATTGGATCCCTTGTGGATATCATCGAATAAATTCTGCCTTCGCCTGAAACCATGGTCTTCAGGTGGACGCTACTCAGTTTACCAAAGCTGGTGTTGTGGCTTTGTCACCGAATCAAGGCAGCTAGTTTGCGGCGATGGTCAATAGATAGCGATATTTTGAAAGGAGAGGTGAACTTTGCTTTTATAAATATTTATATAATGAAGGATGGTATTCCTATACTAAAAAGGCCACCTCTTCCTTTAAAAAATCACTGAAAAAAATTCAACTTATTGATCAACCTAGAGCAGGACGCACGAATGGTTATAAAAAGAATATGGTGACACAACACCAGCTTTTTGAATTTCAGATGTAGGTTGTCTTTTTTTTTTTAATCTGAAACGTAGAGAGATGATAAACTAAATGTATTGTTTTAGTGCCTTTTTGAAGGAAGACGTGCCCCTTTCAGTATCCACCTATATATATATATATATATAAATATATAAGCATATCCTGGATCAATATAATTTATTAAAATATTTCCGATATTTCGATGAGGCTGTTCGCGTATCTTCCTCTAGGAATTCAAACTCCTTCTAAGCCCATCATCCGCGTGATGCATGAGAAGTATTGTTTATATAAATTGGAGTGACCGAACCATTTTGAATGAATAAATTATATAATCAGAAATAAAATGCTTTCTCTATTATCTATATCTACGCGGATGATGGGCTTAAAAGGAGTTTGAATTCCTAGAGGAAGATATGCGAACAGCCTCAACGAAATATCGGAAATATTTTATTAAATTATATTGATCCAAGATATGCTTTTAATGTTATTAAAATGGATTGCTCAATTTTCAACATATATTATTACATTAAAAAACGAAAGAAAAAATAAAAGATAAAAAGATCAGGTGTTGAAATCAATATTAAGAATGGCATATCCTGACCAAGAGCACATGTGCTTTACAGAAGGCAGAGCGGCATCTGGTGGAACAGAAATCGTTTTTTTATGTGCTAAGCGTATTTACGCAAGTTTGGCCTTAAATACCCATTTCTTGGTTTTTCAAGAAGCCACTGGTACCAGAAAATATTTTTTGGTCGCAGTGGTACAGCCTACTCCACGCTGACGAGCGCCAAAAAGCGCGAAACGCGTTCGTGGATGGCTTTTCTTGATTTATCAAGAAATTGGGTTGGCCAAATATCAGGGAACAGGCTAAATCAATGTTTTGTTGATTTCTGTTCCACCAGATGGCGCTCTGCCTTCTGTAAAGCACTTGTGCTCCTGGTCAGGATATGCCTTTCTTTATATATTATTACATGAAAAATATTTTCTGCTGATTTTGATTATCTTGAGGATTATGCTATGGAATTATTTGCTGGTTCTTTTTAGTACTAAATGGTATTGGTAATGCAGTCGTGGCAAAAATCTTGAAAGTATAATAATAAAAATAGTTTTGATCAGAAATTGCTTTAATTGAGCTAAAGGAATATATGAAAAAACATAATTTGATAAAAGTAATGCCTGATTTGAGGCCATCGGGAAACAACAACAATAGGCTATATAAAGGGAGGTCGTGACATCTGGTAGTATACTTAACAGAATATTTGAATCTATGAAATATAATTTTAAATAAAATATTTTTACATAACATATATATATATAATACGACCAGTGTTTACCTTAAAGAAATAACATTTACCAGATATATATCGTATAAATACGTTTCTGGAAAGTAACCGAGAAAATAAGTAGGACAGGAAATGTGATGATCCGTGAGAAATACCGTGTTGCCAAGTTGAAATTAGATTAGCGATGGTGGAAATATTCTGTGAGAAGTGAGGGGGAAATTCAGTGACAAATTTAATATATAAAAAAATGTTAGCAATCTTCCAACAATATTGCCGAGTTTGGTTTCTAGGAAGTTTTTTGGATTCGTCTTATCTTTCTTCTAGATTGATAAATTCACATTATTTAACAAACATCTACCGCTAAATTCACACCAATTAATTTTTTCATAGAATTTATTTGAATTATTTTTAAATTTTGTAATAAATTATGAATATAAAGAAAACATTTATTTTATAGAGAGTGGATTACTATAAATAATTTTTAAAAAGTGAATCAGTCAAGTCAACCATTTTCATATTTATTCAACTGTTTCATTGGCTTCTATATTTTATTATCGTTATTTTTCAAAGAATTATTTTGTGTTGTTTAATTGAGGCTGGCTCATTTTATACATATGAACAAGACCGCAATACTTGCAACTAGATAAAGTTTGAATTAAAAAATAAAAATCAAAGTTGCATAAGCATCCTAACATTTTATATTCAAAATTAAACATATTTCACAAGTTCTATCCGTGTTCTTTGTTCCTATTCATAATATCTGTCAGCCTTTAGCGATAACTTATAATTTCTTCCTTGAAAAACCTGTCTTTACTGTCCAAATAAAAACTTGATTTGCATATGTTGGAGTCCTAACATTATAATATATTGATTTACTAATTTTCTAATGATTTCATAACTTATACTATTGCTAACTACTCTACACACACAAAAAATAATAATAACATTATATATCAATAGATGGCGTCTAGATTTGATTTCTATTTTGACGGGTGAGACGTCTTTCATGTTTTATAAATCATTATACTCCCTTCAATATCTACATCTATTTTATATATATTGTGTGTACAAATATATTTGTAAAATTTCTATAAATATGATTTATATAGTTTTATTTATGCACTCTCTGCTAAGTGTTGGCAAGATAGTTTGTCACAATAATATTATGCTGTTTTATTTTTTCTTGAACTTTTTGTAAATATAGCCAAGTTGATGCACGCCTCGGCGCGGTTATTAAAAATTAAACAAGTTACCAAGATTCTTCATTTGTTTTTCATCTTATTTGTTTTTTTTTTGTTTATATGAAGGGAGTTATACAATCAACGCTAGTAATATTTAAAATTAGTAGTGATTTTTTTTTCTAGGTTCAAAATCACATTAATAGGTACCGCTCAACAAGAGCAATCTAATTTATGATAATTGAAACAATGAATACTATGTGAAGGTTATTCATATATTAAACAAAATGTTAACGCGGAATTCAATCCCGGTTCATGACTGTCGGGAATCGAGGGTGTTACCCACTCGTCTACCGACTTTTTTTTTTTCTAGATTTTTTTTCGAACATTACAAAAATTTTTTTTTTTTGCCAAACTGATATATTGGGACTTATTCACCGACCTGAGTCCGCAAGTTTGATATATGAAGCTTAGTTTTTAACGTATATTTTGACGGGAGAGGTGACCATTATTTTTTTTTAGAACAATTTACCCCCCGGAAATTTTTCTAAATATACACCTATCCCCCGATTTACACGGTAGATACGTTACTGAGAAAAAACGTGTAAATCGGGGGATTGGTGTACACAGAAATAAAAAAAAATGCATTGACAGGTTAAAATATGTAGTCAGCATATAAGCTCGGGATTCCTCGTGAGATGTGTACACAGCGCATGTGTTCAATCACAGTAGCATTTAGTATAGTGCGATAAAAAAAAAACTTATTTGGAAAACCGTGTAAAAGCGAAAACGTGTAAAACAAGTACCGTGTAAATCGGGGGATAGGTGTATTTTGACCATAGATTTGGCCTAGTCACTTTGCTAGCTAAACATATTTTTGGCAGATTGTGAATATTCCATTAGATCCCTTGTGGTTTGATAAAATAAACCCTTGAATCAATATTAAAATAAAAAACATAAAGCCTCCAGGGAAAAGATTCTTTTTAAAAGAATTGCGGTTTTGTTCATATGTATAAAATGTACGCGACCTAACCTTATAGAACCAACACAAAAAAAGTTATTTCTTTGAAAAATAACGATAATAGAATAGAAAAGCCAATGAAACATTTGAATAAATATGAAATGGGTTGAATTTGAAAGAATCTTTTCCCTGTAGGCTTTATGTTTTTATTTTAATAATTAAGATCCCTTGTGGATCTCTTGAAATAAAGTCCACCCTGGGCTGACGAGGGCCATTAGCCTGAAATCATTATCTCTAGGTGGACGCTTCTCAGTTTGTCAAAGCTGGTGTTGTGGCTTTGTCACCGACCTGAGTTCCCTAGTTTGCAGAGATGGTCAATATATGTCGCTCAGTTTTCGCGTCTCTGTTTTGACGGGAGAGAGGTAAAAAAAACTATATACAAGTATACATGTATACACCTATCCCCCGATTTACACGGTACTTGTTTTACACGTTTTCGCTTTTACACGGTTTTCCAAATAAGTGTTTTTTTTATTTTTTTATCGCACTATACTAAATGCTACTGTAATTGAACACATGCGCTGTGTACACATCTCACGAGGAATCCCGAGCTTATGTGCTGACTACATATTTTAACCTGTCAATGCATTTTATTTTTATTTCTGTGTACACCTATCCCCCGATTTACACGTTTTTCTCAGGAACATATCTACCGTGTAAATCGGGGGATAGGTGTATATATGTCATAATATATGCTCTTACAGGAATAATAAAGTAAATCTGCAGCCGACCAGAGAGAGAGAGACGTAGTCGATTCGAAGATAACTAACTTGCGACCCTTTGTTGACCACATTCCTGAGGGGGGCGTCAACACCTGGCGACTAATCTTTTGTTTGCCCCGCTTGTGTACACAGGGAAAAAAACAGTCAGGCAGCGGACAGCACTCTCGCCACCTCTTTCTCTCTCGGCTGGCTGCCTGGATTATTGCCTCTTCCAACTCGTCGTGTGATTCTTTCTCTCCTCACCACATTTACCATTATATTGTCACATATATATATTAATTAAATAATGCAACAGGTATCTGGAGATGGGTTTCTTTTCATTTTATTAACACAACCTCGAGCTTTCGGGAATTTCTGCCCTTTTACAGGAGTATATAAAAATATAATGTGGTGATCCATTCAATAGACTCTTCGCCAAGTTTTTATCTCAAAGTAAAATACATTGTCTTCTTAATCACAAGTCTATATACATTTTAGGAATTGTAAAATAAATGAATATATACAGATATAATAATAACGCATTTTAAGATCAATATGCAATTTCATACAAGACTAATATGCAATTTAGTGTAAGACCAATATGCAATTTAGTGTAAGACCAATATGCAATTTTATGCAAGACCAATATGCAATTTCATGCAAGACCAATATGCAATTTCATGCAGGACCAATGTGAAATTTAATTCAAGACCAATATGCAATTTCAGGCAAGACCAATATAAAATTTCATACAAGACCAATATGCAATTTCATGAAACACCAATATGCAATTTCATGAAAGACCAATATGCAATTTCATGCAAGACCAATATGCAATTTTATGCAAGACCAATATGCAATTTCATGAAAGACCAATATGCAATTTCATACAAGACTAATATGCAATTTCATGAAAGACCAATATGCAATTTCATGCAAGACCAATATGCAATTTCATACAAGACCAATATGCAATTTCATGAAACACCAATATGCAATTTCATGAAAGACCAATATGCAATTTCATGCAAGACCAATATGCAATTTTATACAAGACCAATATGCAATTTCATGCAAGACCAATATGCAATTTCATGCAAGACCAATATGCAATTTCATGAAAGACCAATATGCAATTTAATGTAAGACCAATATGCAATTTCATACAAGACCAATATGAAATTTCATGAAAGACCAATATGCAATTTAATCTAAGACCAATATGCAATTACATACAAGACCAATATGCAATTCAATGTAAGACCAATGTGCAATTTTATACAAGACCAATATGCAATTTCATGCAAGACCAATATGCAATTTCATGCAAGACCAATATGTAATTTAATGCAAGACCAATATGCAATTTCATACAATACTAATATGCAATTTCATGAAAGACCAATATGCAATTTCATGAAAGACCAATATGCAATTTCATGAAAGACCAATATGCAATTTAATGCAAGACCAATATGCAATTCTATACAAGACCAATATGCAATTTCATGCAATATTAGAGAAAAAAGTAAACATGGAAACGCTGTTTAAATAAAGATTAGATATATCATAGAAAAAAGGATTATTTTTTAATGTTAAACATGGAACTAACTTTTCACCCGGAGAGATAATTTCAATTTACAAATTTGGTAATTATTCCGCTAACCGAATATACAGGGTGATCCAAAAGTCCCGCACAATTTTAAAAATTAATAACTCCGCGAATATTTGCGCTAGAGCAATGCGGTAAACACCATTGCGTTCAGGATGCAATGGGATTTTTTTATGGCAAATAATGAAAAATTCGAAATTGATTTTAGTTACAATTTTATTCGCCAGATGGCGCCCTACCAGAATCAGAGATTCAGCGGCCAAATTGTTTGATAAATTGAAAAATATAACTGATCGACAAGTATTTTTCCTTTTTGAATACCAGGAAAGAACCCTAATAATATCAAATAACAAATTAATAAAACACCACTTCTCCAAAAGTATGAAGAATTGGTTAACGATTTTTAAATACAATCAGAGATATGTAAAATAGGCAAATGCAAATTAAAACATGTAGCAAAAAAAAATTGATATTTTAGATACGGTTTGTTTCCAAAGAAAATAAATTTCTAATATTTTTAATTCAACTCTCTCTCATACTGTACCCAATTTTAAAAAATGTGTCCCCTCAAATAAAAATATTTTTCAAATCGACCTTTTGCGTTGAAAAACGTGGTAGTAAAATCATTTTGTATTATTTTTTTGCACAAAATTTCTAAAGTTATTGGTGTACAGAAAATATTCCTTATGCTATTTCTTCTAATGAGCGAAAAGCGAAAAATTAAACATAAGGGGAAAAATTGTTTGTACCAGTGTTATTCGAGAAGTTATAACACTCTGGTTTGCACGACATAATATGTGAGCAAATGACAAACAAAATATTACTGTTCACAAAAAAAAAAAATAAAGAGTCAAGATGTGAGGACAGCATTTATTATCCCCATATCCCAACACAAAGAGCTGCAGAATATTGGTATATAATATAATACATGGCAGCTTATATAACACATGAGGTAACTGCCTTCTCTCTTGTATTAGGTCACAATCCTTGCTCAATGTGGCACCCTTCATTCTCAATCACCGCCTGCAGACAATAAATGACAGAATGGACAGCATTAAATAACATATCTGTTGAAATTGCTAAAACGTGCCATCTGATAGAAGCCTTCAACATGGCCAATGTGGTAGGCCAGCATCGAAAAACACACGATTTAATGTACCCCCATAAACAAAAATCGCAAGGCGTCAAGTCTGGTGATCTTGGAGGCCACTGGTATATAAAGTGGCGACTTTTCAACGAATTTCAACGAACGTATCCTTCAGCAATTGTTTGGCGCCGCAGGAGATATGAGGAGGTCCTCTAACTTTCATGAATGTTATTTCGCTTAGTGCTTTTTCCCTGCAATATGGGAATACCCTTTTCTCTCAAAAGTTGAACATAACGTTCACCAGTTACAAAAACGGTTTTAAAAGTTCTTCCATTGATTTTTCAAAGAAAAATGGCCCAATAATAAAAGAAGAAGTGAACCCACACAAAACTGTAACTTTAGGCTGATAAAGTGGCATTTCTGTAAAATTCGTAGGGTTTTCTGTTGCCCAAAAGCGGCTGTTTTGAATGTTAAATTCTCCGTTTAGAGAAAAGTGAGCATCATCTGTCCACAGAACATTCGACAGCCAGTTTTCATCAATATCAATTTTCCGGAAAACCCATGCAGCGAATTCTTGACGCATCTCAAAATCGCCAACTTTCAGCTTGTGAAATCTTTGAATTTTGTATGGGTACACACAATAGAGACATTAAGTGAAGCCTCTTCGGATATCAGAATCATACTCGGCGATTTTAACGCCAAAAGTTCAACTTGGGGATCATCTGTCCAGGATAACAAAGGTCACCGACCTCGACCTTACACCATTAAATAAGGGAGAGAACACCTATCTATCCAAGTCCACAGGCACAGAATCCGCAATAGACATCACAGCGATAAATTTCAACATCGCACCCACAACACAATGGAAAATCCTGAGAGGTGCAATCAGTGACCACAGACCAATTTTAACAACCCTAAACTTCAAAATTGAGAATGTCCAACAGAATAAAAGAACATGGAATTTTAGGAAAGCCGACTTGAAAAAAATTCACAGAAAAGCTTGAAGAACTGTGCAACGAAAAATTGAATTACAGAAAGCTTGACAAAAACTTGGAAAACTTCTCTTCGAATATATCAAAAGCTGCAAAAGCATCGATACCTAGAAGGAGACGTTAGACCTGTGGATACCTTACTGGAAGGACCACAACATCGAGGCAATGATTGCAGAGAGAGACAATATCAATGAACTTCTTTAAAAAATAAAACAGAAGAAAAGAGAAAGTAACACATTGAAATTAGTCACAAAATAGAACAAGAAATTTGGATATGCAAACAAGAGAAAAATGGCAGAATTTTGCGAAAAAATGGATCCAAGAAAGGACAGCCAACACCGTAATACGATTAGAGTGTTAGAAAACAATCAAAACCAACACCAATCCTCCAATACTCTAACCGATATGAATAGAACAGCGAGAACGAGAACAAACAGATAACTAACATAATTGCTGAATATCTTTCAAGCACTTCCATACTCAACTATACGAATGAAGACAGGACTCTAAAAATAATATAAACCAGTTAGTTAAACAAGCAAGAAACTTCCATCAACAAGATATTTTCTCGAGAGACTTCACACTGAATGAGCTAAACTCATCAATAAAAAAATCCAAGAGGTCACCAAGAGATAATCTAATATTTGGTCAAATGATTAAACACTTTGAAGACAAAGCTAATAAACAACTCCTACGAATACTGAACATTTCATGATAAACTGGTAAACTACCAAAGAATTGGAAGATATCAATTACTGTGCCAAAACTGAAACCAAACAAAGATGCCAAGGAATCCAAGAACTATCGGCCAATTGCTCTCACCAGCATACTTTGTAAAATAACAGAACGAATTATCCACTCTAGGCTCATAGTCTGGCTCACTAACAATAATAAAATAAACTTCTACCAAACTGCCTATAGATCCCAGCACTGTACGACTGATCAACTGTTCTACTTCTGTCAATCAATACACAGTCTAGCCATAAATTCTGTTACAAACAATTTATTAATTTAAATGATTAAGAACAAAATATAATGGAATATAAATACATATTTTATTAGCCAATAGGACATAGATTTTAAATATATACAATCATCCAAAATTTCCTCCCTTATTTTTGACGCAGGATCTCAAACGTTCGGGCCACTGATCTATGGCTGCACGCACGTTTTCTAAGGGTTTTCTTTCATTGCTCTCACCAATGCTGATTTCGATTGATCCAAATTATGATATCTTTTATAGCACACCTTCTCCTCTAAATATGCCCACAAACTGTATTCAAGGGGGTTTAAATCAGGGCTTCCAGAGGACCATTCATTGGCCTTTATGAACTCCAGAACATTCGTCTCCAAACATTGTTGAGTTGACTTAGCATTGTGAGCAGGAGCTGAATCTTGTTGAAATATCCAATGTTATCCATTAAACATTTTTGTATTCAGAGGCTTTAAAATTTGTTTCAAAATATCTTCTTGATAGTTTATAGCTGTAGTTTTTAACCCTTTAGCTCAGAAGCGGAGATCTGTTACACCTTGGTAGCTAACTCCCCACCAAACCATGACAGAAGAAGGATGGTGACTTTTTTCAAGTCTTCTGACTTTCAAAGAAGCTTCTAGAGAGCTACGAGCATGTATTATATCATTCTGACGATTAATCTTTTCCTCGACAGTGAAAATTTTCTCGTCTGTGAAAAGGATTCTCTCATGCCACCGACCATCATGCCGCACCAACAACATGTTTGATCTAACCCTTCTAATATCTCTAAGAGCAGGGGTTATCAAATGACCTGTGCGTCGTTTGAAAGCTCTCAGTCCAAGGTCTTCGTTGATTATCCTGGAAACGGTTCTTGGATCTAAATTCATCTGCTTTACTAAGATATTTTGTTTGCGGCCTGGATTTCGACGGATTCTTTCGCGAATGGCTTTTATAGCTGCTTGCGTTCGTTGCACGCGCGGTCGACCAGATCTTTCAAGGTCATTAATAGTGCCAGCCTTGTTGAACCTTTCAATGGTTCGATAAACAAATTGACGCGTAATATTCAAATTTTGTAGAAGTTTAAAAATGGATGAAGGACTTTGGCCTACATTGTGTAAGGCTATTACAGCTAAACGGTTTTCTTTAACACCCCAATCCATTATCAAAAAACTAATATATTCCGATTTTATTTTATAAACACGTGTGCACGAGATATTCAAATAACAACTACTGTATTTTGAATATTTCACGCGGTCAAATTAAAATATTTATCACTGATTCGGTTCTGTAACAATATTTATGGCTAGACTAGGTAATAGATTCTTTCCAGGAAAAACCGCCAAAGAAGACCACGGCTATATTCCTTGATATGACTTCAGCTTTTGATCGAGGGTGGAGGGAGAAATTATGTGAAAAGCTGCACAACATCGGAGTAAGAGGATAAACCTTAACCTGGATTGCAGACTTCTTAAGGGGAAGAAGGTTAAAGGTTTGGGTCAATGGAGAATTTTCCAAGGAAGGAAGAACATGGGCTGGTGTACCTCAAGGATCTGTGCTCAGTCCTCTACTCTATCTGCTATATATTAACGACATCCATCCTTACCTCACTGAAGACTCAAAGGTTGCCTGTTATGCAGACGATATAGCCATATGGCACACAAGTAGCAGCATAGAAAAATCGTTAAAAATACTGAACACATCAATGAGAGGACTGGAGAAGTGGGCAATGGAACTCCAAATGACCATAAACCCAATAAAACCAAACCTTTGCGTCTTCTCCACTGACAAGGAAAAAGGCATATATATAAACACCATATAAGCATAAATAAACAAATAATTGATAAAATTATAAATCCAAAATACCTAGGTGTGATACTGCAGTCCTGGATCTTTCTAGTTGGTCTCGAGGACCACGCCATCACCATCTCTTAAGCGGCGAAGTACGCGATCTACGTATTCATCGTAGATCGCAAAATGCGTGGTGTCGCTGGAGACCCACTGGCGATTCTCCACCAAACTCTGCAGCGCTGGCAGAGGCGCCATATTCATTGTACATAGTGCATATAATGCATATTATCTTTTTTAAATAGTGCAGACTGTGCACTTTGTATGTATTGACAAGATGTCAATAAAATTATTTTAACTGTCATTGATGAGGAATTGAAATTTTCAAAACACATAATTAGCACCGCAAATAGAGCTACCAGAAAACTAAACATTCTGAGATGGCTATGTAGAACAAATTGGGGAGAAAAACCCAGAATTCTCAGACAACATATATCACCTTAATAAGGCCGATAATGGAATATGCAACACCGGTCTGGGCTCCCTCAAGCTCATCACTAAAAGTAAGACTAGACAGTGTTCAAACAAAAGCGGCCAAATTAATCACTGGTGCAGTTTCATCCACCAACAATGAGAAAATTCAGAGAGAATGTGTTCTAGACCTACTCGCTCGAAAGAAGAAGATAAAATAAAAACAACTTGGATCGGCACTTCGGAAACGAGGGACCAGAGGACGAGATCTCTCTGACCACTTGTGGTTTGGTGGATCCGCCCTTTTCTGAGAATGAGGTGAAACTGACGGCTTTCAAGTTCGGGAAAAGGAAATCTCCTGGTCCCGAAGGAATCGATAACACGGTCGTGAAAGCCCTGTTAAGAATGCACCCATCACTTCTTGCCAGGTTTTTCAACAGGTGCCTGGACACTGGTACTTTTCCTGAGGCATGGAAGGTTGCCCGAGTAGTGCTTCTCGAAAAGTCTGGTAGAAAAGGTAATTCTCCTAATGATTATCGTCCGCTTTCTTTACTAGCGTGTCTAGGTAAGGTCCTGGATAGCCTACTAGCTTAGCAACTGAAGCACTGGCTAGAGAGTAATGAGCTCCTTTCCTCTTTCCAACATGGTTTTAGGGAAGGGAACTCCACAACCACGGCTCTGAACGAGGTGTTAGAGGAGTTGAGATGGGCTTAAATAAGGGTGCTTGGGTTCTTCTCGTGGCCCTGGACATTGATGGCGCGTTCAACTCCATGAGCTGGAACAAGCTGATGAAATTTGATGGACATGGGTTATCCTGATAATTTGTGCAGCTTGATTCGTGACTTCCTGAGGGATAGACGGATTAGCCTCAGTTTTGGTGGGCGGAAGTTGGTAAGAATTGTGCTAGGGGTTGCCCCCAGGGCTCTTGCTGCGGACCTATTCTGTGGAATAACCTGGTAAACACCGTTTTCCAGGAGGAGCTACCTGAGGGAGCCTGGCTGGTTCTCTATGCTGACGACCAGTTCCTCATCATTGAGGCTGCTTCGAGAGCTAGGGCTGAGAAGTGTGTTGAAGCTTCTCTCCAAATCCTCTCGAACTGGGCCCATGACTCTGGCCTTAAGTTCAATGTCTCCAAAACTAAAGCCCCTAGCTTTAAGCCTAGGGACATAAGAACTAAAAGGAAAGGGATCAAATGGGCACAAGCCGGCTATCCGGATGAAAGGACGGAGGGTAGCGTTGGTCAATAGGATGACCATCCTGGGGGTGGTCATTGATGACAAGATGGGTTGGCAATACCAGGCGGAGGAGATGGTGGCGAGAGGCAGGGAGGCGTTGTGCAGGCCTGTCCTGGTTGGCTCTCAATAGGGGGGGGGGGGAGAAGGAGGGTACTATTTTTAGGAACCTCTGCTTCTCCTGTGTCGAGCCAATCCTGCTATAACAGGGATCAGAAGGTGGCAAAAACTCAAGAGAGCGTGCAGAGGACAGCGGCACTCAGAATCACAGGGGGATATCGCACTACCAGCAGTAAGGCCTTTTTGGTCCTCGCTGGGCTTATTCCCCTGGGATTGAAACTAGAGGAGGAGACCATCAGACAGAAGATCTATGAGAACAGTGAAGATGCCCTGGGACTTGAAGAGGATGCACTGGAATGGAAGAGGGACCCAAGGAAGCCTCCGCAGTGGTTGCCAAAGTGGAATTGGAGTCCTGGAGGGCCGACAGGGATTGGCACGGAGGTTTTCACTGATGGTAGTAAGTCTGGAACCAATACTGGAGCTGGAGTAGTGATTTTCACTAATGGAGAGCTGATCTTCCAAGCAAGCTTAACACTCAGAGTAGACGAATTGGTCTTTTCAGCCGAGCTGGTTGCGATCAGGGTAGCCCTCAGAGTGTGTGCCGAGAAGAACTTCAGCCCGGACTGCCTCTATTCAGATTGTATGTCGGCCCTCGTTGCCATCAATCTGGTGAAAGGGCAACTCGCGCATCAAATAATCCAGGAGCTGGAGATGATAACGCGGGCTCCGGAGTTCCATTGGGTTAGGGGACACAGCCTCATCGAAGGTAATGAGTTCGCAGACAGGCTCGCTAAGGCAGGATGCTCTAGAGGTAGATCACTGAGGACCCCAGTGACCAAGAAAGAAGTTTATAGGAGGATCAGGGGGCACGTCCAGGACTTATGGTTGGACAGATGGAGGAACAGTGTGAAGGGGAGAGAGGTATTCAATTGGGTAACAACACCCAAGTACCTCTGTAAGGTAATGTCCCACAAATTCATTAGGGTAATTCGGGACATGGGCTCTTCCCCAAGTCTCCACAGATTTAAAATTAAGAGAAACCCTGATTGCGTCTATGGAGAAAGGGATGTGAATGCACGCCACTACGTCTTGGATTGTCCAAGGGTAGTGGGTGTGCAGGAAGAGAGAAGGAGGGCGAGGGGCGCGATCGAGAGTAAGCTGCTGAGAAATCACAGCAAGCTTCTTGAGAAAGCCCACGACGTGGCAGCTGAGCTTTTCCTCAGCTGTGAGTGAACAGAGTCGACCGGGTGCTGCCTCCCCGCGGTCCCTGCTGGACACAGTAGATAGTTTCCTCTTTTGCTGTGTTTAAAGGCCACCGGTATAGAAATCCTTCCAGACACGTTGTCTGGGAGGTGGTGTTTCCAGGTACAATGTCCAAGCTCTAGCTTGGATACCGTTACTTGGCTTATGAGTTGAACAGAATAGCAGCGAAGGGCATGCTTCGGATGCCGGCTTGTGGACCGAAAGGTCTGGGTGGCCATCTGCTTCTAGGGTGTACCAACTGTGCTTAGGTGGGATCCTCCAGTTCTTGTTTATTTTTGTTTTGGCTACTGTTTCTATTTCTTTAAAAGTGAGTTTATTTTTCTGTATCAAGGGTTCTTTTGTGCCTTTTTTCGCTAGCGCATCAGCAGCTTCATTGCCTTCAATGCTAACATGTAAGGGTATCCATTGAAGGTGAATTTTTGAGGTATTGAGAGTTTTTGGAGATAATCAATTATGTTCCTGCTTACTTTGTCTCTAAGTTCTCTTGTGTGACTCAAGTGTTGTATGGCACTTCTACTATCAGTAAGAATCCATATATCGTGATGTTTAGTGTTTCTGATGGATTTTAAGGCTTCATAGATGGCTATAAGTTCTGATCTGAAGACTGAGTAAAAATCTGGGTTTCTTCTGTTTATTTTCTCATTGCCATTTGTAGTTTTAACGAGAGAGTCACTGTCAGTGTGTCCCAACTCGTCTCTGCTACCATTGGTATAGATAGTTATTACATTTTTAGGAATTTTATTAATTATTTCTAATGATAATTGTTTTAAGTATTCTGGATTTTGGTATTGTTTGTTGGTGGGTTCATTTAAAGTGGCATTAAAAATAACATTTTGTTAGTGATTCGCATGGAGATATTATTTCTGCTAAATAATATTTTTCCACTTTATATTTTTTGAGTCTTATATTGGATTCCCGATTAAGTATGTAATTGAATTTTCTGTGTTTGTTTTCATAACTCTTGATTTTGTTTATATATTTTGGCAGATTGTAGCTTCTTCTATCCTTTAAGGGCATAATGTCTGCCTCGTAAAGTACAAAATTATTAGGGCAGGTATTTCGAAGACCTGTAATAATTCTAGCTGCATTTAGTTGTATCCTTTCCAGTGATTTTAGATTTGTTTCAGATGCTGTACCATAGATTTGATATCCATATTCCAAGATAGGTCTCATTAGAGGTGTGTAAGTTAATATTAGTGTTGTTGCTTCAGAGCTCCCCACTCTTCCTGAAATACATTTCAAGATTTTTAGTCGGTCTTTTCCTTTTCTAACAACTCCTTCAATATATTTACTGGAGTTAATGTCTGGATCCAGGGTGTAGCCGAGATATTTAGGATGTTTATTATATTGCAATTGTTGTTCTTTCAAAATAATATTTGGTCTTATTTTGTATATTTTCTTATCGGTAGTAAAAAGACAGGTTTCAGATTTTTGGGGGTTAAATTCTAATTATGTTTATTAGCAAATTTTTCTAGGTGGAGAAGAGTCTCGTTCAAATCTCTTTCAGCTTTTTTTCCAGTTAGTGTTGCTGCTCCATAGAATAATGTCATCAGCGAAAAGTCCAATATTGGTTTTATGTGAAAATTTTTCTTCTATGCCTGCAATAAATAGGGTGAAGAGATTTGGGCTAAGGACTGATCCTTGTGGTAATCCTTGATACAATTTGAAGGTTTTAGATAGAGTGCCATTATATTTGACCCTGATGTATCTATTTTTAAGGGAATCATTTATCCAAGTGATAGCTTTTCCATCAATTTTGAAATGTTTGTATAATTTTGTAATTAACCTGTTTTTCCATACCTTATCAAAAGCTTGTGTAAGGTCTAAAAAAGCAGCTATTGTGTGGTTAGTTGGTTTTCTGTTTTGTGCATCTTTTACCTTTTGTGTGAAAAATAAGAGTTGGTCTATTGTCCCATGTCCTTTCTTAAATCCTTATTGTTCTTCTGGTAAGAGATTTCTTGTGTCGGGGTGGTAGGTGAGTCGCCTGAGTATAATTTCTTCCATTAATTTTCAGCAAATACTTGTGAGGGAGTTAGATCAGTAGTGTTTTGGGCCATCAGCAGATTTGTCAAGTTTTTTAATGGGAATTATTGTTGCATTTTCACAGTCTTGAGGCAATTTTCCAGTTTTCCAGGAGTTATTGAAAATATTAAGAAGTCTTTCTTTGCCAATTTTGCCCAAGTTTGATATCATTCGGCCATGGATTCCATCTGGCCCAGGAGTCTTGTTTAGGTCAGTGTTTTCTAATGCATAAGCTAGCTCTTTCATATTGAATTTTTTATGGAAAATATTATGAGTGCTGGTGACATTTTTACAGTCATGAATAATCCTTCGGGCCTTTGTTTCAACCTTGATTTTACTACTTATTTGATATGAATTACCTAAAAGATTGGCAGCAATTTTGTCATTAGTTGCTGGTGTACCATCTGTATTCTTAATCATATTAGTTTTTTCGGTTTGTGACTGGGATCTGTCAATTTGTTTTGCCAAATTCCAAAGTTTTGTATTTGGGTTTCTTGGGTTCAGGTTTTCACAAGTTTGTTTCCATTTTTCCCTTTTCACATTTACGTATAATCTTTTTATTTTTGCATTCACAATATTCAGTTCAGTTCTACAATTTGTTTGGTTTTGGGTGCTCTTTTTTGTAGTTCATTTCTTTTAGTTATAAGTGTTTGAAATTTTTTGCCTGGTGTGTATAATTTGGAATCCATTTCTTAATATTACCTCTTGGTATTGAAACTGTGGCTGCTTTAATAATGGTGTTTTCGAAAGATATCCAATTAGACTTTTTGAACTTCCAGAATTTTTCTTAATTGAGCTGGTTTTGGTCTTGGTGCTAATTTCTATCAAATTAGGCAAATGATCACTTCCAATACCTTTTAATATTTGCTATTTGCATTTGTGGAAAATGTCAGGATAGTAAAAACTTATATCAAGGGCTTGTGAATTATTATAGCTGTAGGAATGATGGGTAGGATTCCCATCATTTAAGCACATGATGGCATTGTCGTCAAATATGTTTGAAAGTATTTTGCCTCTTGGGTTTGGCGTGGAACATCCCCATAGTTGATGTTTGGCATTAAGGTCACCTACAATAAGAGTTGTCTGTAAAAAATTGAGCCATTGTTCCATCGTCAATAAGTGTATTGTTTGGAGGGTGATACATATTGTATATGTTGATGGCTTTGTTTTGATTGAGGTAGACTTTGATATATTGGGCTTCGAGGTCTAATGTGTTTGAAATATTAACGGCTATGTCCTCATAGTACAAATTTTTGATTAAAAATGCTAGGCCACCCCCTTTAACAGCATATACAGATGGATCTTCAGACCTTACCCTGAGTTATGGAGGGGCCGGAATTAACATAATACTGCAAGATGGAACGCACATCAAAATCAAAGAAGGAGCAGGACAGATTTCGTCAAACTTCACTTGTGAACTGACAGCTATCTGGAAAGCCCTTGATGTATGCCTTAACCAACCATCCCTGCATCAAGCAGAAGGAAATTTAATATACAGCGACTCCATATCCGCTCTAGAAGCAATTCAGAAGGGCAATACTAAAATCACACAGAAAATACACTCGTTACTTACCCAACTGGAACCATTGGAGAATAACTGCATTCTACAATGGATCCCTGCCCATGCTGGGATCGGGGGGTAATGAAATGGCATTTGAATTGGCAAAGGAAGCCAGAAAGTTGAGCCAAAGGAAAGAACAAATGTCATTATTTGACGCTGATTCTTTGTCAAAATACAAGATAATTAAACAATAAATAAGAAAAGATCAAAATGCGAAATAAACTCTGAGAGAAAAATGACAAAAACTATAACAAGACTTATAACAAAACACTATAACAAGACTTAGAACAAAACACTATAAAGGAATGACAATACATCCAGATGGCACAATAACCTATAGGGCATGCAACATTTGTCCTGGTGTGGAACTTACACCTACCCACATATTCTCTCATAGCCAGCAATGGCCGCAGCCTTGCAGAAATTTGACACAGACCCAGAGCAGCAGTTTACACACCCAAGATAGTGGACATTGCTGCTGCTTTGATGGAGATGCATGGATACATCTGAGGCTCTTTATTGGACACGACAACAATAACGACATTCCAGAGTAAAATAAATTATCAGAGATAGATACATATTTTTCAAATGAATTAAAATAAATATAATCGATACTGAGAGAGAGAGTTGAATTAAAAATATTAGAAATTTATTAACTTCGGAAACACAAACCGTATCTAAAATATAATTTTTTTTTTGCTACATGTTTTAATTTGCATTTACCTATTTTACATATCTCTGATTGTATTTAAAAATTGTTAACCAATTCTTCATACTTTTGGCGAAGTAGTGTTTTATTAATTTGTTATTTGATTTTATTAGGGTTCTTTCCTGGTATTCAAAAAGGAAAAATACGTGTCGATCAGTTATATTTTTCAATTTATCAAACAATTTGGCCGCTGAATCTCTGATTCTAGTATTGCGCCATCTGGCGAATAAAATTGTAACTAAAATCAATTTCTAATTTTTCATTATTTGCCATAAAAAATCCCATTTCATCCTGAACACAATGGTGTTTACCGCATTGCTCTAGCGCAAATATTCGCTGAGTTATTAATTTTTAAAGTTGTGCGGGAATTTTGGATCACCCTGTACATCAACTCTTTTATTCATTTATTTTGCTCTAAGTGTTTTTTTTTAACAATATTTCTATGAAGATAACAAAATAGTTGTGAAAGGGGTTACCATTAATGAGCATGGTCCCACAACTCTTCTTTTTCCCTCTTTCCCATTACAAGAGATAGATAATACCCATTTACACATTTACTTCAATAAAATAACAACTAGACATGTAATTATATAGTGGTATTGAAATAATGGTGTAATAATTTCTATTTGTTGACTTCTCTCCAAATGGAATAATACTCTACTGTATTTAATATTTAAATACACCTATCCCCCGATTTACACGGTAGATACGTTCCTGAGAAAAACATGTAAATCGGGGGATAGGTGTACACAGAAATAAAAATAAAATGCATCGACAGGTTAAAATATGTAGTCAGCACATAAGCTCGGGATTCCTCGTGAGATGTGTACACAGCGCATGTTTTCAATCACAGTAGCATTCAGTATAGTGCGATTTAAAAAAAAACTTATTTGGAAAACCGTGTAAAAGCGAAAACGTGTAAAACAAGTACCGTGTAAATCGGGGGATAGGTGTATGAGATAAAGTTGCGATTGAGTGATATTCAAATAATAGTCGGTAGGTAACACCCTCGATTCCCGACAGTCATGAACCGGGATTGTATCCCGAGTTAACATTTTGTTTAATATGTGAATAACCTTCACATATTATAATATACTTCGACGTCACACATTACCGTGGAAAGTTCTTCATATCCCAAGGAGGTTTGACCGAGAATCCTAAAGAGCAATTGTTTCATCATTCCAATCAAACGCTCCCACCATCCACCCCACCAAGGAGCACCAGGCGGTATGAATTTCCAGGTGATGTTTTTCAATGTGGGATCACATTTTAATCTCGAAAAATCAATCTTCTTTAAAGCATTAGCCATACCTTTGAAATTAGTCCCATTATCTGAATACACAATCAATGGGCGGCCTCTTCGAGCAATAAATCGGTGGAAAGCTTGGAAGAAGGCTTCCATAGGCAAAGATGTCACAAGTTCCAGATGAACTCCTCTATACACTGCACATGTGAAGATGACAATCCATGTTTGACAATTCATTGTTGTAATTATCATAAACTAGGTCGCTCTTGCTGAGCGGTACCTAATAAAATGATTTTGGAACAGGGTGATATTAATGCACTAAAAGAGGCACATTTCCCTTTAATTATACATTAGAACTTTTTGGTCAATTCGACCGATTTCATTACCCTTCTCGTAGGATGTTATGAAAGCCGTCCCTGTACTGATGAGGGCCATAGTCTGAAACCTTGGTATACTGGTTGTTGGCTTTTGTCTGAATTTTCTAAAACTGGTGTTTGGGCTGATTCCTTATGATCGCTATTACAGTTTTTTATTTATGTAATAAACGCGTAATGTATTTTTCTAATGCATAATTAAGGGGAGATGTACCTCTTTTGTGGTACATATATATCAATATCCATAGAAGCATAGGGCGCCTCTTCCGTTAAAATAAGCGTCAAAAACTGACGCCATCTATTGACCGTCGCCGCAACTTTTGACGCTTATTTTGACGGGAGAAGCGCCCTATGCTTCTATGGATTAATTTCCTCCCGGCAAATTTTCCATCTATATATCAATATATAAAAAACATATTCAAATACCTTGGATTAACGGACCCCATATATTACCGAATTTTTCAGAACATCTCGACAAATGATTTGTGAATTCGTTATAACGAGGTTTTAGAATTTTTAAATTTAAATTCGAGTTTTTAAATTCCAAGAGTTTTTTTTTTGCGTCAGTATCAGTATAAAAAGAAAACAGCCTAATGCAATATAACAGCGGTATGGTAGATTAAACTGGCGAAACCGCTGGGAGGGTTTACTACTGATGAGCCAGGCCCTCCCATAATTATATCATTCCAGTAAGGGGGCAGTAGAAAATGGTTTCATTTCAACAAGAAACATACGCGTCTTAAAATAGTTTAAACCTAAGTGTTTGTGATAGTAGTCCTCAATACGTAGTTTAAACTGGAGAGATCGTTGGGAGGGTTCACTACAGATGAGCCAGACCAATGCGGGAATCGAACCCGGGTCGTAGCGGTCGAAAATCAACGGTTTAAACCATCCTTCCACCAACACCCATGATTTAAAATAAAACTAAATAGTGCGTTAAATATGTCTTTTCATTTTCAATAACATTCTAAGATCAAAGAACTTGCGCATAAAATTAAATCCAAAAGACAAAAAACCTCTCGCAATTAGTATCTTTTATTATATTATATAAAAGACACTAATTGCGAGAGGTTTTTTGTCTTTTGGATTTAATTTTCAATAACATCTTCGTATTATAAATATCTGACGTTTGATCTCCTAATTCTGTAATGGTAAATCGCAGCAAGGTAAGAGAACACACAGTTGGATTCTGCCGACATGTTGGTAGATTTAACAAATATTGAAATTTCTATGAAAAATAAGACACTTCGGCCAGTTAGAGTTTTTTAATTTTTCTCAAAGTTTCGACAAAAATCTTTTGTCTTCGTCAGGAGAAGTAAATAAAATAAAGTATTTGGCAAGGCTTTAAAAATTGTTCTGAGGTTTGCAAGGGCGTTCTAACGTGATTTTTTGAATTCAATACAACATCAGACCCTTGCAACCTCAGAACAATTTTTAACGCCTTGCCAAATGCTTTATTTTTATTTACTTCTCCTGACGAAGACAAAAGATTTTTGTCGAAACGTTGAGAAAATGACAAACTCTAATTGGCCGAAGTGTCTATTTTTTAATATAAATATGAATGCCGGCCAAGCAGCCTCTATCTTTATGATAATTATTGAAATATCCTGTCACATGTACTTTGACACTATGTGCTAAGGCTAGAAAGCCATGTTATATTGTGGCTCCAGGTTGTCCAATAACCTTCAGTCAATATTGTAGCCAGTTACTACCGCCATTACGACTTTGTTCATGGCCCCCATTCTTAAATGACTTACCGCTGGTGTGACGTAACTTTAATACCTCTATCATCTATATATATATATATATATATGTCGTATTAACACTTTTAATTAAATACCTCTTAGTCCACAATACTATTTATATATACAGCAAAACTTATCAAATACTCAAAAGAAAGTTTTTTATAATACAATATAATACGGCTTGTGATTGTAAAACGACATTGAAAATTATCCCGCATGTGTTTCTTTTCAACGAAAAATCAAAATTTATTTTAAGGAGAAATAACGATTATTTCTAACCTTATGGATGATGTATGAAAGGATGAATTGTGAAGAGTAATGATAATTCCTTTCATACCTCATCCATAAGTTTTTTATATATAACAAACTAGAATTTCTCTCTTATTAAATAAAACTAAGAAAAAAGACATGCCTCCTTTAGAAACACAAGGTAATAAGACCAAATATAAATAAACAGTATGTGACGTTTTGGTAACAGTGTTGTCACCATCATCAGACAAAAGTACTATAAACCTGTTACCGAAACGTCACACACTATTTATTTGGATTTGGTCTTATTACCTTGTGTTTATAATCTACTAGCCGAATGACCCGGGCAACGCCCGTGTTTTACCCGATTGAATGTTTTGATTAAAATACTATTCGTTACAATTATAAATTGGCGCCGTGGATGTCATTCTTGTATAATATAATATATAAATGAGTTTTAAAAATTGTAAAAAAAAAAAGAAAAAATGCATTGGCCGGGAATCGAAACCGGGGCGCCCGCGTGGCAGGCGAGCATTCTACCACTGAACCAAAAGCAAACGGTGACAGAATTAAGAACGCATGACGCTGATAACTGTATATTTTAATAATCCAAATTGTACCTAATCACATGTTCTTTAGGTTTAGTTGTTCTTGATATGTTTTGATTTGCATATGAAACAGGCGTATGTATGTCATAGTAATAAACCCATGTATATCATTGCAAATAATAATATTGTAAAACAACGTTTGACAAACTTTACCGCAAATGTTTCTTTTGAACGAAAAATCGTAATTTATTATAAGGAGAAATAACGACAATTTCTAACCTTAGGGATGAAGTATGAAAGGATGAATTGTGAAGAGTAATGATAAACAGAAAAATAAAAGTGTCCAGGGATGGGAATCCCATCATTACTCTTCATAATTCATCCTTTCATACTTCATCCCTAAGGATAGAAATAGTCGTTATTTCTCCTTAAAATAAATTACGATTTTTCGTTCAAAAGAAACATTTTCGGTAAAACTTGTCAAACGTTGTTTTACAATCATAAGCCGCATTATATTGTATTATAAATAAAAATATTCCTTCCTGCGGTGATCTGTATAAGACCGATGGTCTTGTAGGGTTAAATAATTCCAGTTGCCACACCGAGATGGCGCTGTGTTAAACTTTGTGTGTTATAAAAGTTACATTTTGTAAATGTAAATATTTAATTATTCTTTATTAAATTATTTTATATTTTATTGTAAACAATATGTTATATTTCTTTATTGTTAGAATACCATTTAACTAAAAAGTGTATGCCTAAATAAGTCGAGAGACTTTGTGAAATAAAAACACCCCTCCTGTAAGGTTCGGGGGGCCACTCCAGCATTACAACTCGCCATGTGTAAATAATCTGGACAAGGTGACTCGTGAGCTGTGCTCGAATGTAACACCTGTAAATTGAGATGAAATAAATAAAATAATAAAAACAGGATTAAAAAAAATTAGGATTAAAAATTTTTAGATAAAAAAGGCTACAAAGTGTGGACAGAGCTAAAAAAAGATGCAGCCTATTGTAATCAAATCAACGATCGGCCCAGCAGGCGAAAAGGTCAGTATAATCGACACCAACATACTTTTGAAAATTCTTGAAAGATGTGGCATCGAGTACAAAGTAGAAGAAACTCCTTCAACAAAGAAACGAACTCGCGAATCCCCATCAGATTCAACACCACGTAGCCATAAGACACCGAGAATGGAAGTTGTCTCACAGCATAATGAAAACGATGTTTCCATGAACGAGGTAACTGAAGTCCCTCAAGAAACGTCCGCAGCTACCCCTTCTCAGGTTAACGAAGAAACCATTGATGAAGATGGTCCTTGGACAAAAGTCACATATGCAAAAAAGCCAAGAATACCACCTGTAATTGCAGAAAATGTAACAGACTGAAAGTTGCTCTGCCAAGAGCTGAAAGACCTGTGCACAGATAAATTCCAATGCACGATCTCAGGAAATAAGCACATTATCAAGGCCAAAAATATTTCAGACTTCAAAAAAATCAGGGAATATGTTCAAAAAAACAATGGCGGCTACTCTTATAGACTCCAAGAAGAAAAACCGCTCAAAGTGGTATTAAAGGGCGTGACAACAGCCTACAAGACTGAAGATATAGCAATAGAACTTGCAACAATGGGCTTTACTGAGACCTCTGTGAAGAGACTTCATAGACAATCAACTAAAAGGCCAATGAATTTAGTACTGGTAGAATTACCGAAAAATGAACAAAACAAGAATATTTTTACGGAATAACCGAACTTCTCTATCAGAAAATTGCAGTAGAATCTTTCCGAACAACAAACCGTGTGACTCAATGCTTCAACTGCCAGGGTTTCGGGCACGGTCAACTTAACTGCTTCCTGAAACCAAAATGCGTCAAGTGTGCCGAGGAGCACCATTCGAAGGACTGCCCAAGAAAGTCAAGACAACTTCCCCCAAAGTGTGCAAACTGCGAAGAAGCGCACAAAGCCAATTACCGCGGATGCCCTAAGTTTCCAAGAGTACATCAGCAACAGCCAAGATACCCTGGTCAGTACAAACCTAACAACCCACTTCCGTTTTCAAAAAGATCTGAAACACTGCCGAAAATTGTAGAACAACAAAACCAAAGCAATGCTGAGGTTGTGACAAGAAAAACTTCTCGTTCTGAAACTAAGGACCTGTGTGAAAAATTGATGCAAGTAATCAAAATATACCTACAATGAATTGCAAATTACCCTTTAAAATTATTGCTTGGAATTGTAACGGAATCAGATCAAAGAAAGAAGAATTATTGCACTTTTTAGAAGATAACTCAATAGACATTGCTCTGCTCAGTGAAACTCACCTTAAACCCTCAATTGATCTACAGTTCAGGAACTATCAAACCATTAGAACTGATCGAATTACAGGAAAGGGTGGGGGAACAGCCATCATTATAAAATCCTTTTTAAATATAAAAATATGCTGATTCATACTTTAAACTTGGAAAATACTTCAATTTTGATAAAACCAGATGGAAAAACCCTCTTGCAAATCACAGCAATTTATAAGAAGCCTGATGAACCATTATTGGAAGAAGATTTGAACCAACTGATAAAACACAACCACTCAATAATCGTTGCAGGAGACTGGAACTCCAAACACCCTCTTTGGGGATCAAGGACTTCAAATAACAGTGGAATCGTGCTGCACAATTTCTCTGAAAGAGAAAGCCTCGACATTGTCGCACCTTCGTCACCCACGCATTACAGTCCACTCGGCAATCCCGATTTCCTAGACTTCGCTGTACTTAAAAACATTCCCTGGACCCCAAAGGCCAGAACCACCGACGATTTATCATCTGACCATCTCCCTGTAATCTTTGAATTGAATTGCCCAAAGGATGTGTTGTGTCTCTACAACTACTCCAGGTCACCGAGATCCACTAAGTTATAGATAAAACCTTTATTGCTTCATAACACTAATATGACTGAATGAATATTTACAATTTAATGATACATATATATACATAAAAATAATTAACATACAAACAAACAAACACTATGCAAAACCTTATTTGCATATCTCGACAATGTATCTAAACATAACTATTGTTATGCAAAACACCACATCTTCTCACCCCCAATTTGTTACACAATCTTTTAAGTATTCGGGGAGTCTCCGGTTTCTTATTGGTCTACTTGGCCCAGGTGTTTCCTCCAGCCTTTCCGGTGATTCGTTTGGGTCATTCATTTGTTCCCCCCTTCTTTCGGTGTTACACTCCTCCTTCTTCTCCACATCCTTCGATACTTCTTCCTTGACTCTTCTCATCAATTGGTCCTGGTGTCTTTTTGCTGTCACTCCGTTTTCCATAATTACCTCATTGATTTGACATACACTGTCGCCATAATTTAACCATTCAAGACCAATTCCAATCTGGTCAAACGCCTCCCTTCCAATCAGATTTGGGCCCGGACCTTCGATCACAAGCAATTCCATTGTGATATATCTTTTGTTCACTTTTACGTCGGCCTTTATTTTACCCAGAATGGATAACCTCTGTCTGTTCCATTGCACCAACTTGGTAGAATCCTTCTCTATTCTAGGCCTTTCTGACTTCACCCAAGTTTCTATATACGTCTTCTCAGAAATAATATTTTTCCCTGTTCCTGAGTCAATGAGCATATTCATATCTCGACCGCTAGTCTGTACCCTTACCATACAATTCCGCATATTACTTGTGTCCTTCGCTTGATTTACATTAAAAAGGCCATTAGTTGCCTCCACCTCCTCATCTATCGAGCAATTATTACGATCGCTCCTCCAGTTCCCGTTCTTACAGACCCTAGATATATGCCCTAACTTCTGGCATTTAAAACATCTTTTATCTTTAAAGAAACATTGCTCTTCTCTGTGATTTGTGTTTCCACAGCGGAAACATTTAAAAATCTTCTTCTCGTCCCTCAGTCTCACCTTAACAGCTCTTCCCATTACATTCATTTCTTCCTGAGGTTTTCCATCTTTAATTTCTGCAACATTCTTTACCGCAGCCTCATGTGCCAATGCCATTTCTTGAGCCACTTTAAATGTTAGCATACTGTTCATTAACAGCATTGATTGTATCTCCCCGTTTAGAATACCGCATACTAGGGCATCACGCAACCTATCCTCCAAATCAGGGAATTCACACTTCTCGGCAATTTTCTTTAGAGCTGTTATAAATTCAGATATTGTTTCATTTGGCATTTGAAGCCTTTTCGTAAATTTAAAACGCTGCACTATTATATTTGGCGTTGGATCAAAGTATTTTTTAATCCTTGTTACCACCTCCTCCCATTCTGTCTCCAATGGATTCTTGGGAGAGGTCAACGTCCGTATTATATTATACGTTTCTCTTCCACATAGCGAGAAAAATGTTGCCCTTTTTTAAACAACCTTTACTATATCATTCGCTATGCAATAGGATTCAAAGCGCTCTAAATAACTTGAGATTTCATTTCCATTGTTTGGGTTGAATTGTTCAATGTTCATCATTGTTCACTCACTTTACCTTCGTCGCCAATGTTGTGTCTCTACAACTACTCCAGGTCACCGAGATCCACTAAGTTATAGATAAAACCTTTATTGCTTCATAACACTAATATGACTGAATGAATATTTACAATTTAATGATACATATATATACATAAAAATAATTAACATACAAACAAACAAACACTATGCAAAACCTTATTTGCATATCTCGACAATGTATCTAAACATAACTATTGTTATGCAAAACACCACAGGATGAATTCACAACCCATCTCAGCCGAGTAACTAATTGGGTTCATTTTCAACAAGATCTAATCTCCACCACGCCCCCCAGACTCCCCTTGAAAACTGAAGTAGACATTGATTCAGCAGTTGGAATTTTAAACGAGAAAATTAATAATAGCTACTCGAAAAACACCATAGTCTCATCTTCCAAATTAATAAAGAACCCAAAAACCAAAGCCTTAATAAGGGAGAAAAATAAAGCTAGGAAAAGATGGCAATCAACCTGGGATCCAGCTCATAGAGCTACTTACCTCAATCTTCAAGGAAAGGTAAATCAAGCCCTTGAAGCAGAGAAATCTGAAAATTGGAATAGTTTTTTAAGCAAACTTGAATCGAGCCCAACAGAATTCTGGAAAAAAACAAAACCCATTAGGAAAAAACTGACAAAATCACTAGTTTAAATGCAAATGGAAAAACCTTGCTGACCGACAAAGAAATTGGAAATGATCTTTCAGAGCATTTTTCCAAACACTTTTCCAAGGCGGAGGATGAGGTTCCGTCTTACCTAACAGATAACACTTGCCATCATCCCCAAGAGAATATACTATCAATGACAACGCCAAATGAAGTCAAGGAAGTGATTAAAAACCTAGGTAATCACAAAGCTCCAGGCCACGACAATATTACGCCGCAAATGACTAAAAACCTCCCCATCAAATGGATAGTTTTCCTCGCTGGGATCTTCAATGCTGCATTACACCTGTGCTACTTCCCGAAGACATGGAAACATGCCATTATCATAACCATTCCAAAAAAATCACCTGTCAAATCACCTGAAGATCTCAGACCAATCAGCCTTCTCTCTACCATCGGTAAGGTATACGAGAGGGTTGTTCTTCGCAGATTGCAGTCATACATGGATTCTATTAACTTTATCATTCCTCAACAATTTGGATTCAGAAAAGGACACTCTACAACTCACCAGCTAATCACAGTAATAGAATACATCCAAATAAGAAAGTCCCACAAGGAGGCAGTAGGTGCTGTTTTTCTAGACTTTACCAAAGCCTTTGATAGAGTATGGCATGATGGCTTGATAGCAAAAATAACAAAAAATCAATTTCCAAGGGATTTTATCAAATTCTTGAAAAACTATCTCCAGGACAGAACCTTTTCAATTAAGCAAGGGAATTATATAACCACGGCAAAACCAACCCAGATTGGAGTCCCTCAAGGCTCTATCCTTGGACCCTACCTATTCAACATCTACATCAACGATTTCCCTCCACATCCAAAATGTCAAATAAAACTTTTCGCAGATGACGCAGCAATTTTATCAAACTCCAAATCAATAGGTATAATAACTACACAACTCCAAAATTACATAAACAGTATAACCAAATGGTGCAATGATTGGAAATTAGACATCAACCCAAAAAAGTCTCAGGCAATAATTTTTCCTCCACTAGACAATAAAAAATTCAAGCCACAATCCATTCTGAAGGTAAACCAGAGCCCTATTAACTGGACTGACAGCGTTAAATATCTTGGAGTTACCTTAGACTCCAAGTTGAAATTCAACATGCATGTCAAAAATGTCCTAAAGAAAGCAAAAATCGCAAAAATAACATTATCAAGCCTTTTCAACTATAGAAGCAAATTGACTACAAAACAAAAGTTTACTCTATACAGAAGTTGTATCCTCCCGATAGTAACATACGCACTCCCAATTTGGTGTAAATATATTACAACCACAAACAAAAACAGGATAAACGCATTTATGAGAATCTGCCTTCGGACAAGTATAGGAGCTCCATTCAACCTATCAAACAAGATACTGAAGGAGGACTTGAACCAACCCGATCTAGAAGATATGTACCAAACTTCCGTTAAAAAATTATACCTTCAAATGCAAAATTCAAATAATCCAACCATACAAGATATTCTACAAAATAAAGGAGATATCAATCCCAGATTCCGACGACCCGGCCCTGACACTTAGTCAAGAGCTCATCGCCCAACAGCTGCCCTCCTGCAAGGCCAAGGGGAACCACCTCTACTCCACCAACTCGCCATGTGTAAATAGCCAGGACAAGGTGACTCGCGAGCTGTGCTCGAATGTAACACCTGTTAATTGAGACGAAATAAATAAATAAAAATAAAAACAACTTTAGTGGCTAACCGTGTCTGTGGTGATTAATGATCCTACAGTCTTAACGAAGCTGTGTGGGTGTATGTAGTATATTGAGAATGCAACAAAGTTACAGTGTAATAAGGAAATAATAAACTAGCAATAATTATTACCTAACCCTAGAAAAGACATGTTGAATTTAATCCTTTCAATATAAACAACAAATTATATTTATTTCCTCCAATGTTTATTCAACAATCTCTAATTAGCTTTTAATAAATTCTCCTCATTTCGAATAAATACATATTCATTTTGTTAAGAATAAGACTTGATGTTTACACCCACTCACCCAAACTTCAACTCTATAAATTGTATTGATGTAGGGAGAGATTACAACGACAAGTTTGTTAAGCCTATTTCCTCGAGGCTACTGCGGTACTAATAATGATTCTTCTGCGCTCAAGAATTAACAAGGCGTCTGCTTAAAAACACAACATTTCTTATTTACCATTTAAAATGGAGGATTTATTTTAAACAATCTGCGTATAGATAAAGCATTCTTCCTGAATTGAAATTAGAGGAAAAAACACGGTGAAGGAAGACGAGTTTCTTTTATTGATGCATAGGTGCAAGCTTTCGGGTAAAAACCCTTCAACAGGCGAGTATTGAAGCGCTCTGCGTATATTTATTGGCTGATAAAATATATTTCTTGATTTCTCAGGAAACCTCTAAGACCAAAATTTTGGTCATTGAGGTACAGACTGCATCATGCTGATGAGGGCCAACATCCCGAAACGCTTAGTGGTTTGCTTTTATTGATTTATCAAGAAATGGTTTAGCCAAATATTATGAAACAAAACTAAATCAACGTTTAGTTGAGTTTTGTTCCACTAGATGGCGCTTGGCCATCTAAAAAGCTCATGTAAGTGATCAACATATGCCAAATTTGTTATTTATATATATAGTCACGACCGTCTTTCCTCATCGGCCGGCCGCCTCTGTCACGGATGCGCGCGCACAGGGAGGTCACGTGCTCGCCGGCTCCCTCGAGCCGGATTTGAACCAGCGACCTAAGGATCACCGTTGTAACATCTACAGTCGGGTAAAACACGGGCGTTGCCCGGGTCATTCGGCTAGTTTATATATATTTGTGACTATGAGAATGACCCGGCTTCGCCGGCGTTCTTCCTGAATGAGTGAATAATTGTCCAACTAACTAGTATTGTCTTTCAAGTTAAAGATACTTCGGTCAGTAAATCTTTTTTATTGTCTCGACGTTTCGACAAAAATATTTTGTCTTTGTCAGGAGCGAACAATAATTTGAAGAACTATGAATGCAGGCCAGGCAGCCTCTTTCTTTACGATAGAATTGTCCTCTCTTTATTTAAATATATATCAATTATGGTCATTAATAGTAGTTATAATATAGTAGTGTTTCCCATGAGATACCATAGATTAAAAACATGACAAGACCCCGTCTTTCCTGGAGGTGGTCTCTTATCAGAGATTCTATAATGTTTTGTTAGGTCATGAAGAGTCTACCAACCGAAACATTCTCTGATAAATGATCATCTCCCTGATAAACATGGTAAAGCCATGTTTTTTTTAGGTTAAGGTCTCTCATTGGAGACTCTAATGTATGTAATATTCTGGCAATATTATCTCTATACACAAGTAAAATCTCCTATAACGCGATTAATGTGTTCCGTGTTGTATGAAATCGCGTTATAGGAATTCGCGTTGTGCGAAATAAAACTTGTATAACGCGAATGTTGTTAGGGTAAATTGTTTTATTTTATAACGCGTTTTACGAAAATTGGCGTTGTATAAATAAATTTGTCGCAATTTTTTTATCGCGTTGTAAAAACTCGCGTTATAGGAGAGTCTACTGTATATAAAACAGAAAGTTTTCAATGATTAGGTACAATTTGGATTATAGATTATAAACACAAGGTAATATGACCAAATCCAAATAAATAGTGTGTGACGTTTCGGTAACAACGGTAACGTTTTGTCTGAAGATGGTAACAATGCTATTACCGAAACGTCACAAACTATTTATTTATTTAGATTTGGTCTTATTACCTTGAGAGAGTTTTCAATTGTAAATATTTCTATCAGATTTCGAAGATTTTTTTTACACTTAGCGATCTCCATTTATATTTTAATATATATATATATTAAAAAACGAAATAAAAAAATAAAAGATAAAAAGATCAGGTGTAGAAATCAATATTAAAAGTGGCATATCCTGACCAGGAGCACATGTGCTTTACAGAAGGCAGAGCGCCATCTGGTGGAACAGAAATCAACTAAACATTGATTTAGCCTGTTCCCTGATATTTGGCCAACCCAATTTCTTGATATATATATATTTTCAGGATATACATCCATTTTTTAAAAATATTTTATACAATAAATATACTGAAGATAGAAGTTTCCTGGCAGGCATTCTTTTTTAAAAATTTTTCTCAACGTTTCGACAAAAATCTTTTGTCTTCATCAGGAGAAGTAAATAAAATAAAGAACAATTTTGAACGCCTTGCCAAATGCTTTATTTACTTCTCCTGACGAAGACAAAAGATTTTTGTTGAAACGTTGAGAAAAATAACTGGCTCTAACTGGCCGATGTGTCTATTTTTCATAGAAATATGAATGGGGCGGCCAGGAAACGTCTATCTTCAGTATATAAATGTTATGTATATTATTTATATGTACGCTCTCTCTCTCTGTCTTCAAGCCAGTTCTAAAAGTAGGGCCCATTATGCAACTCTTTATTTATCTCTTTATTCTTCGTTTTCAACAACAACAAGAAGCTTTATTAAGACCTTTCTGGTTCAAATCATATTTATAGATACCGCTCAGCAAGAGCAACCTAGTTTTCATGATAATTGAAACAGTGAATAATATGTGAAGGTTATTCACATATTACACATTTTAACGCGGGATTCAATCCCGGTTCATGACTGTCGGGAATCGAGGGGGTTACCCACTCGTCCACCGACTTGTATTAAGACCTTTCAGTCTTATACATGTATATCCTGAAAAAAAAAAAAGGAAAATATAAATGGAGATCACTACGTGTAAAAAAAAATCTTCGGAATCTGATAGAAATCTTTACAATTGAAAACTTTCACAAGGTAATAAGACCAAATAAATAAATAGTGTGTGACGTTTCGGTAACAGCGTTGTTACCATCCATAGAAATAAATATACACCTATCCCCCGATTTACACGGTAGATACTTTCCTGAGAAAAACGTGTAAATCGGGGGATAGGTGTACACAGAAATAAAAATAAAATGCATTGACAGGTTAAAATATGTAGTCAGCACATAAGCTCGGGATTCCTCGTGAGATGTGTACACAGCGCATGTGTTCAATCACAGTAGCATTTAGTATAGTGCGATCAAAACAACAACAAAAAAACTTATTTGGAAAACCGTGTAAAAGCGAAAACGTGTAAAACAAATACCGTGTAAATCGGGGGATAGGTGTACTGTATAACACGCCATATATATATATATATATATATATATATATATATATAGGAAAAGAAAGCATTAACACACGGATGTTTCTTTTCCACATAAAACAAACTTCTACTGTCCTTACAGCTAATGATCCGTCTGGTCTTTCTATCATTTTTCATCCCAGTAAGGACCGTAGTAGTTTGTGTCATGTATAAAAGAAGCATTCGTGTTTTAATATTTTCATTGTGGAAGAAGAAAGAGAAATTCTTCGTCAAGAGACCGGCTATAATAGCAATTCGCCTTATGTTTTAATGGCAAAAGTCGTAAAATCCAGACCCTTTGCATTCGCTTTTTATAAATACTGGAAATCAGCTCAATCAAAATGTTTGGCACAGATACCGGATCAAACTCGATAATTGGTCGAGGTCAATACCCAATATTCTATATACAGTTACGAGCGTCATTCTTCGTCGCCTCTGTCAAGGTTTGCTTTTTTTTTTTGGAATGGCGCCCTCCTATTGGTCGGCTACGATCACGCCACCTTTGCCCCCCCCCCCCCCCCCCATTTTTGTAACTATTGTGTTGGAGCGGGTCGCTCCTTAAATAAATGCATCTATTAGTTAATAACCAAATGGAATCCTCTCTTTCTTTTTCCCAGTAAGAGACGCCTACGGAAGCCAACAGTACATAGATAAAGCACATAGGCTATAGTTATTTACTAACATATGCATTTATTTAAGGCGCCAAATTATAATTGTAACAAATAGTATTTGAGTCAAAACATTCAATCGGGTAAAACACGGGCGTTGCCCGGGTCATTCGGCTAGTTTCTATATAACTATGATGCTTATTTGTTATTTATTTATTTTGTCCTACCGGGAGAATCCTGTATGGCACGTGTGCCCAATAAAGGCTATTGTTGTTGTGTTGTTGTAATACTTTCATTGCTAACTATGTTTGATTTGATCCTCTATCGATATTTTTTATTTTTAATATTTTAAATTATCATTATGAAAATTAGAAACTATTATAGACACGTATGATTCTTTTAATAATTAAATAATTTCTACTGCCCTTACTGCAATGGAAACATTAATGGGAGTAAGGACAGTAGAAATTGTTTAATTTTTAAAAGAATCATACGCGTCTGATAGTTTCTAATTTTGATACCAGATGGCGCGCTAATGCATCATAATATAATTGTTATTATATTGTTACATCTTGAGATGTAGATGCTTCAGCGGTTACCATTGTACCGTAGAATAAACCAGAACGAGTTCTCATTAAAAAGCTGACGCTTTATTTTGGTAAGTTTACAAAGAAAGAGAAGATCCGACTTGAGCACGCGTGGCTGCACTATGTTAACAACAACAAAAAAAGAATAAACAAAACAATACTAATTTGTTTAATAAGTGATAAAACTAATATTTACATGAGTCTATGTAGGCTGTGACAATATTTATTAATCATATTGTCAAGAAGCATCGAAATGGGACACCTGTCAATCATCCCTGGACCCCGGGGGGGGGGGGGGGGACCACAGGTGTGAGGGGTTCTCGGAAGCTGATCTGTAAATAAGGAAAACGGGACGGTGGCTGACGCCGTTCATTAGGATTATCTTTAACTTGGGGTAAGTTGTACTTTCTCTCTCTCCCTATAAATACCCCTTATAATAAATTAATTATTCCCAAACTTGCCCTTGCTTTATTTATCTCCGTGACAATATTATCACGGTAGAGAAGACAAGTATTCCAAAAGCTTAATTAAAAATAATTTATTAATTAATTAAACCTATATACAGTAGACTCTCCTATAATGCGAGTTTTTACAACGCGATTAAAAAATTTGCGACAAATTTTTTTATACAACGCGAATTTTCGTATAACGCGTTATAAAATAAAATACATGATATTTGTCACTAACAATTTATCCTAACAACATTCGCGTTATACAAGTTTTATTTCGTACAACGCGAATTCCTATAACGCGATTTCATACAACACGGAACACATTAATCGCGTTATAGGAGAGTTTACTGTATTGCAAAATGTGTCAAAGGATTTTTCCAGTCGTAATTTACAAGCATGGTAAGGGGTGATGACTATGCAAATATTTATGATGATAAACAACAGAAAATTTAGAATAATTATTCAGTGGCAATATTCACACATTGGTCTTAATTTTATCTTTGTATATTAAATGGGAGAGCTCTGATCATTGGTCTCCTTATTCTGGAATGATACATTTTAATAGAAATGTTTGCTATTCAAAGCTCGTTCCTTTTAACGACATCAATGTATTTATTCCCCGATGCACCATTCGCTTTATACAAAATCTACACCTTATCACGTCTTACTATCCATCTATCTTACTATCAAGTCGATTTTGAGAATTATCCATCCCAGAATAATCTATTTATTAACTTGATTGTCTTAATTAATTTTTCCTGTATATATATTCATATTTCTATTAAGATACTATTACATGCATGTATACTACATATCTGCTTGGAGAACCTGTATAATAAACCTTTTGTTGTTTTATCATCGCGCGATTAAGAGAGGAAGAGAAGAACAAGTAAGCAATGGCAGTCCAAGTTATCAGGAGAAAGGGGATCATTTGCGCACGGCACACCATGTTTATGCACACGTCACACTACGATGATAAATAGGAGTAAGGGGTAGTTCCACCAATCAGGATAATCCATCTCTTGGGGAGATGTATCGAGGACCAATTAAAACACACGAGAGATCTATAATAATAAGTTATAGCCCATCTTTACTCATGCTATAGAGAAACTCAAGGTTATCTTAACCGAAATGCCAAGTTTATTTGGACACCCATTTCTATATAACTTTCAAAAATAAAATACAAAAATATATTTTAAAATGTTTTATTATTATTTTTTTATATTCACAATATTCTATGATTTTAAAATGTTAATTATTGACTATTGACTGTATATATATTGTAACTTATCATTATCTTATTGCTCCAGTAATTCTTTCATCCATAATCTTAAAATTGTAAGGTTTAAATTATATAGTATGTTTTAATAAATTTGTGGCGACCACACTTTGCTTAAGCGAACGCGAGCTGGGACAAAGCTTTAATACTCATACGGGCAGTAGAGTGGCGACCACACTACGCCTCGGCAAGCGCGAGCTGGGAGAACACGTCACTACGCATGCGCGGGCGTAATCCGAGACTTTCTGGCCACTCGTGTCGTAAACAACAAGGCTTTCTTCAAACGGCCGTTACTTCTTTTCTCTTTACATTTCTGGCTTTAAATAAATTATTTAATTTTATAAAAATAATTAGAATCTTATCAACGGCCTTTCCACAAGCCACACCAATACGCACGCAACCATCCCACAAATATCATATTTAAAAATATTTATTCTATAAGTTTAAAAATTAAAATTAAAATATACTACAGATATGAAAAAAATAGTACAAATGTAATATTGTACTGGGATAAGGTGCATAAATTAAGAAAAAGGCATCTCCTTATCGTGCAACTGAAAGTTGCTGATGGCTTGCGCCATCTATCGGAATAACGAGAATAGTTGATATTTATTCCGATAGATGGCGCAAGCCATCAGCAACTTTCAGTTGCAAGATAAGGAGATGCCTTTTTCTTAATACTACAGATATATCAATAAAATGACTGAAATTTGGGGATGAAACAGCTTCCTTGTAGGTGTAAGTCTGAGAAATAGTCGACACCCGAAAACTTTCTGTATGAGAATCTCTTTCCATTTAGTCCTTTTACACTGTTGGGAAAAATTCGGAGGAAAAAAAAGAAAAAAAAAACCTAAGGTGGACGTTTTGAAAATGCCAAATTTGATGTTGTGGATTTGTTACCGACCTGAGTCCGTTAGTTTGAGAAGATGGTCAATAGGTGTAAAGTTTTTAACGTTTATTTACTATTATTAATAGTAGTAATAGAGTAACAATATAGTCATATATATATTATACTAGCCGAATGACCCGGGCAACGCCCGGGTTTTACCCGATTTAATGTTTTTATTCAAATACTATTCGTTACAATTATAAATTGGCGCCGTGGATGTCACTCTTGTGAAACGTCCCGCTCCAAACTTTGTGTCTGAGAAGCGATATTTTTATAGAAAGATGATCTGGCTTTTGTTTTCTGCTCGAATGAATGTTTTTCTGTTAGAATTTTGTTCCTGCGTACAAAATAATGAACTGGTTTCTCCCGTTGTCTCTGCTTTTTGGAATTTTTCCCGATATAATTTTGTATCTGATAATCAAACATGATACAGCAATATCTTCATCATCATTTTCTGACTAAAAATATATAGTTTTAATAATTGATTTATATATATTTTTAAATAGCCTATCGTCTTCCCCGTATATTTTTACCTATGTATGGAAATTTTGGTTTGAATTAGTGAACTACAGCGAATTTGTATACCGGACATACAAACCAGCAAACAAACAAACAGACAAACATACAAACATTCATTTTTATATATAGAAGATATTCTAAAATGCAATTATTTTATTTTAAAAAAAAACATATTTTATTTTTTAAAAAAACATATTTTATTTTTCAAAAAAACATATTTTATTTTTCAAAAAAACATATTTTATTTTTCATTCATTGACTGATTGTTCTACATTTTTTGACCATAGATTCAGAACATACCACTTTAATTATTGTTGTAAATATGTATAGTTAACCCTACTTTTTTTTTTAAATCACGATTATAGAATTCATTTTATAAATTCTATATTGCTGTGATAAATAATTTTTATGTGTAAATTTACTTCAAGTAATTCAAAATAAAAACTACTTGATGGGTAAATAATTTGTTCCTTACTTGTTCACGACTGCACCTTCAATTCTCTATCTTTTTCAACAACAAAACAAAAATAATCATAACATATATATGGTTAACTAGGCGAATGACCCGGGCAACGCCCGTGTTTTACCCGATTGAATGTTTTGGTTCAAATACTATTTGTTACAATTATAAATTGGCGCCTTAAATAAATGCATATATTAGTTAATAACTATAGCCTTTGTGCTTTATCTGTCTATGTACTGTTGGCTTCCGTAGGCGTCTCTTACTGGGAAAAAGAAAGAGAGGATTTCATTTGGTTATTATCTAATATATGCATTTATTTAAGGAGCGACCCGCTCCAACACAATAGTTACAAAGACGAAATAGCGAGTGGGGGGGGGGGGGGGGCAAAGGTGGCGTGTTCGTAGCCAACCAATAGGAGAGCGCCATTCCAAAAAAAAGGCGAGTGGGGGGGGGGGCAAAGGTGGCGTGACCGTAGCCAACCAATAGGAGGGCGCCATTCAAAAAAAAAAAGCAAACGGTGACAGAGATGAAAACTGATGACTGATTGTTGATTAGGAGATGAGGAATGACGCTCGTAACTGTATATAGAATATGTTAATATTTATCGACTGGTCGTGGTGACGTCATCAATAAATACTTTCACATTTCCAGATATACAAAGACTTGATTTCTGCGCTACAACTATACCTCAGCATCTTCACCAGTTATAGCGTAGAAATCAAGTCTTGGAATATCTTAAGATGTATTTATTGATGACGTCACCAGTCGACAATTATCAAACAAACTATCTACAGCTAGAGAATATCGAGCAAGCAAGCTAAGTAACATATATGTTGATTTTACAAATGTAAAATTTAAAATCTGTTCCAAATATTTTCGTTGAATAATTAAATTAAATAATAAATTATTTCTTCGCCACACAATATAATATGATCCTCAATATATCGTTATATCTCCAAAATATGCAATGTTTGTCCTTGAACTAATTTGCATAGACTTTGAATAGAGCCCCATATGTTATAATCTATATCTTCAGATACCTATAGTATTATACTTTTTATCATTTTAAAAAATGAATGGCGTGTACTATATAATAATTAGTAAATTAAATTTAATTGCTATCTATCGTTAAAATTTTACACAAATAAATTTACTGGCAATGAGTTTCTTTTAAATATCATAAAATAGTATCTATACAGCCCTTACTGTAATGATATGAGTTATTGAATGATACCAATGCAGTAAGGTCTGTTATTTAGAAAGAGGGGATCATATATCGCCGCAACTCTTTTTATTAACGCGATTAAAGGAAGCTTTCGGGCAAGCCCTTCTTCAGCTAACTATAATATAGAAGAACACCCGCCCTCCTCCCATGAGAGGACACTCTCGTTAACGGACACCTCTCTACAAAGGACAGTTTATATTGCTAAATTTGCCATTTTTTCTATTTATCAACTCTCTGATTACCTTTGGCTCTGTAACTAGGTGTTTTCCTTTACAGATAGGATATTTCTACTGTTTTAAAATTTATAAACTAAACTCATGGACAAAACTTAAGAAAGTGGAAAATCTTTGCTATCACCTGAAGACTTTAAAAATTTTTTAAGGAGACAAAGGCAATTTTGTTCACACTTGGTTATCTCGTGTATGTTCAATAAAGATCACTGTAACATCTTTCAGAGTTATAATCTGAATCCCGATATAAATGCTAAAAAGGTACAACTTCCTTAAGTTTTGTCCATGAGTGTACTATGTTCACACTTGGTTATCTCGTGTATGTTCAATAAAGATCACTGTAACATCTTTCAGAGTTATAATCTGAATCCCGATATAAATGCTAAAAAGGTACAACTTCCTTAAGTTTTGTCCATGAGTGTACTATGTTCACACTTGGTTATCTCGTGTATGTTCAATAAAGATCACTGTAACATCTTTCAGAGTTATAATCTGAATCCCGATATAAATGCTAAAAAGGTACAAATTCCTTAAGTTTTGTCCATGAGTGTACTATGTTCACACTTGGTTATCTCGTGTATGTTCAATAAAGATCACTGTAACATCTTTCAGAGTTATAATCTGAATCCCGATATAAATGCTAAAAAGGTACAACTTCCTTAAGTTTTGTCCATGAGTGTACTATGTTCACACTTGGTTATCTCATGTGTCTTCAATAAAGATCACTGTAATATCTTTCAGAGTTGTAATCTGAATCCCGATATAAATGCTAAAAAGGTACAACTTCCTTAAGTTTTGTCCATGAGTGTACTATGTTCACACTTGGTTATCTCATGTGTCTTCAATAAAGGTCACTGTAATATCTTTCAGAGTTATTGTCTGAATCCCAATCTACATGCTGAAAGGTACAACTTCCTTAAGTTTTGTCCATGAGTGTACTATGTTCACATTTTAGAAAGAGGGAATCATATATCGCCGCAACTCTTTTTTTATTAACGCGATTAAGGAAGCTTTCGGGCAAGCCCTTCTTCAGCTAACTATAGTGTACAAACAAGGAGAGATTATATATCGTTCTCTTTCTAATTTGTCGAAATCCGCAAACCGTTTACCATGAATGTTCACATTTGTTTATCTCATGTGTCTTCAATAAAGGTCACTGTAATATCTTTCATTGTCTGAATCCCGATATAAATGCTAAAAGGTACAACTTCCTTAAATTTTATCCCCATGACTGTATATTAAGAAAAAACTGTCTCTTAATTGATTTCCAAAACGTTTAATTATTGGGTCGTTAAAACAGACAATTAACTCCCCAAATGTATTCCTTGAGACACATAATTTATCAGAATCCAATATTTATTTTCAATTTACGTTGAATGAATGATTGCCACCTCCAGATATCGACAAAACCCATTTAAAAATTCAATACTTTGGGATAAAGTAATGGAAATTTTATTTGCTGTCATATCTTGGAAATCTATAATAAAGGGGAGAAAAATAGAAATTTGATATTTATTTATTTTTTATTGGTTTCTCTCTCATTCGTTTTTTTATTTTTGTCTCGAATTTTTTATTTTTATTTGAGACAGAAAAATATAATTATAGTTAAGATACTCTAATTGGGTTGTGACTTTATTTAAAACAATTTACTCTAAGATTTTTTTTATTAGCCTAGTGGACATGGCATCTGCCCGGTAAGCGGAACATTGTGGGTTCGATTCCCATCCCTGGACACTTTTATTTTTCCGTTCATTATTACTCTTCATATTTCACTCTTTCATACTTCATCCAAAAAGGATAGAAATGGTCAATATTTCTCCTTGAAATAAATGTTGATTTTTCACAGAAAAGAAACTCATGCGGTGTAACTTCAAGTGTCGTTTTATAATTGAATGTGTTGTTGTTCCTTATTCTTCAAGTCGTTTAAACGATCTCCATTAGGTTCCATTGTCTCAGCTTTTCTATTATAGTCCTGGGGTTTTCCCTGAGGTTTTTTTGGAGGATTTGATACAATTCAATAGATGTATAATCGGATATATTCATATAGACGGAAATTTTGCCGGGAGGATAATGATCTAAAGAGACAAAGGTCGCCTCTCCCGTCAAAAGCTGGTGTTGTGGCTTTGTTACCGACCCGAGGCCGCTAGTTGCGGCGACTGTCAATAGATGGCGTCTAGTTTTGACGTCTGTTTTGACGGGAGAGGCGACCTTTGTCTCTTTATATATTCATATATTTCACTGTACACTATCAATAGGTCGATAAACAAAATTGTGGGAGGGGGGGGCTGGCTCATCATTGGTAAACCCTCCAGGTAGTTTTGGCAGTTTAAGCTTCCAGACTGCGCGCTACAATCATTATATATTAACTATAATTGTAGCTTAGTAAATATAGAGTGAATGTGGCTAAAGAGATGTGTGATTCAAATAATTATTGTGATTACGTCATCATGGTTAGGCGACCACAATTTTATGCAAATATATATATCTAAAGAGACAAAGGTCGCCTCTCCGTCAAAATAGACGTCAAAACTATACGCCATCTATTGACCGTCGCCGAAACTAGTGGCCTCGGGTCGATGACAAAGCCACAACACCAGCTTTAGCAAACTGAAAAGCATCCACCTAGAGACCATGGTTTCGGGCTAATGGCCCTCGTCAGTTTAGGGCGGACTTTATTCCATGAGATTCACACGGGATCTAATGGAATCTTGACAATCTACTAAAGAGGTGTTTTGCTGGAAAGGTGGCTGGGCCAAATCTTTTGCTGGTGTTATGGCTTTGTCACCGACCCGAGGCCGCTAGTTGCGGCGACGGTCAATAGATGGCGTCAGTTTTTGACGTTTATTTTGACGGGAGAGGCGCCCTATGCTTCTATGGATATATATATATATATATATATATATATATATATATATGATAAAATGATAGAAAAAAATAAAAAGGTCAGGTGTTGATATTAAAATAAAAATGTCATAGTCAGTATATGCCATTTTTTATTTTAATATATATATATATATATGAAAAAATAGTACAAATGTAACATTGTCTTAATATATATATATATTTGCATATAATATCCTGCTAAAGAACAACCAAGTATTCAAACATGTGTAGGAGGATTCCAAAATTCGTAGAGTTATTAAAGTGAAAACACCAGGCAGACTTCCAGTGATATGTTTCTTAAAAAAAAGTTAATTCACAAATTTCTCTTGATTTCGGATATGAAATCCCTTCTACAGAAGAAAGAACACAATACAGTAAATCGCTGATAGGAGACCCGAGGAGAACTTGAACCAACCCGATCTAGAAGATATGTACCAAACTTCCGTTAATAAATTATACCTTCAAATGCAAAATTCAAATAATCCAACCATACAAGATATTCTACAAAATAAAGGAAATATCAATCCCCGATACCGACGACCCGGCCCTGACACTTAGTTAAGAGCTCATCGCCCAACAGCTGCCCTCCTGCAAGGTCCGGGGGGACCACCTCTACTCCACCAACTCACCATGTAGCCAGGACAAGGTGACTCGAATGTAACACCTGTAAATTGAGACGAAATAAATTAAATAATTCCATTTAAAAACAAGCTATAGAAAATCTGTAGAAAGTGATAGCGGGACGTCAGGAACTAAATAAAAAATTAGTTGATGTAGCCACGTCTTTTTACAAACAAACTTCTAACCAAAAACCGATCTTTAAAATTCGTAGTAAAGTAGTTTGTGGATTCTTTGTGCCGCTCTATGGAATGGCGGTATGCCAGTGTCCTCTTAGTCAACCACAGTTCGGGGTTACTTGCATATGGCTACCGTCCGGGGCTCATTGTCAAATTGGTAACAACATCTCGCGAAACGTCAACGTCAAGCTCTACTCATCCTCAGCAGACACACACAACAAGCTTTACAAGCTTGATACCCTAATATGATTGTTAAATGGAGATAAGAAAGAAGAAGAGAATTACAGTAAAAGAAACATCTACTTATATAATTGCCTTATTCTGTCTGTGTGAAGTTCACTGTGTGAAGTTCACGGATAGATTTTGGTCAGAATGGATAAAATAAAAAAAGTGTCAAGGGATGGGAATCGAACCCACGACCTTCCGCTTACCGGGCAGATGCCATAACCACTAGGCTACCCTGGACATATTTTTCCGTTCATAAAGTTAATATATGATTTTGTAGGTGAAATGCAAAAAAAAAAAAAAAATCGACATGATGAAATCTTTATGAAAATTCACATTTTTATTTTTATATTTTCAAGACACACACAGTTTGGGGCGGGACGTTTCACAAGAGAGACATCCACGGCGCCAATTTATAATTGTAACGAATAGTATTTTAATTAAAACATTTTAAAAACACATAGTTTGGAACGGGACGTTTCACAAGAGTGACATCCATGGCGCCAATTTATAATTGTAACGAATAGTATTTGAATTAAAACGTTTTTAAAATATATACGCACTCGGGTAAAACCCGGGCGTTGCCCGGGCCATTCGTCTAGTACTTACATATTAGTTTTATCTCTTATATATTGTAGCGTGAAAAATCAAGTCTTTGTATATCTGAAGGTATGAAAGTATTTATTGATGACGTCACCACGACTAGTCGACAATTATTAACAAATTAACCCCAACTATCTACAGCTAGATAATCTTGAGCAAACAAGCAAAGAGATATTTTGATCATTATTTTACATAAACAGATTAATATATATTTATATAATCTGTTAAATATTTTCATTGAATAATTAAATTAAAATATTAATTATTTCTTCACCACAATATTTGAATATTTTAAAATCTAATCAACAGATAGAAAAACACTATTATGGCTTTTCTTTTTTATTTATGGCTATTATTGGCTTATTATTCAGGATGCCTGAATGACCAATTTTTTGGTCGTTGAGGTACAGCTTACACCACGCTGATGAGGGCCAACAGCCCGAAACGCTTCTGTGGCTAGCTTTTCTTGATTAATCAAGAATGAGTATTTGGCCAATTTCTGGAATAATTAAAAATCAACGATAATAATTGATATTTATTCCGATAGATGGCGCAAGCCATCAGCAACTTTCAATTGCACGATAAGGAGATGCCTTTTTCTTAACTATTATGGCTGTTGTTGGATATGTATATAAGAAGTTAATATCGTAAAGATAAAGGCTGTCTGGCCGGAATTCATAGTTATTCAAATTAAAGATACTTCGGCCAGTAAATCTTTTTTTACCTCAACAAAAATCTTTTTTAACGCTTTTCTAAATGTTTTAATTTTTGTTCGCTTCTGACGAAGACAATTTTTTTTTTGTCGAAACGTCGAGATAATAAAAATTATTTACTGTTAAGTTATGCTTTTTACCACTAGGGGCAGCACTGGTTAGGCTAAAAGATAAATTTGTTTGGTTGTGAATTTTGCACAATGTTTTTTTTTTAGAAACTGAAATTATTCAACTTCTGCCTTAACAAAACCTATCCGTAATGCACCCAGATAATACCCTAGTTTATTCTGCACGCTAGGCCTACATAACAGGATATATATATATATTTTTTTAAATGAAAAATAACTATTTTTCCCACAAAAGTATATAAAAAAAGGGATAGGTGTAATGGATAAGAAAAAAATAAGAGCCGGACAAGCCCTTAAGGTAAACATATAAATACCTTTGGGCCAAGTAAGGCTTGTTAGGGCGGAGTTCAAACAACATTCGTTTGGCATTATTTCTTTTTCTGAAAAGTTCGTCTGCTAAGAATTTAAAATTTCTTTTTGAAAAATTCTTTTGATTATCGAAAAATGGGATTAAATATTGCGTGAAATATTTGTATATATATATATAATTTTATATTTTTTAAACATATATTTCTATATGAAAAAACAATAGAAAAAATAAAAAGGCCAGGTATTGTTGTCAGGGAACAGGCTAAATCAATGTTTAGTTGATTTCTGTTCCACTAGATGGCGCTCTGCCTTCTGTAAAGCACATGTGCTCCTGGTCAGGATATGCCTACTTTGTTTTTAATATATATATATATTATATAATCTAAAAATATTATATAATCTAAAAACCTCAAATATTTCTATATTTTAAAAATATATACTTTATTTTATTCATTGATAATTTTTTTTTTGTTATCATCGTTTTTAAAAAGACTTTCAGTTTTAGTTGTATAATTTTGTTGTAAATATGCGTAGTTAACCAATCAATCCTTTTAAATCACTAATATAGGATTAAATTATAAATTCTATATAATGTGAAAACTAACAAATGTGTAATCTTTCCTCAAGTAATTGAAAATAAAAGCTACTTGACGGTAAATATTTATCTTTTTTTATCACGACTGCACCTCAACCCTTTATCTTATCGATCCTTTGTCTTATCAAGCCTAATCTAACAACAACACAAAATATTCATAACAATAAGTCGACAGGATTACCTGAATTTTCAACCTAATTGCTCTATTAATTATTCAAATTTCATAAAACTATTTTTACAAAATGTCTCGCAAACAAAGGAATGTAGAACACGCCATAACGCCAAATCCAAATACTATTGTTAAATATCCATTAATTAAAATTGTGATATTTTGCATAACAATGGTTATGTTTAGAAAATTGACGTGATATGCAAATAAGGTTTTGCATAGTGTTTGTTTTACTATGATAATTATTGTTTTGTATATATATATATCTTTAATTTGTAAGTAGTCAGTGTAGTTATATTAATGTTCGTGTGGCAATAAAGGCCTTTTAGTAAATTCTTTTTTAGTTTTTTTGTTATTATTTAACAAAAGTGGCGAGCCTGCCAGGATGGAACGTGACAAGAAGTTGCGCTCGGTGACCAGAACGAGATTTACTAAAGTAGTTAATATTCTGGATCCCGAAATAAGAAAAACTGATGCTGATCTGGGTGTGGTCAAGGACCAATTTAGTAAACTAAAAGACATCGATTGCAAGTTAAAGGATCTTGACCAGAAGATGGTGAATCACCTGATGTTGGCTGATGTAGAGGAAGATGTTTTAAATTGTGAAATGGAAGAAGCGGAGCATTATTCGGATGCCTTCATCACCCTGGAAAGAAGGGTAAGAGAAGTAATGGAGTCGGATAACAAAATGGATGTTAAATCCCTGGGAAGCACAAATGGGTCATCAATGGCCAAAGGTTATAGGCTTCCTAAGTTCGAGCTAAGAACATTTGATGGAGAACTGATTAATTGGCTTCCATTTTGGGCACAATTCGAAAAAATTCATGAAGATAATGAGCTGCATGATGCAGACAAATTTCATTACCTAGTGCAGTCGATGCAATCAAGCACTAGAGCCAGAGAGCTCATAGAAAGCTATCCCCAAACAGCAGAAAACTATGCAAAAGCGGTCCAAGCTTTGAAACAAAGGTATGGACAGAAAGATTTGCTTGTTGAAATATATGTAAGAGAACTGCTTAAATTAATGATGGCAAATGTCAGGACTCCACCAGATGAGAGGCGGTCAGTGGCTAAGCTATACGACAAGCTTGAAACCCAACTAAGATCTCTGGAATCTTTGGGTGTTGACACCAAGGAAAACACAGCATGGCTTTTCTCTATGATAGAGTCTTGTTTGCCAGAAGATGTGCTGGTTGCTTGGCAGAGATCACCGCTGAATAGTTGTGAGGCATCAAAGGACTCTAATTCTAACTCCAGCTCTCGCCTTAACAATCTTTTGGACTTTCTTAGAAGAGAAGTGGAAGGGGAAGAAAGAAGACTTCTAGCCAGGAGAGGATTTGAAGGGTTTTCCCCAAAAGAGAAACTTAGAAATAAGTTTAAACAGAATTCAAATATACCTACCGCTGCAGGTTTATTTTCTGCCAAGGAGATGGGATGTTTGTTCTGTGAGAAGAATCACCAAAGTAAAGACTGCATCACTGCTCAATCTATGCCATTCAAGGATAAAAGAGCAAAGATCTATGAAAAGAGGTGTTGTCTTAAATGCCTTAAACCTGGACATCTTGCAAAGGCTTGCAAGAGGACAGTTCAATGTAATATTTGTACCAAAGGACACTACGTTCTTCTTTGTCCTGACTTGCCCTGCAACAGAAAGGAAAATACGCATGTCTCTGAAGTAGTGCAGAGTGCTTTAGCCAATCAGCAGTGTACAAGAGATGTAACATTAATGACCTTGATGGTCAATATTATGGGAAATAATGGCTATAGAAGAGTGCGAGCACTCTTGGACCCTGGTTCTCAGAAGTCCTAAATTTTGGAATCCACTGCACTAGAAGTAAAATTGAAGCCCGTCGGCAATGTAAATATTGCTCATTCATTGTTTGGTGGTACACAAACAGAAACAAAATGCCATAAGGTGTATACGGTCGCATTATGCAGCAACCAATCCGAATTGGACACTCTGAGAGAATTTGAGTTCTTGGGTCAAGACATTATTTGTGGAGAGATTCCAAGGACGCCTAAAGGAGCATGGTTGAATGAACTAAAAGGATCTAGAATTTGGCTGTCTGATCTTGGAAGAAATAGCCCCAAGATAGAACTTTTGATCGGCAGTGATATCTATGGAAGCCTTTTGTCGGGACGCGTGAAGCAGCTGGAAAATGGATTAACAGCTATAGAAACACATCTTGGATGGACAATTTGTGGCCCTTCACCGAAGAAAGATGAGCAGACTGATTGCTCATCACTGGTGGTCATCAGCATGCACAGTAGAAATATGTCGGTTGATTATTTGTGGAATTTAGAAACGATTGGCATAAAAGATCCCAGGGAAAATCTCACAAAGCTAGAAGAAGATAAGATAGTACACCAGCACTTCTTAAATACTGTTCATCAGCTGGAAGATGGACGCTTTTGTGTAGGATTACCTTGGCTGGGGAACCAAGAAGGAATTCCATCCAATCGTCATATTGCAGAGAGAAGACTTTTCAACACAACCCGTAAATTGAGAGCTAAATGTATCTTCAGCGAATATGATAGGGTGTTCCAAGAATGGCTAGCTGAAGGTGTTATTGAAAAGGTGTCTCCTGAGGATTTGAACAGGAAGTGTCATTATCTCCCTCATCACCCAGTGGTTAAAGCCAATAGCAACACCACCAAGATAAGACCTGTGTTTGACGCATCATGTAAGGACAAGGGGAATCTTTCATTGAACGATTGCTTGGCAAGTGGCCCAAATGTTATTGAACAGATCCCAGCTATCCTACTGAAGTTTAGAGAAAATGCTATTGGAGTTATTGCTGACATTAGAAAAGCCTTTTTGCAAATTGAAGTGAAAGAAGAAGATAGAGACTATCTTAGATTCTTATGGTGGAAAAATAATCATCAGATTCAGGTTTTCCGTCACAAGCGAGTTGTCTTTGGTGTGACCTGTAGCCCCTATTTGCTTGGAGCAGTCATCCTGCATCATCTCAAGGGAGGCTCTTCTGAATTTGGAGCTCTTCCTCAGAAGTTGATGGAATGTTTGTATATTGATAATTGTGTCACTTCAGTGGATACCGAGGCAGAATTAGTTGATCTGGTGGAGAAATCTACTGAGATATTTGCAAAAGCCAAGATGGATCTCAGAATGTGGCAATTCGGACCTATACACCGAATCAAGGAAGTCTATTCTAGATTACCTCCTAGTGTTGATATAGAAAGGAGTGAAGAGGCTTCAGTTCTGGGCATGAAATGGAATCTTTTAGAAGATACTCTTAATGTGACCCCAAAGTTCGGAGTTATAAAAAACTCACTTTCCAAGAGAGACCTCTTGTCTCATACCCAACAGATCTTTGACCCAATTGGATTCTTGGCTCCTGTCTTGTTGCCTGCCAAACTACTTATTCAACAAGCCTGGACAGTCAAAACTGATTGGGATGAACCTTTACCATCAAACATTCAAGAAAATTTTATGAAGTGGTACAGTGAGTTGGACACTCTTGCCGACATAAAAATTCCACGTAGAGTGGGCCATGGAATTAGAGCTCATTGGTCCATTCACATATTTTGTGATGCCAGCCAAAGTGCATATGCAGCAGCAGCTTTTCTACGTTGTCCTGAGAACAAAGGAGTGTCAGTACAACTTTTGATGGCCAAATCCCGGCTAGGTCCACTTAAGAAAACTACTATCCCTAGGATGGAACTTCTTGCTAGTATGTTGGGAGTTAGACTCAGCAGGTACATAACTGAGTCTTTGAATTTGGCTGCGGAACCGGTGTACTACTGGACAGACTCTACTACAGCACTTTCATGGATCAAGACAAACAGACAGTGGGGCACCTTTGTAAACAACAGAGTCAAAGAGATATGCAACACTTCAGGTCCGAACAAATGGTTTTATGTACCAGGAAGCCTCAACCCTGCAGACCTTCCTTCAAGAGGTTGTAGTGTACTACAGCTTAAACGCACCAGATGGTGGGAGGGACCTGAATGGCTCAAGCAGCCTCAAGATCACTGGCCAAAGCAATTATTCCACTCAGACAGAACTTTGGTCAATTTGGAAATAGATAGACAAGTATTGGTGACTACACATGTCAGAACTGAAGTAGTGCCATGGTTTGAAAGATTTTCAAATTTTACGAAGATTGTCAGAATAAATGCGTGGATCTGGAGGTTCATACGAAAAACACAAAAATTGTCCCCATCAGGTATGCATAGTCTACAGCTTTCAGAATTAGAAGATGCTGAAAAAGGAATTTGGAAAACTGTGCAACAGCAAGTTTTTTTCTAGCCGAGGAGATTCGATCAACGGGTTGATGATAATCCGAGATGATTTTGGATTGATCCGTATAAAATCCAAGCTTATTGAAAGGGATGACGAATATTCATTTCGTTACCCAATTTTGCTTCCAACGAAACATCATGTTGTCACATGCCTGATAAGAGAATTCCATCTGAAACATTGTCATGCAGGAGTTCAGATCCTTTCTGCCAAACTCAGAGAAAATTATTGGATCTTAAATTCCCGGCGCAGCGTACGAAGTGTCGTCTCTCAGTGTGCCAGGTGTAGAAGATTTTCATCAAAACCTGTGAAAACTATTCCGATACACTTACCTCTTGATAGAGTGAGAGATGCCACAGCCTTTGAAATTTTGGGAGTAGACCTTGCTGGTCCACTTTACCTCAAGAACAAGACCAAGGCATGGATTGTTCTATTTACCTGTGCCGTCTTCAGAGCTATACACCTGGAACTTGTGACCTCATTAAGTACTGAAGCTTTCATACAAGCTCTGAGAAGATTTATAGCCCGGAGAGGGCGACCAACAGTCATTTATTCTGATAATGGTACTAATTTTGTGGGCGCTAACAATGCTCTCAGGGATTTAAACTGGAAGAAGATAGTATTAGACCAAGATCTTCACAAGATAAATTGGAAATTCATACCTCCTACTGCTGCATGGTGGGGAGGTTGGTGGGAGCGTCTTATTCGTTCCATCAAGGATCTCCTTGTTCGAATTTTGGGCCATTCTTCAGTGTACTATGAAGAGATGTCTACTATCCTATGTGATGTAGAAGCTACAATCAACAGTCGTCCACTGACATACATACACGAGGACTTTGACAGTTTGATTCCTTTGTCACCCTCCATGTTTCTACATGATTCAAAATATGTGGGAGTTCCAGATCTTGATAAGTTGGACTCAAAGAAATTTCAAGATAGATATCGGCATTGCCAAAGGCTGCGAGAAGCTCTCAGAAGTCGCTTTCGGAGTGAATATCTGGGCCAGCTTGTCCAGAAGGCCAATGAGAGGACTCCGAAACTGAGTGTGGGTGATGTGGTTATAGTGAAGGTGGAAGACAAGAGGAGACTCCACTGGCCTATGGCAAGAATAGTGGAACTGTTTCCAGGAAGAGATGGACATTCTCGGGTTGCTAGGGTTCGAACAAAACTGGGAACCCTTATACGCCCTGTGCAGAAGCTCTATCCCCTGGAAGTGTCAAGTGGGGATCCAATTCTTCGATCCAGGGAAGATACTGCAATTAAAGAAGAGCATAGTGGGGCTAAGCGAACTCGATGTGGACGCGTGGTCAAGCCACCAGAGAGACTCAATTTGTAATGCTTGACTCCTTTTATGTACCTTGTCTTAATTGTATGATTTTCTTCCCCAAATCATAGGTGGGAGTATGTTAAATATCCATTAATTAAAATTGTGATATTTTGCATAACAATGGTTATGTTTAGAAAATTGACGTGATATGCAAATAAGGTTTTGCATAGTGTTTGTTTTACTATGATAATTATTGTTTTGTATATATATATATATCTTTAATTTGTAAGTAGTCAGTGTAGTTATATTAATGTTCGTGTGGCAATAAAGGCCTTTTAGTAAATTCTTTTTTAGTTTTTTTGTTATTATTTAACAACTATAGAAATACCGAAATTTAATGGTCAAAATTTAGACATAATATCTTGGCTCAAATTCTTTAACAAAAAATGTTTACAGAAACATCTTGATGAAGATTTTAAACAAAATAATATATCAAATTATCTCGAGGGTGAAGCTTTCAATTATTATATAGAAGAGTTACAAGATATAAATAATTGGGGGGAAATAGAACAAAAATTAACATCATACTTCACAATAAATGATTCAAATTTATTTAGTAGGTTTCTAAATTTAAAATATAATGATAATAATGATCTTGAACAATATTTTAAAGAAAAATCTGCCTTAGCCAATAAACTTAATCTTGAAAAAACCCTTTTACTAGAAGCACTTACAGATGGAATGCCAGATCACCTAAAAAAATATCTAATAGCTGAAAGAGTACAAGAACCTTCAGAATGGTATAAAATCACAACCCAATTAAAATTATCAACAAATAAAGAAGAAGAACCCCAACAACCCTCTACCAGTACAAGCACTCCAGTAAAAAAATTTAACTCCAACTCCTCCCTAGCTCAACAATCCCAGCCACCTCCAAGGTCATCTCCAAGATCAACCACAGCTCATCACCAGGAAGCATCCAGTAGAACAATCAATTTACTACCCTACCCCTGCAAGATATGTGCATCTCACCAGCTACCCAACCAGTACCATTTCCATAGAGACTGCCCACTTAAGAACAATAATCATCCGAAGCGCATCAACCCAGGTAGAACATTATTATTATTTTCTGTATTTATAAATCAAATATCTTTACCCTGTTTACTTGATACAGCATCATCCATATCTATTATCCCTTTAAAATACTTAAATCATATTTATTATAAAATATTAGATAATTCCCCAAAAGAAAGAATAGGTCAGGTAGAAGGATTTACTTACCCATTATACAAAATATTAGTTAGGCTTAGCTTAGGTAAAATTACAAAGTATCAAGAAATGTTTGTTTTTGTGATAGTCCAATAGAATATCTTATTTTAGGTTTACCAACATTTTATTTATTTAAGTTACAAATAGATTTCTCAAAAAACCTTCTTTTCCAAAATTATAAATTCTTGTATTCTTTTAATCCAAAAACTGATAATCAGAAGTCATATGCCACTACCCTATGTATTCCAGACCCATACTATGTTAAAAATTCATCTCTTTTAAATATTAACCCATTGTGTAATTTCAATTCTTTTGATATACCAACTACAAATGTTAAACTTATAGATCCTAATTCAAATCCCATTACTGATTCTAACCCATTTCACAGTATGCGACAACCGGGCTCTATAACAAATTATAATTCCTATTTAGACCTTAGTAAAGTAGATATTAATCCAAATTTCTCTAATCAAACAATTTCAGATATATTGCATAAATATAAGAATGTTTTCTCTAAGCACAATTTTGATATAGGACACATAAAGACTAACCCAATTTGCATATCTCTTTTAGATAATATTCCCATAGCACAAAAGCCATATAGGACATCTTTTTACAATAATGCTGAAATACAAAAACAAATAACTGAATTATTAAAATATGATATTATTAGACCCTCATCTAGCCCCTATAGTTCTCCTGCATTATTACTGAATAAGAAATCTGATAACCCAAATCACCCCACAAGACTCTGTATAGATTATAGGAAACTTAATCAAAAAACAGTTCCAGAACATACACCAATTCCACTTATAGAACAAATTATAGATAGGTTATCACAGTCAAAAATATATACTATTCTAGATGTTAAAAATGCATACTGGCATATACCCATAGATGAAAAAGATAGACATAAAACCTCCTTTGTAACACAATTAGGATGTTATGAATGGAACAGACTTCCATATGGTCTAAAAAATGCACCTTCACAATTTGAAAGGATTATGAAGTCAGTTTTCACTAAACATAACATACACTATGCCTTAAATTATTTTGATGATATTATTATACACTCTAAAACTTATGAAGAACACATTAAGCATTTAGATGACATATTAGGTATATTCGAACAAGAGGATATAAAGCTGAATCTCAATAAATGCAAATTTTTACAAAAAGAAATACAATTCTTAGGATACACTATTAACTCAGGAAAATATACACCAAATAACACAAATATTGAAGCAATTTTAAAATTAAATAGACCATATAATATTAAAACCTTACAGAGATTTTTAGGCACCATAAATATTTATAATAAATTTATTCCCCATTATGCGCAAATTAGGGCACCTTTGAATGAACTTTTGTTAAAAAATGCTCCTTGGCTATGGAGTGTGAAACATGAACAAGCCTTCCAAACACTTAAAAATTCACTCATATCACAACCTGTACTATATATTTATGACCCATCAAAACCATGTCATTTATTCACAGACGCGTCAAGTCTAGGAGTAGCAGGAGTTCTTAAACAACCAGATGAACAAGGCATTTTACACCCCATAGGTTACTTTTCAAGAAAACTTCACCCATATGAACAGAATTATACTGCCTCAGAAATTGAAACATTAGCTATCATTAATTCAGTACAAAGATTTCACACATACCTACACAACATACATTTTACTTTGCACACAGATCACTTACCTTTAAAATGGATCAAAAATGTAAAAAACCCACAAGGTAGATTATTTAGATGGTCCTTAATCTTATCTCAATATAGCTTTGACATAAAACATATTAAAGGATTAAATAATATAGAAGCAGACATGCTATCAAGAGCACCTGTCTCATTTTACCTAACATATAATGAGTTAAAAGAACACCAATCCACAGAACAAATTAGTAGTGCTAAAATTAAAATACAAAATGGCGTCTACATTATTAATAAAAGAGGTTTTAAAAGAGCTTATGTACCACAAACACTAAGACACAAATTATAAAGCAAAGTACATACAAAGCATGGACATATTGGAACAACTCAAATGACTAAAATAATTTCTCCACACTATTATTGGCCTCATATGACTAGGGATATTGCTAATTACACCAAACCTTGTGAAACTTGCCAGTTTAACAAGTCTAGGGATAACAGAATTGTTTATGGACCACTACAACAGATGCCAATAGCCACACACCCAAATCACATTTTTTCTCTAGATACATTGGGCGGGTTACATAATTATGGGACAACTAGACACAGTATCCATATGATAGTAGATCACCACAGTAGATTCCTTTGGGCTTTTCCAACAAAATCTGTGTATCAACTGATTCTTATATAACTTGTTTGAGAAATTTATTCCAAATTAATAAACCAGAAATATTAATAACTGACAGAAATGCAGCTTTTCTTAGCAGAAAATTTAAACACTTTTTAGAAAGAAATAATGTTAAGCATCTACTCACCAGTTCCCATCATCCAGAAACAAATGCAAAAGTAGAAAGACTAAATTCCACTATCATTAATAGGTTAAGATGTGAATATAATGCTAATTTAAAGATTCCTTGGACAAAATATATTCCTAAAATTACTGAAAGCTATAATGAAACAGTACATACCACAACAGGCTTTACACCTAAATTCTTATACTATGGAATACAACCACAGTATATAGAACATGACACAGTAACACATACACCAATTAAAAAAGCAAGAAAATTAGCCATTGAAAGAACCATAAAATCCCATGAACACAGCAAACAACTTTATGATATTAAACACCCAGAACCCATTTTTAAAGAAGGAGATCAGGTATATTAGTAAAAACCTTTATTTATCCAAACACTGGTAAATTAACACAAAGATATATAGGCCCATTTTCTATTTTAAAACAACTTTCTCCAGTCACATATGAAATTAATAAACCCAATTTACCCCAAAGAAAACAAACAGAAATTATACACTCAAATAAGCTTAAATTATTTTACCCAGAAACAGATTTTTTACTTCACTATAGCACTAACATAGAAAATGACTCAATAGCAAATCAAAATTCTAACACAAGGTTAATAGATATTGATGATAAACCATGTTTTTTACAGGACGGCCATATTTTGGACATGGACAATGAAGAACAAATATCAGCACCAATTCTTAAGCCTTCACAAATAACTTAATGTCACTCCATACATCTTTTAGCGTTTCATTACTCAACCATGTAAAAATAACATTTTCTACTGCTTTTGATATTTTGAAGTATACCTAGCATAATCTCATAATTACTCAAATTTTAAATACCTTTTTGCTTCATATCCATTTTCACATATACTTCTTATAATACTTCTTATATAAACTTTTATTATAATTTCATAATTATATAAATTATTTGTAAACAAACTTTTTTTTGTTTATTTTGAAAAAATGTGCGTATTGATTTTTATTGTTTCATTTTAATTATTTCTAAAGATTTATTGATTTCGTTTAATTAATTATTTTTAATTACCAATTTTATTTTAAAATTTTAATTTTTTATAATCTTTTCACAGGGGGGAAATATTATATAATCTAAAAATATTATATAATCTAAAAACCTCAAATATTTCTATATTTTAAAAATATATACTTTATTTTATTCATTGATAATTTTATTTTTTTTGTTATCATCGTTTTTAAAAAGACTTTCAGTTTTAGTTGTATAATTTTGTTGTAAATATGCGTAGTTAACCAATCAATCCTTTTAAATCACTAATATAGGATTAAATTATAAATTCTATATAATGTGAAAACTAACAAATGTGTAATCTTTCCTCAAGTAATTGAAAATAAAAGCTACTTGACGGTAAATATTTATCTTTTTTTATCACGACTGCACCTCAACCCTTTATCTTATCGATCCTTTGTCTTATCAAGCCTAATCTAACAACAACACAAAATATTCATAACATATATATATATATATTAAAAATAATGAAAGCATATCCTGACCAAAAGCACATGTGCTTTTTAGATGGCAGAGCGCCATCTAGTGGAGCAAAAATAAACTAAACGTTTATTGTTTTCTCATATATATATATATATATATGTATATAACTAGCCGAATGACCCGGGCAACGCCCGGGTTTTACCCGATTAAATGTTTTTATTCAAATACTATTCGTTACAATTATAAATTGGCGCCGTGGATGTCACTCTTGTGTCCCGCTCCAAACTTTGTGTCTGAGAAGCGTTATTTTTATAAAGAGATGATCTGGCTTTGTGTCTTCTGCTCGAATGAATGTTTTTCTGTTAGAATATTGTTCCTGCACATACTAAAAATGAACTGGCTTCGCCCGTGGTCTCTGCTTTTTGGAATTTTTCCCGATATAATTTTGTATCTGATAATCAAACATAATACAGCAATATTGTCATCATCATTTTCTGACTAAAAAACAACTATTTTTGCCCAGAACCTGTCAATTTTATTTTTTATTGGCTAAAAATCGATAAATATCTCTTCCCTTGCGAGCGAAAGGGCAAATTTACAACGCAATTTGAAAATAACTCGACGAATATTGGGAATAGAGACCTGAAATTTTCACTATAAGTTTTTCCAGATTCAACTCTATATACTGTTAAAATATCAGTCAGATTAGTTACGTATTATGGACGTGTATAGCCGACATAGGAACAGACACACATACATACATACACTGACTTTTATATATATAGGGATATGTGAAAAATAACATTACAAATTAATGAATAAAATAGATGTACATTAGCCATGATGCACAACAATATATATATATATATATCCATAGAAGCTCAGAGCGCCTCTCCCGTCAAAATAAACGTCAAAACGGTAAATAGATGGCGTCAAGTTTTGACGGGAGAGGCGCCCTATGCTCCTATGGATCAATTTCCTCCCGGCAAATTTTCCATCTATATATATATATCATTAAGGTAAATATTAAACTTCAAAGTGTAGAAATCAGTTTAAGGTCAAAAGTCAAACAATATATTGTGTATAATACAGGCTTTATTAAAGAGAAAACAAGCAATAAAACAATATATTACCACGATAAAAAATAAATATCTGTTTTATGTTCTTGCTTACGTAAGGAGCTTTGTTTTTCCACGTATAGATGTCGTTGTAAGGAATGAAAGGAATTCAATACGTCGCAGAACGTGATTGGATGAATGGTCATTGGTCAATAACTAATTAGTGGACCACAGGTGTCTGTGATTTCTCTCACAGAATAAATCACAGAATATGCCCTAAACATTACTCACAGAGTGGGTGGGTATAGGTTTAACGATTCAAATATTGTAATAAAATATATTTGAACAAAACACTTTTTCTAAATTAATTATTTAAATAAATATTTAATAATTTAAAAGAAATAATTTAAGAAATGGATATATATACGGTATATAAATAATTAATATTATAATTGATTAAAAATTTTAAAATGATAATTTTATTATTAAAATAATCACTTAACATATTAAAAATATTCTCTTTTTTTTTTCGTAGAATATTTTTATATTTTTAAAGAGAAGAAGAAGAGATTTTGTATAAATAAAATATTATTCAAGAGGATATTAAATATTTACATTAAATCTGACACTTAGTCATAACTACTTAATTTGTTAAAACTTTAGTTTAAACAAAATATAGAAGGATACTTCTTTAATTCCTAATTCGATAATTCGGGTCTTTTTCTGTGATTCTGCCAATAATTCATTTTGATGAAACGATTAAAGAAAGAATTTTAAAAAATGACACGGATTTAATATACAATTAAAAATAATTCTTCCAATTGTTAGTTTTCTTGAAATTAAAGATACTTCGGCCAGTAAATCTTTTTATTACCACGAAGTTTCAACAAAAATCTTTTGTCCTCGTCAGAAGCAAACAAAAATTAAAACATTTGGTAAAGCGTTAAAAATTATTCTCGTATTTGTTACTTTATATTTTTATAAAATGAACCATATCCTAGTTCTTTTTAGAATTCGATTTATTCAGAACCATTTTGGTGGTTCTTTCTAAAAATTATCTTTGATTTAAAGTGAAATTTTTTTTATTTATAACTTTAGTTTTAAACAAAATATACAAGGATACTTCATTAATTCCTAATTCTATAATTCGGGTCTTTTTCTGTGAATATGCAAATAGATAATTTTGATGAAACGATTGAAAAGAAAGCATTTAAAAAATAATGGTACCGATTTCATCTACAATTAAAAATATACATATAAGAAAAAAAAGGCATCTCCTTATCATGCAACTGAAAGTTGTTGATGGCTTGCGCCATCTATCTGAATAAATATCAACTATTCTCGTTGATTTTTTAAATTATTACAGAGAATTAGAAGAGTATTAAAAATATATAATATTTCTTCAAATTTTTTGTTAGTTTAAATTTATCAAAAAAAAAAAAGAGAGAAAACCATATTTTCGTTCTTTTTTAAAATTCGAGATATATAGGACTTTTTTGATGGTTCTTTCAAAAAATTATCTTTGATTTAAAGTGAAATTTTTTTATGAGCATTACCTGCCTTCATTCGATCAAAATTATACACCTATCCCCCGATTTACACGGTACTTGTTTTACACGTTTTCGCTTTTACACGGTTTTCCAAATAAGTTTTTTTTTGTTTTTATCGCACTATACTAAATGCTACTGTGATTGAACACATGCGCTGTGTACACATCTCACGAGGAATCCCGAGCTTATGTGCTGACTACATATTTTAACCTATCAATGCATTTTATTTTTATTTCTGTGTACACCTATCCCCCGATTTACACGTTTTTCTCAGGAACATATCTACCGTGTAAATCGGGGGATAGGTGTATTTTTGTTTATCCGATAGGAGCTGATAATCTTCCAAGTTATTTAATTGGGACGAATATGGCCATTTAGAATAAAAAAGAATGCCCCAGCTTTGAGAAATTCAGACAAATAAGACATGGTGTTAAGACAAATATAATATCCTTATTGGCCATAGAAGAAGGATAAACACAAGTCGGGAAGAAGATCTTCTGTGCCCATGTCTCCTTTAAAAAAAAAAAAAAAACAGACGACCGACGACATCAAATACTTTCCACTTCCTTAAGTTTTATCCGTGAGTGCAGTTTAAATTCCCAGTAAAAGATGGTGCGAAAATGCATCATGTCCGTAACTTAAAAAAAAAAAATTACAATAAAAAAAAATATATGTTATATTAAAGTATATAAAGAATTACAGAGGTCACGGTTTTCCTATAAAAACTCATTGTTGTTGTTTCCCGATGGCCGGCTCAAACCTTTTGTACATTATGTAAATAATATTTTGTTTTCCTTGTTCTACTCGCCTTAAATCAGGCAGCACTTTTACCAAATTATGTTTATTATATAATCCTAAAGCTCAATTAAAACAATCTCTTATCAAAACTATTTTTGTACTTATACTTTTAAGATTTTTGCCACGACTGCATTACCATAATCCTCAACATGATCAAAAATCAAGCAGAAAATCTCTATATTTTTTTTATAACATATATATGTCATAATAGTACCCTTCCAGGAATAATAAAGTAAATCTACAGTCGACCAGAGAGAGACGTAGGGAGGAGGATGTAAAGGCCGGTCACTTGATATATCAGGCACATTCTAAGGGGGCCATTTTCGTAGAACCTCAGAACTATTTTTTGGACAGTTGGGGGTGGTGTGCGACACAAACGGTCGTTCAGCGGTGACATCCCCTTGCTCTCCCTCTCTCTCTCGGAAGGCTTTCAAATTCCTCTACCAATTTGTGGCGTGATTATTTCCCTTTCCCCACCACATTATTACCACTATATTGCCACATTGAAAGTCGACAGGATCATATCACATATATATTAAAAATTATTCTAAATATAAACCGTTATGAGAGTCTATGATCATAGCTCATCTTTTCCAGCCAAATTTAAAATTCTATATTTGCATAATTCCAGGAGCAGAAAAATTCCAAATTGCATTTTTTCAACTCTTTCAAATAAAACGAATTTCTCTCTCTCTAATGTATCTTTACTACAATGAAAAAAATATTGGGAGAGCCTGACTCATCAGTGGCGAGCCCTATTTTTTAAACTGCCGAAACCACTGGGAAGGGTTCATTACTGATGAGCCAAGCCCTTCCAGTATTTTTCTATCGCAGTAAGCTCACAGTTAGAACATTACTAGAAGAATGACCCGGCTTCCCCCGAGAAATCCCCCGAGTGAAGTATCCTTCATACTGAAAGTACATCAATAATAAATAGTAGAAGTGCCATAGAATAGCAATACAGAAGAAACACATAAACTACAGGAAAAAAAAGTGTGTAATGGCAAAAATTGTATTATATTAGTGTTTAGGTATTTGATTTAATTATTTTTGCAATCCATTTAGTTGTTTCAAAATTAATATAGTTTAAATAGACGGCAGCTTTTCCACCAAACCCCCATTAACCTTTGAAATTACCTGAGTTGAGTGACTGACTGCAAAGAATCCTGACTGCGATGCCCATCTTCTCAGTAAGAATAAAAAAAAATAGGTTTATAAAAAAATTAATCCAAAATACTGGTATGTAAATATTTTTCTGTAAAAAAAATAAAAGAGCATATGGAAATATTAGGCAAACATATGTGTTCGCTAATGATTGCGACTGCGAAAAAATAGTACAAATGTAATGTTGTACTGGGATAAGGTGCATAAATTAAGAAAAAGGCATCTACTTATCGTGCAACTGAATTTTAAACGATTTTTAAAAAGAGATTTAAACAAATAAAGGCCAGAACAAAAATTAATAAAAAATATGAAATCCTTTATTTACATACATTCACAAAAGCAAACGATGACAGAATTGATGACTCTGATACTTGAATATAGAATTTTATTTGAAAAAATAAAAAATAAATAAATAAAACAGCACTGAATGGTTCGTATCTCGTATATAGAGGGCGCACTTACATTTCGTCGATATTGGAATGGAATGAGTCATCGATGTGAAAAGTACCGATGGAGAAAGATCCGGAGAATAAGCTGCAATTCCATCTATAAATTCCGGAATGTTATTGAGAATTAAAGGGTGAAGCGGAGCGTGTTATCTTGCAGTTGGAGTAACACCCGGTGAGATGAGAGAAGAATAAAACTCCAGACGAAACATTCTTTCTCGGTTACTGGGAGAATCCCTCGGCTGTGATCCAGCCAGTTCAGAGTGCTATAGACCTTCTAGATTCCAACAGAGCATCACCTGATACTCATGTCTTAGCTACTGGTTCTGGGAACTGCCAAGGGTTTAACCAAGGGTCTGACACGTTGAAAAAAATGGATGTTTGTGAAGAATGCTGGTAGAATGTTGGTATGTTCCTGTTATGTTTGTTGAGACTGGATTGATCTACTGGTTTCAACAAAGTATCTCGGCACTGAATACTCCCATTTCAGTTATAAATATCCACGCTGCGCGCGTTTTGTTTTTGTAAATATTTCTGGTGGGATCAAGTCAATATTATAGTAAGCCCATTGAAGAGCAATTAACGCTTGAAAGCTAGCGTTTTTTAAATAAAAAAGATACTCATTGTGAGAATATAATTGTAATTTTAATACTTTTTCACAATTTTATCATGAATACTGAATACTCCGTTAGATTTTGGCGAAGTGATCTGTCTACGGGGGCTATGGTATTGCGAGAGAGGATTGTGGTGGATTATCGTGTGGAGACGCTTAAAGTGTTCTCTGCGTGTTTTATCCGTGTCTGGCTATCTCCTCGCATACCTGTGTGACCCCAGTCTGATCCCTACCAACGCAACAATAAAGATAAGTTAACACAAAGCAATAACGCGCCATCTATATATATAAAATGAAAGGATTTAAAAGCACGAATGTTTCTTTATACACAATACAAACTTCTACTGTCCTTACTGCGATGAAAAATTATATTGGGAGGGCTTGGCTCATCAGTGGTGAACCCTCCCAGCGGTTTCACCAATTTAATCCACCAGACCGCTTCTCAGAGCTCTAATACTGTATTGAACGATTCTGCTTATATACGCAGCATTGAAGGATGGAATCTCAGAAGGCAGTAGAAGTTTGTATTGTGTATAAAAGAAACATTCGTGCTTTTAAATCCTTTCATTTTATAAATAAAGATAAGTACTGTTTTTTATTTTTTTATTTAACAAATTATGAGTTATTATTATTTACCTCTTCTTTATGTTGTACTCTTGAGTGTACGCTTTTTGTGTGTTTATTTACTATTATTCTAGGCCCTAGTTTATTGCCTTTTGTGTGATGACTCGTACAAAGTAACTCCATCAACACAAAGACTGAGTTACCAAATGTAAGTTCCTTAAAAAACAAAACAAAAAACAATAGATATCTTGCATATTTCCAGTTTCAAATTTACTTACTTATAAGCGAAATGATCAAATTTTAATATTTTCATCTCTAAAATGGTTCAAATGCACCACTCACCGCGTTTGTAACAAGTTTCATTTTCTCTTCCTGTGTCTTATTTTTTATAAGTCCGTAGTAAAGCAAATTTACTCGAAAACTTTAGTATTGGCTTAATAATAATGATAATAATAAAAGAACCTAATTGTGTATTTTTGATAGTAAGCTTTTCAAATATTTATTTTGATAATTATATCTGGTATGTGAAAATATAGTACAAATGTGATATTGTACTGGGATAAGGTGCATAAATTCTGAAAAAGGCATCTCCTTATCGTGCAACTGAAAAATGCTGATGGCTTGCGCCATCTAAGGAGATGCCTTTTTCATAATTTATGCACCTTATCCCAGTATAATATCATACTTGTACTATTTTTTTCACATTGTGTCGCGGTCTCACGCAATTCTGGCCTTAACTACTTGTTTAATGATTTTTCAGGATGCCTGAAGGATCAGTTTTTGGTCGTTGAGGTACAGCTTGCACCACGCTGATGAGGGCCAACAGCCTGAAACGCGTCCGTGGTTAGCTTTTCTTGATTAATCAAGAATGGGTATTTGGCCAATTCTGAAATAAATAAAAAATCAACGAGAATAGTTGATATTTATTCCGATAGATGGCGCAAGCCATCAGCAACTTTCAGTTGCACGATAAGATGCCTTTTTAATAATATACGAGATATAGTATAAGGCTATTTTTGTATTTATTTTTAAAATATCATGTTTTATAACAAACACGATGAAAGAGGCCGTATATAATGCAATAAAATCATAAACTTCCTATATATAAATGATATAAATTGCATTTTATCCCACTTCTTCTTTTATTTATCTTCACTTTTAACTTCAAAGTAAATTAATAATAATAAAGAAAATCGACTTTAGACCGGCTGAAACAACCCTTGAAACTTTTGCTCCCAAATTGCACCAACGTAACAAGCTTTCTTTGGGCCGAAAAACGAAAACTTTTAAACAATAAAAAACTTTTTTCTCCTTCTCTCTGTAGCAACAATAAACTGGATTACCTGCTTATACTGTTATAGCGGCGCAACAAATGGATCTAATTGCTAATGACAGTCTTCTTTTTAGATAACTCCAGGTTATGGAACATCGCTAGATGTGTCCACTGTTGTAAAAAAGACGGTCTTTCTCTCCCAGGACAAGACCTCACCACCCATCCAGTCTTCTACCCCCATGACCCAAATCCTGCCCTCTCAGGAGAGGTAATTCGAGGATCAGCTATGGAATATTTTTAACCAATTGAACGATGAGTCATTCCTAGACCCCCTATATGAGAAAATATGTAGGTACGACGTCATGTACGCGGTTCTATACCCCGATGAGAGGAGGGAAGTCCTTGAGGCACTCTCGCCTGAACACAAGAAAATTCTGTGCGAATTCCTCAACATTGCTATTGAGCATGTTAAATAAGACTTTCCAGATTGATAATCAGATTTCTAACATAGTGTCCATACAGCCTCTTTATGATAAAACACTCACGGCTAAAACTTCTAAATTTAAAAACCCAAAGGTTACGGAAAATATATCAGAGAGAGATACAACTAAAATCAGATATCCACATACGATAAACTGTGAATCGGCAATAAAAGACAAACAAGTAACCCAGGTCAAACATATAGAAACTAGAATTAAAATGTTACAATTGGAATATAAATGGATTTAATAGAATAACATCAATATTTCCACTCGCTGAATACCTAAAAAAATACGAACTTTTTGCACTAAGTGAAACATGGATTACTAATGATTTCGAATTATTCTCATCTTAAATATTTTATTGAACTCTATTTAACTTTTTTTTTTAAATCATATTTCCACTATATATATTTTTTTCGTTAATAACCACAATACCCTATAGCTTCACATTGCAATCTTATATTTTAAATTCCCAAACTTTTAGTATTTTGATCTTTTCTTATTTAATCTGATTTCACAATGTTTTTGTTTTTAGGATTTGTATTTTTACGCACTTTACCTTATTCATATGTAATTATATCTAAAAGCGTACCTAACTATGTAAATTTATCATTACCAACATATGTACATTTTAACTTTTGTTTTTGTCCACCTTGATTCTTTTTCTTCAAAATGACCATTCTTTATTCCTGCCATTACTTAAAAAAAAAATACTTACACGTTCATTCTTATTTACATATTTTCCTTTTTGTATATATTACCTTTTGCCTACTGATTATTGCTTTTTCACAAATGCCTTTTATTTTTCTTATAATCATCAAATGTTTTCCACTTATCCTTTGCTAATGTAATTTTCATATTGTTTTCAATGTTCTTCATATTCTCATGTTATACTTTTGTATTTATCATTCATTTTATTTTTCTTCCTCATTAATGATATATGTGTAACATATATGTGTAATATATGTTTAAAGTCACTCTGTTTACCATACCTCAATTGTAAATACTCTATCTCTCCCTTTTCCCCTGTGTTCAATATTGTCTGTAATTCCACGGCGAATCCGTACAGGGCAAGACGCCCTAATAAAGTTGTTTTGTTTGTTTTTGCTATTGAGCATGTTGGAGATAAAAACTGCGTAATAAGCAAGGGCCTGTACACATTCAAGGCGGCTTGTAGCTCCTGATAATATCCAGATGTCCCTTCAGAGAAGGCTTCGTCTGATGTAAATATTTTCTATTTTTATTACAATACTGTATTTTAATTTTACTACATTATTTTGATGTTGACTAGGAGTCAATAAACCTTTTTCATTGTCATTGTCTCTTCCGTCAAAATAGACGTTAAAAACGACTTGAAATATCTTAACAGTCTCTGAAGATAATGAGATTCGGGCTGGTGATTCTGCTTGTTAAAAATCTCATTAGCATTTTCTGACTCTCCCATGAATCCATTATGGATCCCATGTGTTTGAAGTTTATATGTTAATTTTATAATTATTCTTATTTTTTTAATTCATAGAAGCATTTTTCTGGCAGACGTATTCAATTTTTTATCATCATCACTTTTGTAATATTATTGTTTTTTTTTTTCTTAGTTATCAAATCATTTGCAATTGTAGTTTCTTTTTTGTTTTGTTCCTTTTTAAGCAATAAAATATATATAGAACTAAGGTGTAATATTCAAGTATATGGAACCAACATCGATTCATTTTTGAAACAAAGCAAAATCTTAAGCTTATACAACTTTCACTTTTTCATACACCATGAAACTTAAAGTCAACCATGGGATTGATAAAGATTATTAGTTCGAAATACCATTGTCTTCAAGTGGGACTTTTAAATTTACCAAAGCTGGTGTTATGACTTTTTTATTTATTTATTACAAAACACACGCTATATCGTATGTGGATAGTTGCATGTAAATGTTTAATCTATTTTATGTACATAGTTTTTAAATATATATACAAATTATTTATAGTTTTAGAGAGAGAGAGAGTGAAAGTTATTCAAATTTACATTTTAGAACAATAAATTATACAAGAAACAAAAGATTATTTACATACATATTATCAAAAGTCCAATATATCTTTAGAATTACAACCACTAAACTAGTGGCACAAATATACTTTTTTTTTGCTTATCCCTAGTACACGTGGTACAGGCCATGATAATCATGGTGGGTAGTTAGCGACTGCTTTTACTGTAAGCGCACCACATGTCTACACATGTGAAAAGCAGTTCGATTTTGCACTTACAAATGCCAGAGCCCCGTTTGGTTACTTGCACTCGCTGGTGGGGTTGGACTTTTGCAAGAATCGGGGGCCATTGGAACATTTTTTTTAAACAGAAAAAAGTGTCCAATGCGGGAATCGAACCCGGGTCCTAGTGGTCGAAAACCAAACGGTTTAACCAGCCTTCCACCGACCTCCCAAAATACTAATTAAAACTAGAAATTTCAATTCTTAATGTAATTCAAGTACACGGCATTTGAGATAGAGTATACAGAACTTGTTAAATTTTGGTGTTATGGCTTTGTTAACGACCCGTGTCTGCTAGTTTCCAGAGAAGGTCAATAAATGGCGTTCCATTTTGTGACGGTCAGTAGTTCAGAGATTAAAATTCTCCTCTCCTGGACAAAATTCCCATTTATACAGGGTGATCCAAAAGTCCCGCACAACTTTAAAAATTAATAACTCCGCGAATATTTGCGCTAGAGCAATGCGGTAAACACCATTGTGTTCAGGATGCAATGGTAATTTTTATGGCAAATAATGAAAAATTCGAAATTGATTTTAGTTACAACTTTATTCTCTAGATGGCGCTCTACCAGAATCAGAGATTCAGCGGCCAAATTGTTTGATAAATTGAAAAATATAACTGAACGACACGTATTTTTCCTTTTTGAATACCAGGAAAGAACCCTAATAATATCAAATGATAAATTAATAAAACACCATTTCGCCAAACGTTAGAAGAATTGGTTGACGATTTTTAAATACAATCTGAGATATGTAAAATAGGTATATGCAAATTAAAACATGTAGCAAAAAAATATTTATATTTTAGATGGAGTTTTGTAAAATAAATTGAATGTTTGAAAATAACTACTGATATCAATACACGATTTTTGAAATGTTAATATAGTACCAAAAATTATGATGGCACTACTAATAGGATTTCGTGCTATAAGGAATGTATAGTTTCTTGACTAATTGTCGACACTTGACTATTTAACTGGATATTTGTCATGATCCAAAAATGAAATATAGAGGGGAGTGACAAAATATATTTGTCGTACTTTATTCCAAATATCCTATGGGTTTGTCAAATGTTATCATTGTTTATTATACTGTACATAAATTTGAAAATGTATCCCCTTAAAAAAATCATTTTTAAATCGACCTTTTGCGTTGAAAAACGTGGTAGTAAAATCATTTTGTAATATTTTTTGCGCAAAATATTTAAGGTTGGAGGGGGTGGGGATACAGAGATTATTCCTTATGCTATTTCTTCTAATGAGCGAAAAGCGATAAACTAAACATGAGGGGTAAAATTGTGTATACCAGTGTTATTCGAGAAGTTATAACACTTTGGCCTGCACGACATAATATAAAATGTGGGCAAATGACAAACAAAAAAATTACTGTTTACAGAAAAAAAAAAGAATCAAGATGTGAGGACAGCATTTATTATTCCCATAACCCAAAACAAAGAGCTGCAAAATATAACACATTAGGTAACTGCCTTCTCTCTTGTATTAGGTCACAATCCTTGCTCAATGTGGCGCCCTTCATTCTCAAACACCGCCTGCAGACGATAGATGACAGAATGGTCACAATTAAATAGTTGAAATTTATAAAACGTGCCATCTGATAGAAGCCTTCAACATGGCCATTGTGGTAGGCCGGCATCGATAAAAACGCGACTTAATCTACCCCCATAACCGAAATTGTAAGGCGTCAAGTCTGGTGATATTGGAAGCGATATTGTGGCGACTTATCAACGAATTCCACCGAACGTATCCTTCAGCAATTGTTTGGCACCGCGAGAGATATGAGGAGGTCCTCCATCTTGCATGAATGTTATTTCGCTTAGTGCTTGTCTGTCCTGCAATATGGGAATAACCTTTTCTCTCAAAAGTTGAACATAACGTTCACCAGTTACAAAAACGGTTTTAAAAGTTCTTCCATTGATTTTTTCAAAGAAAAATGGCCCAATAATAAAAGAAGAAGTGAACCCACACAAAACTGTAACTCTGTGCTGATGAAGTGGTATTTCTGTAAAAATCCTAGGGTTTTCTGTTGCCAAAATGAGGCAGTTTTGAATGTTAAATTCTCCCTTTAGATAAAAGTGAGCATCATCTGTTCTTAGAACATTTGACAGCCAGTTTTCATCAATATCAATTTGCCGGAAAACCCATGCAGCGAATTTTTGACGCTTCTCAAAATCGCTGACTTTCAACTCGTGAAAACTTTGAATTTTGTTAGGATATTTTTATAGAAAAATTCTAAATGTGTGTTCTCTCCAAACTGTTCCATACGAAATCCCCGTTTGTCGAGAAACTTGCTTAGCACTTACTTCTCCATACGTGGATAGCGTTTCAATAGCTTCAGCATTCTGCAAAACCGTAACAGCCACTGACTTGCATGTCGATGGTCTTCCACTCCGAGGTTTTGCTTCCAGAGATCCAGTTTCCTCAAAACTTTTAATCAATTGCTTTAGAGAGTAGCAACTCATTGGTCCTTTACCGCTGACTACCGCTATCTCCAGTAATGCTACCGCGTCCGGGGTAACCGCCGCGTCAGGAGCTGCAGCTCGAGCTCATGATGAGAAATCTACTACGAGGACACAATTCAATCTACTACAACTCAATATAAATGGTACCCAGAGGAAAATAAAGAGCTGACTTGTCTTCTCTGTGACAACAATGTACATATTAATTGTCCTCAGGAGACAAAATTGAATCAGAATCTGAGATTCAATATCAAAGATTATACAACACTACGAATGGACAGACCGGGAAAATTCGGAGGAGGACTTGCCGTTTTGATTAAAACTCTAGAAATCAAATTTAAGGAAATCGCCTATAATCAGAGTAAGCCTAGAGAAAGCACGACAGAAGCTCAGGCAATAGAAATCTATCTTACAGATAAAACAATTCCAATCATAAATGTTTATCACCACGATAATACTAGCATCAATACAGGCCTGATAGAGACATTAAGTGAAGCGTCTTCGGATATCGCAATCATACTTGGTGATTTTAACGCCGAAAGACCAACTTGGGGATCACCTGTCACAGTCACAGAATCCGCAATAGACATCACAGCGATAAATTACAACATCGCACCCACAACACAATGGAAAATTCTGAAAAGTGCAATCAGTGACCGCAGACCAATTTTAACAACCCTAAAATTCAAAATTGAGAATTTCCAACAGAATAAAAGAACACTGAAAAATATTTACAGAAAAGCTTGAAGAACTGTGCAACGAAGAATTAAATCACAGAACGATTGACAAAAAATTGGAAAAATTCTCTTTGAACATATCCAAAGCTGCAAAAGTATCGATACCTAGAGGTAGACGTAAAGACCTGTGAATACTTTACTGGAAGGACCACAATATCGAGGCAATGATTGCAGAGAGAGAAAATAAAAATGAACTTCTTAAACCAAATAAAACAGAAGAAGTCATAAAGGAACTCATTGAAATTAGTCACAAAATGGAACAAGAAATTTGGATATTCAAACAAGAAAAATGGGCAGAATTCTGCGAAAAAATGGATCCAAAAAAGGAAAGCCATCACTGGAATATAATTAGTGTTATAAAACAATCAAAACCAACACTAATCCTCCAATACTCTAACCGATATGAACAGCGAGAACGAACAAACAGATGGCTGACATAATTGCTGAATATATTTCAAGCACTTCCAGACTCAGCTATACGAATGAAGGCAGGACTCTAAAAAATAATATAAAGAAGTTAGTTAAACAAGCAAGAAATTACCATCAACAAGATATTTACTCGAGAGACTTCACACTGAATGAGCTTAATTCATCAATAGGAAAGTTAAATCCAAGATGTCACCTGGAGATGCTCTAATCTTTGGTCAAATGATTAAACACTTTGGAGACGAAGCTAAAAATCAACTCCTACGAATACTGAACATTTCATGGCAAACTGGTAAACTACCAAAGAATTGGAAGATATCAATTATAGTGCCAATACTGAAACCAAACAAAGATGCTAAGGAATGCAAGAACTATCGGCCAATTGCTCTTACCAGCATACTTTGTAAAATAACAGAATGAATTATCCACTCTAGGCTCATAGTCTGGCTCACTAACAATAATAAAATAAACTTCTACCAAACTGCCTAAAGATCCAGACACTGTACAACTGATAAACTGTTCTACTTCTGTCAATCAATAATAGATTTCTAGGAAAAACCGCCAAAGAAGACAACGGCCGTATTCCTGGATATGACCTCAGCTTTTGATCGAGTGTAGAGATTATTTGAAAGGCTGCACAACATCGGAGTAAGAGGAAAAACCTCAATCTGGATTGCAGACTTCTTAAGGGGAAGAAGGATAAAGGTTCGGGTCAATGGAACATTTTCCAAGGACCGAAGAACATGGGCTGGTGTACCTCAGGGATCTGTGCTCAGTCCTCTACTCTTCTCGCTATATATTAACTGTTGTTTATGTAAATAGATGAATATTATTTGTATTATTTAAAGCCTCATTATGTAAAAATATATGTATATATGAATTGGACATTTCTTGTTGGCCATGGTCAAGTTTGAGATCTTGTACGTCTAAATACGACACAACAAAAGTGGCGACGAGGATGCGCGATCTACAGAGCCAGTAAAAAGCTGAGGAAAACGGCGTCTATGCAAGTATAACAACTACATCTTTTAAACAAATCTGACTCTCGGATTATGGAGAGGAAAAATAGGATAATGGGTTAAGATTACATCTTTTAAACTATCTGGATCAAGAAAACAAAGGAGTAGAAAAGATCAGCATGACAAGTTCAAAGTTAATAGTACCTTTTAGATGCTATAGCTCAGTGGAGGACACTTCGATATTTTTGTACAAAATTTGAGGCTTTCTTTTTGGCATCTGAAGGAGGAAATTAAAGTGCTGATTTTTACCTCGCTACCAGATTCTGAAACTTTGAAGCAGGGAAACGACATTTTCTTCCTGGTCTAATGAAAGATCAACCATATGATACTATCATTCAAAGAATTAAGCTGCATTTGGATCCAAAGAAGAAAGTGATACCACAGCGATGCAGATTTTTAAAGAGAATTCAACAGGAAGGAGAATCAATTTCGGAATATCTTAGAGAATTGAAACATTTGGCAATAAATTGTAATTTCGTCGATATATTGGGAACCATGATGCGAGACCGTTTTGTGGCTGGAATCAAGTCGGAAATCCTGCAAAAGAAGCTACTACAAGAGCACGACGATGTCACCCTGGATAAAGTTTTTGCAGTGGCGATCTCGTTCGAACTGTCTGAGATAAATACAAGAGAATTACAAGATAAATTAGTGGCCAAGATATCCCCTGTGAATTGAAAGGATAAAAAGGGTGAGTACAATAATAGTACGGCGCAGTATAGGCCTTTCAGGCAAAGTGGCAAAGGCGAAATAGTGTGTTATAGATGTGGTGAAAGACATTCACACGTGGCATCTGTTTTACCTCATAGAACAAAGACTTGTTTTAAAATGTGATAAACTGGGTCATTTAAGTAGGGTCTGCAAAGCTAGTAAAAGAATGTGGGGATGTAAATTTGTACAAGAGGAGTCTATATATTCAGTACAGGGCGAAACTGATGCCACAATAAATTTAACAGTAGATGATTATTCTTTGTGCTTTACAATAGATACAGGAAGTCCAATTACGTTAATACCTAAAGATATTTATAATATTTATTGGCAAGGTAAAAAATTATTCCCAACAAATTTAAGATTAAAATCCTTTTGTGGTAAATTAATAGAGATTATAGATCAAAGAAATGTTTTTATAAAAGAAGCCAACCAATATTTACGATTAATAGTTGTAAATGAAAAAATCCAGGTAATTTTATTAGGGAGAGAATGGCTTAAACAGTTGAAACTTGATTATTCTATATTGTTTAGCATTAAATTTTCAAATAATGAATATACAGTGGACCCTCGGTTTGCGAGCATAATCCGTTCCAGAGCCATGCTCGTACTCCAAAACGCTCGTAGTGCGAAACTAATTTCTTATTTTTAATAATTGAAACTCGGGCAATTCTTCTTGCTACGAACAATTGCACAGTTTCCCACATTTTACATATTTCCCGAATCTGATCTGAAGGGAGGGATCCCAGTGAATTTTCATCCATCACGATTACGGGCAACCATCACGAGTTGCTCGTAATGCGAAATTTCACTCGTAATCCGAGGTAAAATTTTTCAAAAAAAATTTTGCTCGTACTGCGAAAAGCTCGTACTCCAAGGTGCTCGTAAACCGAGGGTCCACTGTAATAGAAATATATTTAAATATATAAAAATTTGATGGATAGGTATGCAGATTTGTTTAACAAAGATTTGGGCTGTCTAAAGGACGTTTGAATAAATTTTAATTTAAAAAAGGATGTGACTCCTGTTTTGTAAGGCCAGAAGTTTACCTTTCTCTCTAAAAAAACAAAGTAGAGAATGAAATTGATCGTTTAGTGAATTCTTGAATTTTATAACAAATTCGCCGCTAGGTGGCCAAATTGACTAGACGTGCGTCGCATCGCTCTTGAAAACCGGTAAATATTGTTTTTTATTATAATAGATTCTATTTGGTTTTCATTGCTGTACCTTGAATATTTGATAAGCAAACTTATATTCCTTATTTTATTGAGGAGAAAATGAAGTTGTTAATAATTCTGCTTTTGCTTAATTGGATCGTAATTAAAGAAGAAACTTACTTTAGATCAACGTTTGCAAATTTCAACAATGAAATTGTTTTAGGTTATGCAAATAAGCCTGAAATGAAAGTACCCTCCTATACTAGGAAAGCTAATTTGAGACCTATAGTGCTAATGCTCTTACTGCTATCCGGGATAGAGCAAAATCCAGGGCCTAAATCTACAAGACAGACAACGTTGGACGTGGGCAAAGAAAGAGATTTACATGAGTTAATGGCAGCGATGTCAGATAGAATTGACCATTGGGGAGCAAAGCTGGAATCAAGGTTTTTGGGGTTAGAAACAGGTTTGGAAAACATTAACCAGCGCCTACTACAACTGGAGACTTCCCTAGGAACTATGGCGAAGTCTGTATCGGCTAACTCGGGAAAGATCTGTGAAATCGAGAAAAGGATGGATCTCTACGAGATGAAACAGAGGGATAGAAACTTGATTTTTTTTGGAATAGAAGGAAAAGAAAACGAAAGCCCCGACGAATCTCTCTCGCTGGTACAAAAACTAATTACAGATAAGATGCAAATATCAGAGGAAATTCAAATACAAAAATGCAGAAGATTGTCCGGGAAAGTCAATTCACCACTTCTCATTGAGGTACCGGAATATAAAGAAAGAATTGTACTCTTGAAGAACTCATTCAAGCTAAGAAATAGCAGAATTTTTCTAAATAAAGACTACCCTCCAAATGTTATAAACCAGAGAAAACTATTAATTAGAAAAAGAAAAGAACTCCTGGATAGAGGAATAAGGGCTAAATTGAGAGACAATACTTTATTAGTGGGAAACACAAGATACTATGTTTCAAATGACCAAGTTATGGACCAGGGAGGTAAACTTTTATAGCAACATACAGTTATTAAACATTCTAATGTTAAGCCATATTTTAATAAGATTGAAAAAATATGTAAAAATAAAGATTCAGGTTCTGGCGTTGTACCATATGTAAATACTTTAAATAGTTTTAAGACTATAAGCATTAAAAATCCAAAAGTTACGGTAGACACAATAATATGCTGGAATATAAATGGACTTTTTAGGTTGCTCTCTGTTTTTCCACTCCTCGAGTACATTAAAAATTACGAGATTTTCGCTATACTTGAAACATGGTGTTCAAACCTCACAAATATAACATTAAAGGATTTCCAAATTTTTGAACAGCCGGCAACTAAGACCACAGGAAGGGGAAGGGGATCAGGAGGAATAATTGTGGGCGTCAAAAAAGGGGGGGCATTACAGATTGCACAGTACAGAAAAGGATAACATCTGGATATCGATTTTTTTATCACAAAACATAGGAACCGACAAACCCACTACCTGCTTGATATTTGTATATCTCCCTCCAAACGAACTGTACCAGAACAACTTAGTTAGATTAACTAAATATATGGAAAAACAGATAACTGACGGGAAAGAACTAATTCTGATTGGGGATCTAAATATTAGAACTGGAGGGCTCGGGGGACTGTATAATCCAACAAATCTTCAGCTCTCTTTGGTTTCCGAAAGAAAAGCAAGAGATCTAGTGATTTCACCACTGGCTGAAGGACTCCTCGAGTTTCTCGAGGACAATTCGCTGACAATAATCAACGGACGATCAACAGGAGACAGAGAGGGTGACTTTACATTTGTTTCGGAGAGAGGCTCATCAACTATTGATTACTGCATAGTTTCCCAAGGAATACTGGAAAAAATATCAGACTTCAGGATAGAAACCCAGATGTACTCAGATCACCTTCCTCTTATCCTGAAGTTAACAGTCCAAAACACCTATGAAAACAAATCTAAGGGAGAAGAATATGGTGTTACGAGATACAGATGGACAGCTGGGGGAATCAAGACATTTAAACAGGAATTAAAGGAATTGCAAGTAGTGAAAATATCAAATCTCGATAGCTCCGTAAATACTTTCACCCAAAGAATTACCGAGGCAATGTCAACATCAGGAATAATGTACTCAACTATGAGTGCCACCGGAAAATCTAAGCCATGGTTTGACAAAAACTGTTACGATATGAAAAAGCTAACAAAAGAAAGTCTGAAGGAATTCCGTAGAACCAACAGGAAGGAAGACCTCGAAAGCTATGCTCTCCATAGAAAGAAATATCTCGGTTTATTAGATGATAAAAGAAGGAAATATATTCAGGAAAAACAAGAAATATTGAGAAATATTAAAGATTCAAAGTCCTTTTGGAAGACCATTGCGCTTTTTAAGGGAGCAACAAAAAATTCAAGGAGAAATTACTGTACAGGAATGGCACGAATTTTATTGCGAATTAATGAGTACTGAGGAAAAAGAGAAGATCTGTAATATAGAAGTGAGGATCTCGCCGAGCGACCCAATACTTGATCCAGAGATAACTTCTGAAGAGATAGGAAGGGCAATCAGAGATTTGAAAAATAACAAGGCAAGTGGACCTGATGACATCCCCAATGAAATAATAAAAGTACTCCCAGACTCATACATGGGTTTATTAGAACAATTTTACAATAGAGCTTTGATAATGGGACACTATCCTACAATATGGACTAAATCGATCATACATCCAATCTTTAAAAGCGGTGACAAAGACAACCCTTCAAATTACCGTGGTATAGCACTGATAAGTAATTTTTCGAAACTTTTTACAACAATACTAAGATCAAGACTGAATGAATGGGTAGAAAGAAGAAACGTCATTCCAGAAAATCAGGCGGGTTTCCGAAGGGGCCGATCGTGTGTGGACCTGATATTCACATTGACCTCTCTAATACAACTTTCACTGAGGAAAAAGAGAGGAAAATTATATGTATTTTTTGTTGATTTGAGAAAAGCATTTGACACAGTTCCTCACTCATTACTCTGGAAGAAATTAACCAATCTGGGCGTAAGCTATCAATTTATACATGCAATTAGAAATTACTACGAACAGGCGACTGTGGCAGTCAGATGGAGGGGTTCAATTACAGAAAATATCAAGATACATTCGGGCGTTTTACAAGGAGAGCCACTATCGCCATTACTTTTTATATTATTCATGACGGACCTGATTAAAATGTATGACAACTCAGATCTGACGAGTGTATACCTTCCGGAATTTGGTGATGTTCACCTGCTGATGTATGCAGATGATATTGCTATTATAGGGGAGTCGAGGGTAAACCTCCAAAAAAAGATTAATTTATTGAAGGAATATCTTGGTGTGAACGAAATGACACTGAATGAGTCCAAATCAAAGATTATGGTATTTCGCAATGGTGGTAAACCCTCAAGAGAAGATAGATAGTACTGGAATGGTAAACCTCTGATGGTAACAGGAAGATATATCTACTTGGGATACCCTCTGGTCAGTACAACTAAAACCACTCAAGCCGCAAACTTTTTCAAAGGAAAAGCACTTGCGGCAATAAATGCTACAACCCCATTATTGGCGAAATCAAAAATCAATTCACTAAACTCTGCAATGAAACTGTTTGACTCAATTGTGATGGCTGTTTTGATGTATGCTGCTCCAATTTGGGCAACAGAGTATAAAGATTTATTAGACCATATACAAGATACATTTATACGTAGGTTTTTGAATTTGCCTAGATATACACCAGGATATATAATAAGACCAGAAACAGGCCGCGTCTCATTAATAATAATAGCTCTGAAATTGACCTTGAAATATTGGCTGAGGGTGCTGAGTATGGATACAAATAGACTGCCTCGAATTTGTTTAACTAGAATGAGGCAATTATCCTGTGCTACAGGTGCGCCCATCGGTTTTATAAAACAATTAAGCAATTTACTTAATAATAACGGATCCTCGTGGCTTACTTATTGTAATGATCCTGACTCACTAAGGAATGCTATCCCTGGAATATTAAGAACTGCGATAGAGCAAACAATACAAAACGACCTAACAAGAATAACCCAATCAAAGTTATATTCCCACTATAGAGACATATATACAGCCTTTACCACCGAAGAATACTTCTTAACTGAACTCCCTTTTCCTATCATCAGATTAATTGCACAATTCAGAACCCTCTCAATTTTTTCAGAGAACACCATTTGATTTTATTGAGGCGTGAAGACCTGAAATGCACTTTCTGTGGATCAGGAATAACAACGGAGATGTTGCATTACTTATTTGACTGTGCTGCTCTGTCTGAGGAAAGACGAAAATTAAATGATAAAACGGGGCAACTTTGTCCTTCATTTCCGGCACTGATTGATGAAATATCAAAGAATAGGTATATAGCGTTGGCGATATTTGGATTTCACAAGACTATATCCCGGAAAAAGGCCTCTCAGTGGTCTCCCTATCCCTTGTGAACTGGCGAATCCTGTATGGGGCGAGTGGCCCCAATAAAGGCTTTTTGTTGTTGTTGTTGTTGTTGTTGAATTTTATAACCTATAGTTCATGCATATTGGACCGCTCCAATATTACCGGCATCAAAAAAGGATGGTAGTGTAAGGATATGTGGTGATTTTAAATGTACAGCTAATAAAGCAATATAATTAGATAGGTATCCCATTCCATCGATCGATGAGATCTTTTCAAAATTATCTACAAGCACCGTACTTTCGACTCTAGACCTATCACAGGCTTACTTACAAGTAATGTTAGCGGAAGAAGCCAAAGCTGTTGTTGATATAAACACAACAAAAAGGTTGTTTTCTTATAAAAGACTACCATATGACGTAGCGGTAGCACCAAATAAATTTCAGAGAATTATGGAAGGCCTATTTTCTGATTTGCCAGGTGTGGCCTGCTACATAGATGATATTTTGGTTGCAGGAAAAGACTTTGAAGATTATGAACAAAAGTTGGATCTAGTGTTTAGATGATTGCTAGAAAAAGGTTTAAAGTTAAACAGATATAAATGTAAATTTAAAAAGAAATCGGTGGAATATTTAGGGTTTAAAATGGATAAATATGGACTGCATCCCTAAGAAAATAAAATTAAAGCAGTGATAGAGGCGCCTGAACCTAAAGAATGTTTCGCAATTGAGATCTTTCATAGGACTCTTAATTTATTATTATAGATTTATAAATAACTAGCGGACGTACCCGGCTTCGCCCGAGGTTTTACCCGAGTAAAGGTTTGTCTAACGAACATTTGTTAAAACAATTCTCTATAAACTTATAAAAAAAATATATATATTTTGATAATTTGAAACTCGTATATTTGAATCTCTCGATAAAGTGAACATTTTTTCCCGGTCCCTGTGTGCCGTGTCATCCTGAATTTTGTCTTTCATAATTTTCTACATTACAAAATAATCGTTTTATCTAGTGAACATTTTTTCCCGGTCCCTTGAAAAATACTCGATAAGGTTGAATAAATTCATGGTCGTTTATGGAAGATGGACGAAGTTCCCGGAGGTCATCTTGGGCAAGCTCCCGCGAGGCTTTCCCGCACAGCTGTGTCACCAACTCTGCCCTGATTGGTCGGTGGGTACTTGGAATGTTGGCCGGCGGCCGGGCGAATCCATTCTCTAACGGGGTGGGGCAGAACTAAGCCTATCTCCGTTGCAAGGTGGCGCTGCTTGCGAGTTAAAGCTACAATTCTGCAAATAACTCTAAGGATATTATAGATATTCAAGATATTATTTTTCGTAAACCTTTCCGGGGATATGCCTAATAATATCCCAAAATTTCACGGCGATTGGATGTACGGTTTTTGAATCTATAGAGTACACACAGACCACAGACAAACAGACAAACAGACAGACAGACATTCAATTTTATATATATAGATATAGCAAACATTTTAGCGCTATTCTATCAACTTTTGAATAAAAATTGTAGATGGAATTGGACGAAAAAATATCGAATTTTATTTTTAAAATCTAAATCATTATTAATGGACTATGGACTAGGCGTAATTCTGAGTCATAGAAATGATAGAAAGGAAGAATGCCCTATAGCTTTTGCTTCTAGAACATTAACTGAAGCGGAAAAACGTTTCTCTCAACTAGAAAAGAAAGCGTTGAGCATAACTTTTGGCGTTGAGAAATTCAGACAATACTTACTGGGACGAAAGTTTGTATTGGTCACAGACAACCGACCCTTAATTCATATATTTTCACCTCATAAACCAATTCCCATATGTACATCATCCAGAATTAAAAGATGGTCCTTAAAATTAGCTGCATTAATTATACTGTGGAATTTCGAAAAACTAGTGATAATTCCAATGTTGACGCATTGTCACGTCTTCCTTTAGAATCGAGTGTCAGGGAGTCTCTTGATGAAGACAAGGTACTTCTTCTTAGGAAGTCGAATGAGGTACCGTTCTCTTTTATGGAGGTGGCTAATGAGACGCCCCAAGATAAAATACTGTCTATAGTATTAAGGAATGTTAGAGAAGGCAACTGTGTGTGTGTGGAAATTCTCAAGGGTACCGAAAGAAAACCCACTAGCTCCTCATTATAAGATCAATGAGGAATTAAGTTTGGAGTTTGGTTGTCTTCAATGGCGTGAAAGAGTGGTAATTCCCCATAAATTAAGATCTTTAATTTTAAATGACTTGCATGAAACACACATGGGGATTGTTAAAATGAATATTTTCTGGTGGCCAGGCATAGACAGTAACATCGAGGAGTTAACTAGAGAATGTAGAGTATGCCAAGAATCGGCAAGCATGCCCCCGGCTACCATCTCGGAATGGACTTGGCCCGAAAAACCGTGGCATCGACTTCATCTTGATCTAGCGGGTCCGTTCATCGGAAGAATGTTTTTGGTTCTTGTGGACGCATACTCAAAGTGGATAGAAATTTTTATCATCAAAGATATTACCAGAAAAACGATTATAAGTCATCTTAGAGAAATTCTCGCCAGAATTGGATTGCCCTAATTTTTTGTTACAGATAACGGAAGACAGTTTGTCTCCGGTGAATTCGAGCAATTTACCAAAATGAATGGTATACAGCACACTAAGACCAGTCCGTATAATCCTAGTACAAATGGTTTAGCTGAGAGATATGTAAGAGAGTGTAAAAACCTTTTGAGAAAGAATAATGGGAAGGATGATTTAGAGACGAATCTACAAAGTTTCCTATTTGCTCATAAAGCATTCCCCCAAACTGTAATAAAGGAATTCCCCGGCGGAACTGCTAATGAAGAGAGGTTTAAGATCAAGATTCTCGAATTTAATACCAAGATGGGAAATCCGCGAGAGGTATTTCATGAGGCCGTAAGAAGGCAGGAGCAGTTTACTACAGGTTGCGAGGTTTATTTCCGCAACTATGCAACTGAACCTAAACGCTAAAAAGGTACCATTTTGATATTATTGAGCTACCGTCACTACCTTATAAATTTGGAGGGCGTCGTGTATAAGAGGCATATCAATCAATTGCGACCTGTGAGAAAGAAACAAGTGGAGACAAGAAATTTGATACTTCCTCGCACATCAGGAGAGAAGCCTGTAGGTGGAAGTCAGAAATAAAGTGAAGAGGAGGTTCCAGAGGTTACATCAGGAAACAAAAAGAAGACTGCTTCTGTGCACGTACCCTCTTGCACTCCTATACCAGGGCCAGTTGCTGTGCACGTTCCCTCTTGCACTCCTAAACCGGAGGCTGCCGCTGTGCAAGTGCCCGTCCGCAGTCCTAGACTTCAGAGAGCCAGGAAACCCCTAGACCGACTGGAGTATTATTAAGGGGGAGAAGTGTTGTGTATGTAAATAGATGAAGATTATTTGCATTCTTTAAAATCTCATTATGTAAGAATATATGTGTATATAAATTGGACATTTTTTGTTGGCCAAACGAAAAGAATCTGAGGCTCTTTATTGGACACGACAAAAACAACAACGGCATTCCAGAGTAAAATAAATCATCAGAGATAGATAAATATTTTCAAATGAATTAAAATAAATAATATCGATACTGAGAGAGAGTTGAATTTAAAAAATATATAAAATTTTTATTTTCGAAATATATATAAATAGCTGAGAGGATTCCAGCAAACCGCATCAAAAATATCAGGTTTTCTTTTTTTTTGCTACATGTTTTAATTTGCACATACCTATTTTACATAGCTCAGATTTTATTTAAAAATCGTTAACCATTTCTTCTAACTTTTGGCGAAATGGTGTTTTATTAATTTATCATTTGATATTATTAGAGTTCTTTCCTGGTATTCAAAAAGTAAAAATACGTGTCGTTCAGTTATATTTTTCAATTTATCAAACAATTTGGCCGCTGAATCGCAGATTCTGGTACGGCGCCATCTAGCGAATAAAGTTGTAACTAAAATTAATTTCGAATTTTTCATTATTTGCCATAAAAAATCCCATTGCATCCTGAACACAATGGTGTTTACCGCATTGCTCTAGCGCAAATATTCGCGGAGTTATTAATTTTTAAAGTTGTGCGGGACTTTTGGATCACCCTGTATATCAAAATTCGAAACTATTTTAAAGGCGTAAGATTCTTTTTGAAATTAAACAATTTCTACTGCTCTTATTGCAATGGTATTTGCATATATTTGCAGTAAGGGCAGTAGAAATTGTTTAATTTCAAAAAGAATATTACGCTTTTAAAATAAGATTATATAAAAGGGATTATATACCTGGATCTGTAAAGAAAAAAACAAACAATTTTTTTTCTCAAAATATTTCGAGAGATTGTTCCCTTTTTATCAATTTATTGCATAGTGTTTGCACAAACAAATTGCTTGTTTTTTCTTTACAGATCCAGGTACGCCCTTTTATATAATCTTAATTAATGAATCGCCTTTTGACTTAAAGCCTTTAAAATAGTTTCGAATTTTGATAACAGATGGCGCGCTAGTTCATCATATACCAATTTAAGATATCGTAAAAATATCTTAACAATTTTATACCTTTTTAAAAAATAATAATGATTATTTTCATATTAATTATCAAAAAAAACCTACTTCTGCAGATTTTACTGCGATGATAGAAATATTAGAGAGCCTGACTCATCAGTACTCAACCCTCTCAGGGGTTTCGCCAGATCATTCTTCAGACCGCTCTACTATTAGTTCCATCTAGAGACTAATTTGGTAACACCACAGAAAGGGTTCTCACAATTGATAAGCCAAACTCCCCTCATATACCATTTTAGATATGATGCACTAGCGCGCCATCTGTTATCAAAATTCGAAACTATTTTAAACGCGTAAGATTTTTTTTGAAATTAAACAATTTCTACTGCCCTTACTGCAATGGAAAAAAATTAATTGGGAGGGCCTGGCTCTTCAGTAGTGAACCCTCCCAGCGGTTTCGCCAGTTTAATCTACCAATTTTAGATCATCGTAATAAAGTTTGATGAGGTATTTTTAATCATTTATTCGAAAAGAAGCATTAATGTCAAAAAGGTTTTTAAAAAATGAATATAGCTTTTACGAGAGAAGACGTCTTCTCCTTGTACTTTTGTTAGTACTCTGAGCAAATTCCTATCAATTTTTTTTTTGCTTATCCCTAGTACACGTGGTAGAGGCCATGATAATCATGGTGGGTAGAAGTTGGCGACTGCTTTTTACTGTAAGTGTACCACATGTCTACATATGTGAAAAGCAGTTCGACTTTGCACTTACAAATATGCCAGAGCCCCCGTTTGGTTATTTGCACTCGCTGGTGGGGTTGGACTTTTGTAAGAATCGGGGGCCATTGGAGCATTTTTTTGTCAGAAAAAAAGTGCCAAATGCGGGAATCGAACCCGGGTCGTAGCGGTCGAAAACCAACGGTTTAGACCATCCTTCCACCGACCCCCTTTATACACGCAATACACTATGATATGAAACACAAGTCAGGAAAAAGAGCTTCTTTTATAAAAGGACAATGGTACAAGCTTTAAGGCAAGACGTTTTTCTACGGGTAGCCGTATGTATGTCTTTTTAAACTCCAACTAGGGACATAAGGTTTGAGAACATTTGAAGTTATGATTAAACAAAACTGATTACTCTTTGGTCGTCCTTGTAAACTAATCTAACTAAAAACTATTTAAACCTTTTTCTATGAGGTGGACTCATAATTTAGTAGAAAAAGTAGTACCTCGAGATGTATAGAAAACTCCGTAAAGATTAAGAATCCCCTTAAGTGTTTAATAAATTACACTTTTTAATTGTTTGGTGTTTAATGATTTATTAAGCAGAAGGGTGTGGGTTCGATTCCCGCCCCTGGACACTTTTTATTTTTCCGTTCTCCATTACTCTTCATGTTTTACCTTTCCATACCTCATCCTCAAAGTTAGAAATGTCGCTATTTCTCTTTGAAAATAAATTTCGATTTTTAAAAGAAACATTCGCGGTATAATTTTAATTTTCGTTTTACAATATATACAAGGTCTTCATTGGTGGGGCCCACCTCGAGAAAGACTCCGCAACCGATGGACTGCGAGAGTTCTTTCCCACAGAGTAGGCAGGTCGATGAAGTAGCTGGCATTACCCAACTCAAGACCAAGATGGTACTTGTAGATGGTAGCCTTCGCCACACTAGTCAACTTCATAGCCTCGGGATGGAGGCCGACGCCGAACAGCCAGGCCAGAGAGAGAGGCGTCATACATCTTTTATAAAACGACATTTGAAAATTATCCTGCATGTGTTTCTTTTCAACGAAAAATCGAAATTTATTTTTTTAAGGAGAAATAACGAATGAAACACATGCGGGATATTTTTCAAAATTCGTTTTACATTCATAAGCCGCATTATATTGTATTATACATGTTTTAATATAAAATACAATATAATGCGGCTTTTGATTATAAAACGACATTTGAAAATTATCCCGCATATGTTTCTTTCCAACGAAAAATCAAAATTTATTTTAAGGAGAAATAACGATTATTTATAACCTTAGGGATGAAGTATAAAAGAATGAATTGTGAAGAGTAATGATAAACGGGAAAAATAAAAGTGTCCAGGGATGGGAATCGAACCCACAATGTTCCGCTTACCGGGCAGATGACATGTCCACTAAGCTACCCTGGACATATTTTTCCGTTCGTAAATGATACTCAAAGTAATTTATTTTTGATTTTTCGTTGAAAAGAAACACTTGCGGGATACATGTTTTATCTTTATCAAAATATTTCTTCCTTCAGTTTAATCTCACTGACTTATTTACATAAAAAAAATATGTGGAATGTCAGATTTAATTGATTTTTTAAAACACGATAAAAGTATTCTCAATTATAAAAAAAGAAAAAAGAAATCTCTTCGCGCAAAATCTTTTTAAAATGCAGTAAAAAGTGTTCAAGAGTGTATCTTAAAACATGAATTTTAAGAACATCTAGACCAGGCCTGGCCAACCCGCGGCCCGCCGTAAAAAAATTTGAGGCTCGCCATTTAACTTTATATTTCTTTTGTAACTTTCATTTCTCGTCTGTATATTCAAAAACAGAAAATATATTGAAATAATTATAATATATTTTTATTTAAAATATTTTAATACATTTTAAAGTTAAAATTTTGTTATAGTTAAAGTTTTTAGACCTTGTTTACAATTCCGTGCGGCCCGTGGCGTCATTTAGGTTGGCCAGGGCTGATCTAGAGTGGATTTTTATAAAGAAAACGGGAATAAGGAGATTAAGAACAACCTCTTATACAAATTCAATGCTAAACCAGAGATTAATAACGTGGTAGAAGTATTGTAGACCCCATCTGTATTCCAAATGCCAAAAGTGCCTATTATTTATGAGCTGGAAAGAAATTCTTGATACAATATTTTTAATGTTTTAGAACAATTCTACTGTACTCAAACCTATAGTTTCCTTCAATACCTTCACCAAGAATCTCGTAAATATGCCGGCTACAGAAGTAGAATTATCAAATACAATATTAGAGAGATATGGTAGATAAAACTGGCGAAACCGCTGGGAAGGTTCACTACTGATGAGCCAGGGAGCCCTGTTTTTCTAATTCCAGTAAAGGCAGTAAGAAATTGGTTATATCTATATTAATAAAATGTAAATTTCATAAGTGGTGTTCGCTAAAAACTTTCGTTACAATGCATCAATTTCGATCAAATTTTCAACATTTATGTAAAACGAGATGGAGCAGGTTTTGCTTAACATCAAAATATTTTTCCTAACTTTAAAATACATAACTTTGCTGTTATCGATAAAATACAGAAAAAATTCAACAGAGTTAATTTTATTTATATATAAATACAAAAAAAAATTCAGCAATTCATTCAACTCAATCTAAAAAAATATTCAAAACAAGCAATTTTAAGATAACACCATATGTAAAACAGTCGGCCAAGAAAACAACAACGATATTACATCTTTCTCACATATTTACACACAATCTTGATTAATAATTAAAACTAATCTTTAACATTGTTTATTATACTTCATAATATATAATAATCGTTAGGCAAACTTTCACTCGGATAAAACCCGGGCGAAGCCGGGTACACATCCGCTAGTATATATATATATTAAAAATGTAATTTTAATTTTTTTATTTTTTTAATATTATTTTTTTCATCTATATATATATAGATGGAAAATTTACCGGGAGGAAATTGATCTATAAGAAGCATAGGGCGCCTCTCCCGTCAGATAAATGTTGTGGTTTTGTCACCGACCCTAGGCCGCTAGTTGCGGCGACAGTCAATAGTTGGCGTCAGATTCTGACGTTTATTTTGACGGGAGAGGCGCCCTATGCTTCTATATATATATATATATATATATATATGTGTTTAAATAGTTAATAAGAGTTTGTAAATAGATATTTAACACATGTTTTAATTATTTTATGAATATGCTTTACGTGTGTATTTACAAACTCAAGTATTTTTATAAAATAATTATAAAACCTAACTACAAGGTTGATACAAAACTATTTCTGTGCGTATTTAAAGGGAGAGGTGCCCTTTTTAATATATAAATACCATATACACATCCGCAACATTACGTTATATAATCTCTTAATTAGAAACTTTTATTTCACACACAGCAAGTTTACAAAATAAATACAAGCAAAAAGAAAATATCTCATATATATATATACTAGACGGGTGACCCGGGCTTCGCCCCGGGATTGACCCGTGTGCATATCTACCCGAGTGATATATATTTAGATAAGATTTTTTTTATAATTGTTTTTTATTAGCATTATCTATTTGTTTGCATCAGCATAATTTAATCTAATCTTTGATAGAGGGCGCTGTTCGTGAGCTAAGTAGAATAATTTGAATATATAGTTTTAATAATTGATTTATATATTTTTTAAAATAGCCTATCGTCTTCCCCGTATTTTTTAACCTATGTATGCAAATTTTGGTTTGAATTAGTGAACTACTGCGAATTTGTATACCGGGCATACAAACAAACAAACATTGATTTATATATATATATATATATATATATATATATATATATATATATATATATATGTCGTATCCGTCGTGGTCGAATGGAAGGGCGCGACCGTTATGCATGTATGCTTCGAAAGAGAACTTGTTCCGCA
>CP092878.1:14189729-14266924 GCA_030710605.1 Cordylochernes scorpioides | reverse complement strand
CTCGTGAGCCCGCGCGCGCTGACTCCCACGTTTATTTTGTACAGATTTATAGATGGAAGAATTTGTATTTACATTTTAACATACTAATTATGGCGAAAAGAAATTATACATTTTGGGCATTATGTAAATTATGACATATATGTAATTGTGAAAAATCCAGAAACGCGTACGTGGTTAGCTTTTCATGATTAATCAAGAATGGGTATTTGGTCAATTCTGGAATAAATTAAAAACCAATGAATAGTTGATATTTATTCCGATAGATGGCGTCAGCCATCAGGAACTTTCATTTGAACGATAAAGAAATGCCTTTTTTTCTTTATATATATATATATAATTATAAAAAGTACATGTTCTTTTGGTCAGGATATGCTTTCTTTATTTTTAAAATATAATTATACAAAAAAAGGAAGAATTTTGCTAAAAAAATTATTTAAAATACAATATAACGCGGCTGATGATTGTAAAACGAAAATTGCAATTATACCGCGAATGTTTCTTTTAAACAAAAATCGAAATTTATTTTAAAGAGAAATAACGACTATTTCTAACTTTAAGGATGAAGTATGAAAGGGTGAAAAATATGAAGAGTAATGGCGAACGGAAAAATAAAAGTGTCCAGGGGCGGGAATCGAACCCACGACCTTCCGCTTACCGGGCAGATGCCATGTCCACTAGGCTACCCTGGACATATCTTTCCGTTCGTAAATATTATATAAAGTAATTTAAAATACAAAAACACCATTACTCTTCATATTTTTCACCCTTTCATACTTCATCCTTAAAGTTAGAAATAGTCGTTATTTCTCTTTAAAATAAATTTCGATTTTTGTTTAAAAGAAACATTCGCGGTATAATTGCAATTTTCGTTTTAAAAAAATTATATTCGATACCATACGCTTTAATGTCCGCTGTGTTAAAAAGAAATGCTTCCTACTTGAAAATATGTTGTAATTTTTTTTACTGGACAACTTACCGTAAAATAAAAAGCTTATAATTAAAAACTCTTTTCAAAAAATATATATATATTTTTTATTTTACAGTTCGTAGAGCTCTAAAGAAGCGAATAATTGCTTTTTATTGTCTTTTTCGAGAGACAGAGAGAGCTATATATTAGAAAATTTCTCTCAGACACACAAGATGGTTTTAAAATATTTGCCCCCCATTTGGAATTTAATAGTGGACTTATATAAGTGAAGGATGAGGGGAGAAGTTTGAATAAATAAAAAATGTTAAATTGATGCTCGGGGTTGTGTGATGGGAAAAAAGTATTGAAGACGAATGGTGAAATCAAGTGGATAAAAATGGGGGGGGGGGGGGGGGGGGGAACGGCACACAGATTTATATTAAAAATTTAAATAAGGCAATTTAAAAAGATATCGTTATCTAAAAACTTAAAGATTGATATATATTTTCTTCATTTGTTACCACATATATATATCTACTATTGTGGCGAAGAAATAATTTATTATTTAATATTATTCAATGAAAATATTCAACATATAAAAATATATATTACTTATATAAAAATACATATTATAAAAATATATATTACTCTGTATTTGAGAAAATAAAACAATCCATAAATAAATCTTTAATTAAAACGACATATATTGGATCAAAATATCATTTATTTTACCAATATTTCAGTTGGCTGAATGCCAACCTTTATCAAGGTATTATAACATTTTAAAGTGTTTTTAAAGTTTTAAAGTAATATTACTCTGTAATATGATGCACTAGCGCGCCATCTGTTATCAAAATTGGAAACTATTTTAAACGCGTAAGATTTCTTTTTTAATTAAACAATTTCTACAGCCCTTACTGCAATGGAAAAATTAAAGGGAGGGCCTGGCTCATTAGTGGTGAACCCTCCCAGCGGTTTCGCCAGTTTAATCTACCATACCGCTGTTATATTGAATTTTTGGAACTTCCTTTTATAGTGATACTGTTAATAGACTCTCTTGGAATGGGTATAAATTACATATGTAATTCTACTGTCCTCAAAGATTATGTCCATAGTTATTCTAAAATACCCATTCCAAGAGACTTGCATCAGTATCACTATAAAAGGAAGTTCCAAAAATGCAATATAACAGCTGTATGGTAGATTAAACTGGCGAAACCGCTGGGAGGGTTCACCACTGATGAGCCAGGCCCTCCCATTAATTTTTCCATTGCAGTAAGGGCAGTAGAAATTGTTTATTTAAAAAAAAGAATCTTACGCCTTTAAAATAATTTCGAATTTTGATATTACTCTGTATTTGTAAAAAATCATCTTTAAAATATTTTCTTTGCTTGCTTGTTTAAGATTCTCTAGCTGTAGATAGCTTTGTTGATAATTGACGACTGGTCGTGGTGACGTCATCAATAAATACTTTGACATCTTAAGATATACAAAGACTTGATTACTACGCTACAATATTATACTGTAACGTTTCTTATTTAGAAATAAGGGATTGTCACTTTGTGTTTTAATATTTTATTTAATTACAACAAGGTTAATCATAATATATAAACAAAAATATAACTTATATTATGATACATTAGCGCGCCATCTGTTATCAAAATTCGAAACTATTATGGACGCGTTTAATTCTTTTAAAAATAAATAATTTCTACTGCCCTTACTGCAATAGAAAAATTAATGGAAGGGCCTGGCTCACCAGTGGTGAACCCTCCCAGCGATTTCGCCAGTTTAATCTACCATTGTGCTGTATAACGAAACAAAAGTTTTACGAAGGAGCATCTTTTAATAAAAGATAATAAAAGATGCTCCTTCGTAAAACTTTTGTTTCGTTATACAGTTATACCAATTATACGGAGTTTACCTGTAGAAATTGATGCCTTTGTGCTGTTATATTATATTTTTGGAACTTCCTTTTATAGTGATACTGATGCTAGACTCTTTAAATTGGAATTTTAGGTGAACTATGGACATAAGCTTTTAGGGGACAGCAGAATTACATACATTTATAAATATATAAAAATAAAACTTATGCAAAATTACAAAAAAAAAACAGTGTTTCCGACTGCCCAACTATGATTATAAATCAAAGAACAATTTAATACCCTACATAAATAAATAAATACAAAGCATGTTACATATACGTATTCATGTTTATAGGTAGATATGTATATATGTTCGTTTTATATTCGTGCGCGCTGATTGGGCTACTCATTGCCACGTGATCTTAATCAGCAAATCAGCGTTGAGTTCTTTAACCAATCAGCGTGTAGTCTTCACATAAAAAATATAATAATTTTTAGTATGATTTTTTCTTTTACAAATAAAACATCTCACTTTCCTTACTGCGGTTAAAATATATATTGGGAAAGCCAGGCTCATCAGTATAGAACCCTTTTTATTTTTTCTTATATATAATATATATATATATATATATATTATATTTAAAATGAAAAGATTTGATTTTCTGTTGTTTTTTGATCATGTTGAGGATTATTCCATGGTGGTGCAGTCGTGGCTAAAATCTTGAAATAATAACAAAAATGGTTTTGATCAGATATTGTTTTAATTGAGCTAAGAAATATAAAAACATAATTGGATAAAAGTATTGCCTGGCTTAAGGCGTAAGAATAAAAAAGGAAAAGCTTATTTACATAATGTACAAAAGTTTTGGGTCGGCCAACGGGGAAGAACAACAATGTGATTTTATATGGGAAGCATGACCTCTGGCGGTCGATTTTAACAGAATATTTTTATCTATGAAATATATTTTTAAATAAAACAATTATTAACATAACATAATTCTAAATAAAATATTTAATATAACATTTAAAATAATATCTTTATATAACATTTCCCCCTGTGAAAAGAATAATATGGGTACAGAGAAAGTGATAAAAATATAGTTAAAAAAAAAATAAAATGATGATAAAGAGAATAAAGTGAGAGGTGATATTCCATGATCATATTAGCTTGTTGTGAGCCAATAGATTGGAAAAGACATGAGAAAATGGTACACATATATTATTAATGAGGAAGAAAAATAAAATGCATGCATAATAAAAAAGTGAAAAATAAAAGGGTGATATTCCTTATCATATTGGTTTTTGGATGGTAACCAATAGACAGGAAATACAAAATGATACATAATATGAACAATAATAAAAATATGGTAAAGAGTGAAAATATGGTAAAGAGTGAAAATGTGGTGAAGAGTGAAAATGTGGCATAGAGTGAAAATGTGGCATAGAGTGAAAATGTGGCATAGAGTGAAAATGTGGCATAGAGTGAAAATGTGGTATAGAGTGAAAATGTGGTATAGAGTGAAAATGTGGCATAGAGTGAAAATGTGATATAGAGTGAAAATGTGGCATAGAGTGAAAATGTGGTATAGAGTGAAAATGTGGCATAGAGTGAAAATGTGGTATAGAGTGAAAATGTGGCATAGAGTGAAAATGTGGCATAGAGTGAAAATGTGGCATAGAGTGAAAATGTGGCATAGAGTGAAAATGTGGCATAGAGTGAAAATGTGGTATAGAGTGAAAATGTGGCATAGAGTGAAAATGTGGTATAGAGTGAAAATGTGGCATAGAGTGAAAATGTGGCATAGAGTGAAAATGTGGCATAGAGTGAAAATGTGGCATAGAGTGAAAATGTGGTATAGAGTGAAAATGTGGCATAGAGTGAAAATGTGGCATAGAGTGAAAATGTGGCATAGAGTGAAAATGTGGCATAGAGTGAAAATGTGGTATAGAGTGAAAATGTGGTATAGAGTGAAAATGTGGCATAGTGAAAATGTGGTATAGAGTGAAAATGTGGCATAGAGTGAAAATGTGGCATAGAGTGAAAATGTGGCATAGAGTGAAAATGTGGCATAGAGTGAAAATGTGGTATAGAGTGAAAATGTGGTATAGAGTGAAAATGTGGCATAGAGTGAAAATGTGGCATAGAGTGAAAATGTGGCATAGAGTGAAAATGTGGCATAGAGTGAAAATGTGGTATAGAATGAAAATGTGGCATAGAGTGAAAATGTGGCATAGAGTGAAAATGTGGCATAGAGTGAAAATGTGGCATAGAGTGAAAATGTGGCATAGAGTGAAAATGTGGCATAGAGTGAAAATGTGGTATAGAGTGAAAATGTGGCATAGAGTGAAAATGTGGCATAGAGTGAAAATGTGGCATAGAGTGAAAATGTGGCATAGAGTGAAAATGTGGTATAGAGTGAAAATGTGGCATAGAGTGAAAATGTGGCATAGAGTGAAAATGTGGCATAGAGTGAAAATGTGGTATAGAGTGAAAATGTGGCATAGAGTGAAAATGTGGTATAGAGTGAAAATGTGGCATAGAGTGAAAATGTGGCATAGAGTGAAAATGTGGCATAGAGTGAAAATGTGGCATAGAGTGAAAATGTGGTATAGAGTGAAAATGTGGCTTAGAGTGAAAATGTGGCATAGAGTGAAAATGCAAAGAGAGAAAATAAAAGTGTTCCATAATCGTATTGGCTTATGGTGAACCAATAGATTGGAACTAGACAAGAAAAAAAATACACATTTTATATCTTTATATAACATATATATATAGTTATATGGTTTTAATGCCTAATCTCTCTCTCCACATATATATGATTTTAACATATAATGCCATAAACATATATAAACCATTATATTTTTGCTAAACTACAAAGCAATATAAATACAGTGTAGTCGTGTTATTTATAAAAATGAGAGAGATAAGATAATATATAAAAAACTAATATATCTGATATATTATACATCTATAAAACAAACATAAGATCGCTGCAGAAATTTTGAACCGTTTGGAAGAGAATAAAATAGAAATTCAGTCGTCTAGAAAAAATCTTTTGGCAAAAAAAAAGTCTTCTGAAATAAGATTACAACACAGACGATTGACAATAGTTCGTTTGGGCCGTTTAAATATTTATTTTTTAAACTTTTTTTTATCTATCTCGAAGATTCCTTGATATATAATGATCTCATTTCTATCTCTTTTTTTTTTTATAGAGAAGGGGGATTGTGTGCTTTAGAAAGCTCTCTATTATATGTTATGTTAAATATATAATATTTTTTTTATAGAATAGCACATTACATTTATCGTTTGCTTAGATTTCGAAATAGTATATAAAATATATATATGACGTATAAATATAGGGAATGTTATATTGTATATATATATATGTTATATTTAATAAAGAAAATAAATGAGATTTTCTGCTTGTATTTAAATCATGTTGAGGATTATGGTAATGGAAATGCAGTCGTGGTTGAAATAATAATCTTGAAAATATAAGGTCTTGATCAGAGATTTCTTTATTTGAGCTGAGGAATATATAAAAGAACATAATTTGATAAAAGTAATGCCTGGCTTAAGGCGAGTAGAATAAGGAAAACAAAATATTATTTACATAATGTACAAATGTTTTGAGCCGGCCATCGGGAAAGAACAACAACGAGTTTTTATAGGGGAAGCATGACCTCTGGCGGTCGATTTAACAGAGTATTTGGATCTATGAAGCATAATTTTAAATAGAATAATATTTTAATATAACATATATATAATCCATATTTACATCACAAAGATATGCAAATTTAGCCGCGGGAGGATATTAATATAATAATTAAAAATAAAAAAGGCATATCCTGACCAGGAGCACATATGCTTTACAGAAGGCAGAGTGCCATCTGGTGGAACAGAAATCAACTAAACATTGATTTAACCTGTTCCCTGATATTTGGCCAACCCAATTTCTTGATAAATCAAGAAAAGCCATCCACGAACGCGTTTCACGCTTTTAGCGCTCGTCAGCGTGGAGTAGGCTGAACTACTGCGACCAAAAAGATACTTCTTCCGTTAGACGTCAAAATAATACCGTTTCTTATTTGTTTCATTACAATACTTTCCCAGATAGTTTCAAATCTATATTTTGGCTGAAAAACAAAATAAAATTGAAACTAGTATTTATAGAAAGTTTACCCACACCCCCCCCGGAAACTACCTAAATTTCAATTCTTTCGGCCCAGTCCATCACAAAATTTCAGTAGTAAACACTCTCTCTAAAAGATTAACATCACATTGCTCAATAAAATATGATGAAAATATGGAGAGAATTAGAATTTTTAGAGACCTAAAAAAACAATGATTACCCAGATAAATTTATTAAAAAACACCTTTATAAAACTAAATTTGTACAATCAAGCAACACATCTGATCAATCAAAAAAGTTTTATTCATATATTTTTTCTATTAGCCACGTTACAAGACGGACTTCTGATATTAAATAATAACAGAATTCTATATACAGTTACGAGCGTCTTTCCGCGGTCAGCCGACTCTGTCACCGTTTGCTTTTATTGGTTGGCTCCCGTCAAGCCACCTTTGCCCCCCCTGCCGGCGGCGCGCGCCCGTTGGCTGCCGGCGAGCACGTGACTTCCCTGTGCGCGCGCATGGCGGGCGGTAAAACAATCGGGTAAAACACGGGCGTTGCCCGGGTCATTCGGCTAGTTGTTATATATAGAAGACATAGGACGAATATAACACAATCTGGACACTTATAACAATCCGTATATTTATAAAAAAAAGATAAAAAAAAAAAAAAACAAGCGAGCTTTCGAACGTATAAACAGCTCTTTTTAATCAGTTTGTTAACACTCAAAAGAGAGACAAAATAACAATGAAGAATTGACGAATCCCTTGTGGATTGCATGGAATTCAAGCCTGCCCTGGACTGACGAGGATCATAGGCCGAAACCATGATCTCCAGGTGAGCGTTCTCCATTTACCAAAGCTGGTGTTGTGGCTTTCTATAGTTGCAACGGTGATATGTAAATGTACGTAATGATTTGCATAAATTGCTTACAAACTGAAATGAAAAATAAAATATATGTACAAACAACAACAACAAAAAGGCTTTTATTAGGGCCCATTACCCTGTATGGATTCGCCATACAACAACAAAATAATACAGTAATTTTTTCTCCCTTTCCCCATGTGTACGTGAGCCTTTGTTTGAAAGCGGATTTATTCACATATCTGTTCTAAAACTTTCCTCACTACCTCTTTTGTGTATGAATCTATTTACAATTGATCTGTAGAAATTATAGAGTTCTATTGCTATATTTTTCTTTTCTGAAATAGTTTTCAGCGTCTTCAGTGGGTTGCTAAATCTCCAGAAAGTGTTTTAAAGAGTTTTATAAAATATATGTAACAATTCAAATTTAAAAAATCTAAGTTTCATAAACTTAAAGAGAAAATATGAAAAACAAACAAAGAATATATTTTTGAATTATGAAGAAATAATTGGTAGGTAGCTCTCTCTGGCTAATCAATGCTTCCATTGACCCAGTTTTGATCCTATGTTCCCAAATGTTTGATATCTCTGACTCTTCCTGGAAGTTTGGGATATGGTGGCCGATAACATGGTCTACTAAAATGACGTCGGTCTATTGATTCTTAAAACTGGTCTAGGTTGTTTTAGTATTTCTTCTAACGCTTTCAGAAATATGAGAGTGGATCTCATGGAATAAAGTCCACCCTAGACTGACGAGGGCCATTAGCCTGACACCATGGTCTCTAGGTGGACGCTTCTCAGTTTACCAAAGCTTGTGTTGTGGCTTTGTCACCGACCCGAGGCCGCTAGTTTGTGGAGAAATGAGAGATGTTCATTATTCTCATAGACCAATAACTTCCCGGTAAAACTTCCTGTATCTGTACAGATAGCATTTTGTGATTAGCATGTTCCCTTAGTGTTGATGCAGCGTAGTTGTACCTGTAGTTTGTCTGATGTAGATATGGTAGCTGGAATCAGTATTCTATAGAAGAACAGGGGTATATAGGAGGTATAGATAGAACTTCACCTGTGGTAGATACAGCCACCATTGAGTATATGTAGATAGCATTTTGTGATTAGCGTGTTCCCTTAGTGTTGATGCAGCGTAGTTGTACCTGTAGTTTGTCTGATGTAGATATGGTGGCTGGAATCAGTATTCTATAGAAGACCAGTGGTATATAGGAGGTGTAGATATCCTGACTGTAATGTAGATAGAACTACACCTGTGGTAGATAAAGCCACCAAGGTATGATGTAGGAATCCTACCCTATCTGATGTAGATATGGTATTTGAAATCAGTAATCTACTTGTATAGACCAGTGAGTATATGTAGATAGAATTTTGTGATTAGTGTGTTCCCTTAGTGGTGATACAGGTCGGCGTAATCTATCTGATGTAGATATGATAGCTCTCAGAAAGATGAAAGAGGGAGAGAATAAACAAGTCGAAGGAGGGGGAAAAAAGCCATCCAGAATGTGAGAATAGGAACCTCCTGACGGTAAAGCCATTTGGCTGAGAATCAATCAAAGTGGAGGAAATGGGTTCCATTGTTAGAGGACACTAACTCTTCCAAGCAACGTAGCAGCCAATCGGGATAGAGCATTCCTCCACGTGAAAATGGGTGCTCTTTCTAAGAAAGCCACGTGTGTCTACACGCTACGTCTCCAGAAAGAGGGAGATATTGACAGCCGTCTACATGCAAACAACTTCTGCAGTGATAGTAGATCTACCCGGGGAGGAGAGGATGGGAAGAACAATACAACAAATTTATTTTAAGGAGAAATAACGATTATTTCTAACCTTAGGGATGAAGTATGAAAGTATGAATTGTGAATAGTAATGATGAACGGAAAAATAAAAGTGTCCAGGGATGGGAGAATGTTTGCATCGCTGGACACTTTTATTTTTCCGTTCATCATTACTCTTCACAATTCATACTTTCATACTTCATCTCTAAGGATAGAAATAATCATTATTTCTCCTTAAATAATTAAAATTACAATTTTTCGTTCAAAAGAAACATTTGCGGTTAAATTATCAAACGTCGTTCTTACAATCATAATCCGCATTATATTGTATTATAACATAAAAGACAAATTTTCAAATCAGTTCAATTTCGATTTCTTTTTGCTTAAAGAGAAAATATATTTTTGGTATATCACAGAGTGAAGCCATTTCTTTCTAGATAATGAAACTCAAACACGGACCATTTTTTTCAGGATTACGATTCATCTAATCAATAAGTAATTTATCTCTGGAATTCTATTTATCTTTCTGTACCTTTTTTTTACGTAATGGTAATTCATTTTGTGTTATTTATTATTTAGAAAACACAAAGAACTAATATTGACCTTCTATTTCTTATAAAGTAGCGCATTATTTTATAAAAAGAACAACAAAATACTTCACTAGCAAATGTTCAGTTTGTACTATGAACTATGAAAGTTGCTTTAGGAACATTTTACAGAAATATCAAAAAAACTTTTTTATATTATTGAATTTCAAAAGTGTACCACACTATGCCATTAGAAGACAAGTAAGTACACAAATTAACTATATGAAAAAAATAATATATATTGTACAATTTATCCTACAAAACACACCTTCTAATGTCCCTAGTGAGATGAAAAAAAAATTGGGAGGGCCTGGCTCATCAGTGGTGAACCCTCCTAGCGGTTTCGCCAGTTTAATAGACCAGACCGCTCTACTTTTGCATTAGACTATTCTGATTTCTGGTACTTTAGAAGAATTATTTGTGAAGTTATTTAGAGAAAACTATGGTTACATAGGCGCGTTTTGAGAACACAGTAGAAATATGTAAATAGGCACCATATATACAATAGATGTGGAAATATCGAACCTCTTCCGTCAAAATAGACGCTAAAACTATGCGCCATCTATCGACTTTTGGGCGGACTCGGGTTGGTTAACAAATCACGAGGCCATATTTAGACTGACAAGGTGGATGTTCGGAATTCACCAAAGTTGGTCTTATGGTTTTGTCCAGATTCTGCTAGTTTGCAGAAACGGTCAATAAATGGCGATTAGGTTTAGAGTTTATTTTGACAGTAGAAATGAATTTACCGAATAGGATTTACAGGCATTATCTTTTACATTAATGTCTCTTTAAAAAAACGTCGAAATTTACACACATGGACAAAACTTAAGGAAGTGAAACGTCTTTGATGTTGTCGGTCGTCTATATTTTTAAGGAGACAGCGACAATTTTATTCACACTTGGTTATCTGGTGTATCTTCAATAAAGGTCACTGTAATATCTTTCAGGGTTATTTTCCCGATATATATGGTAAAAGGTACAACTTCCTTCAGTTTTGTCCATGAGTGTATATTTCAGAGTTATTGTCTGAATCCCGATAAACATGCTAAAAGGTATAACTTCCTTAAGTTTTGTCCATGAGTGTATATTTCAGAGTTATTGTCTGAATCCCGATAAACATGCTAAAAGGTATAACTTCCTTAAGTTTTGTCCATGAGTGTATATTTCAGAGTTATTGTCTGAATCCCGATATACATGCTAAAAGGTACAACTTCTTTTTAAGTTTTGTCCATGAGTGTTTATCAACAAACCTTGCTACAATGATTAATCAATTAAATGAAGGAGTTCGTCAATATTAAGAGATTCATTTGACAATACGACTGAGAGGATTTGAGGTTGATGAACCAAGCTCTCTCATGTCTATCTCCGATCATCGTATTAAAGCTTGAAGAATTTGACGATGGATTTCCAAAGTAAGCATCCTTTTTTAAAGTAATTAATACAAAGAAATAGCACGCCATTTATATACAACGAATGAAGACATTAATAGGAGAATGTTTATTTCACAAATATATCAAACTTCTACTGTCTTTACCGCGATGAAAAAAAAATATTGGGGGGGGGGGGGGGGCTTGGCTCATCAGTAGTGAACCCTCCCAGCGGTTTCGCCATTTTTTGATCTACCAGACCACTTCTTTAAATCTCTAATACTGTATTGGACCTTTTCTAAGATCTCTAAGATTCCACCATTCAGCGTAGCATATAAAAGAATAATGATCCAATACACACACACACACAAAAACCTTTATTAAGACACACAGGTCTTACAGAGGATTCTCCTTGGGGTTACAAGACGGAGAAACCCATGAAAGTGGGAAATATACAAAGGGGTAAAAATGGAGAAAGATTATATACACATGGTAAATATATACAGATTATTATTTGAATAATCCTATGGTAAATAAGAAAAAAATTGGAAATATGGATGGGAGAAGTGGAGAGCGAAAAGAGGAAATAAAACAGGTATTTACATATGGAACATACATATAATGGAACAAGTCAATTTAAGCTCTTCTGCTCACACAGCACAGGTGGAACATGGCTTTTTTCAAGAAATCTTTAAAAGATTTTCCAGGAAAGATCCAATACAGTATTAGAGCTCTAAAGAGGCGGTCTGGTAGATTAAATTGGCGAAACCGCTGGGAGGGTTCACCACTGATGAGCCAAGCCCTCCCAATATATTTTTTTCATCGCAGTAAGGACAGTAGAAGTTTGATTTTTTAAAGTGCCAAATTGATTATTTACGTATATTTTAAGAAAGGTGAGACTATTTTTAGAAACAAAATTTAGCTTTTATTCTCTCCTGTGAGAGATTTTTGTTCTGTATTTTAAAAAGAAAGGAGAACAAATCTACAGACCGAAGTAAAGAAAAAGCCAAACCTAATAGTCAATCCAATTTAAAATTCTCACTTATAGAAGTTGAAAATAAAAAAGGTCAAAATTTACGATAAAGCGGAGTCCATTGTGACTGGTTTTTCTACGAGCTTTATCTATTTCTCAATTAAATCTTTCGCAGATTTTTTGTTGTTGTGTGAGAAATTGTGAGAGAATTGGTAATTGTAAAATGGTGGTTAGTTTTTTTAATAATTCCTTTTGTGCGTCAATAGAAAATGAAGATTTCTTTTGTGGAAGGTTGGTGATTAAAGACAAACGAACAATGGTTGGGGGGAGGAACTAGCCATTCTCTTGAGTAACACTTTTTTATTAGTTTAGTTATGATTGGTTTAGTGGGGATAGAGTTAGTTCTTTGGTTGGACTTGAACATTTGGGTTTTTTACACTCATCAATATGGGAATCCTTATAAACAATTGAACATTTATAATATGATGCACTAGCGCGCCATCTGTTATCGAATTTCGAAACTATTTTAAAGGCGTAAGATTCTTTTTGATATTAAACAATTTCTACTGCCCTTATTGCAATGGAAAAATTAACGCGAGGGCCTCGCTCATCAGTGGTGAAAGTGTTGGGAAAAGCTTATGTCCATAGTTATTCTAAAATACCCATTACAAGAGTCTACCAACAGTGTCACTATAAAAGGAAGTTCCAAAAATGCAATATAAAAGCGGTATGGTAGATTAAACTGGCGAAACCGCTGGGAGGGTTCACCACTGATGAGCCAGGCCCTCCCATTAATTTTTCCATTGCAGTAAGGGCAGTAGAAATTGTTTAATTTCAAAAAGAATCTTACGCCTTTAAAATAGTTTCGAATTTTGAATTGAACATTTGCTAACTTGGACAGAAATTGATGGGCAGTGTAAGCAGACTTTCTCAAAACATTTTCTTGGCCAACTTAATGAACTGGGTGTTTCTGCAACTGGTTGTTACCATCTTTGTAGGTTCATTCAGTAATTTTTTTTTTGAAGATGAAAAACCATACTGTAACTGAAATGTAATGTACACATTTCTAGACTACACTTTGGTAGAAGCACTGCTTATCATTAAACAGCTTGAGGAGCATGGATTAATGGAATTCGTGTAATCTTTACATAAGGGAATAAGAAACATAAGAAACACATGGAAATCCTAATGAAGAAAATTTTAAAATATCGTTATTGTTAATTGTGCTAGAGACCATTGCGTGGATAAAGGATAGAGACAACTTTTAAAAATAATTTTATTACAATTTATGTTATAAGAAATTTTACACTCATGGATTAAACTTAAGGAAGTGAAAAATCTTTGATATCGACGGTCGTCTGTATTTTTTAAAGGAGACAGAGGCAATTATGTTCACAATTGGTTATCTCGTGTGTCTTCACAATAAAAGTCAATGTGTATCAAATTATCTTTCAGAGTTATTGTCTGAATCCTGATATACATGCTAAAAGGTACAACAAGGGTACTAAATGTTCCTTTAGTTTTGTCCATGAGTGTATTTTACCAGCCATTGTGTGTGAAGATAGATTTCCCGAATCAGACCGAGACAATTTGTGTTCCAATCTCCAATAACAACCATTAGGAGACAACCAATCAAAAGCCTCCACCAATCACTGATCTCTATCATCATTAAACCAACACATTATTGACTGTATTGATTTATCCATTGATGAGCTCTACTCATCCTCAGCCACAGACACCATCAACAAGCTCTACAGACTTGATACCCTAATATGATTGAGTGGTCATAAGAAAGAAGAAGATCATTAAACCATCATTAACCGACGTCACAACCAAACACGTCATCTACACTTCATCACGAGCTAACCATGTATAAGTCCCTAACTGCTATCTCCTCCCACATAGTTCAATACATGTTGGAATAATACACAGAGTAACAATGGCTATAGATGAGTTCGTGTTTGAAAAGGAACTTGTATGTATTTCATGTTTATTGTTGCCATTGTTGTTTTCATATAGACATATATACCAAGATTTATAATACAATATAATATAATGCGGCTTGTGATTGTAAAACGACATTTGAATTACTATCCCGCATGTGTTTCTTTTCAACGAAAAATAAAAATTCATTTCAAGGAGAAATAACGATTATTTCTAACCTTTTAGATGAGGTATGAAAGGGTGAATTGTGAATATATATATGTAATATTGTTGCAAATGATCCTGCCGACGTATGGATAAGCTGGCAGTCGTGTACGTGAGGCGAGTGTTGATGTTCTTCCCACACGTGGACAACAAGAAGCAGAGGCAGGGCTAGATGTTAGCACATAGAGGGATCGGGGACAGCCCACGGGACAGAGGTAGAGGCCATGACACAAACTTGGATGCTTATCACCGAGACATGGAGAGAGAGAGAGTGTGTGTGTGAGATAGAAGCCGCCTGCCGATGGCCACACCCTAGAACATCTTCACAATTCACCCTTTCATACTTCATTCAAAATTAGAAATAATCGTTATTTCTCCTTGAAATGAATTTTGAATTTTCGTTGAAAAGAAACACATGCGGGATAGTATTTCAAATTTCGTTTTACAATACCAAGATTTGTTTTGTATAATTGCTATTAATAATAAATAATATGTAAAGTTAAATTGGTTACGGATTCAAACTTCTTGCTTACTTTAATTACATAACAAATACAAGACAAAGGAAAGTGGGAATTTTGCAGCCTTCCCATCAGTCCCAATAGATACAGTAATGGTGGATTACAGGTTAATAAAACAGTAAGAATTTCCCAAAAAAACACACACACCTCCCATAAAAAAAAACAATAAAAAGCCACACTTTCAAATATTTATTTAAACGGATTATTTAAAAAAAAAGAAGACGTATATAGAAAAAGGACAGTTATTTATATCGACTTGAAAAAAAAATAATTCTATTCATTATAATCTCCTTTATTCGAAGAAAAAAAAAAACACGCTACGAATTCAATCTTTTATTTCTGAAAAATATTTAAATTGAAAAAATAATAATTGAGATAAATTATCTTTTATCTTTTCCTCCTAAAATGTTCTTATAATTCGATATTCGAATCTCTAATTACATCTAAATGCATCTGCCAATTTTTTTTAAATTAACGTCATTTTTATTTTCTAATCAGACGATCCTTAGAAAAAAATACAATTATTTGTATTGTAATTTTAAAAATTATTAACTCAATTCTTTTAGAATACAAAAAAAAAATATTACTTTGTTAAATATAATAGAGTTTATATATTATTTCCAACAAATTATTTCACGCTACGTATTAAACGTCAGTAATTTATTTTCTAAAACATTTTTACAAAATGAAAAAAAAAAAAAAATTTGAAAAATATTTTCTTTTATAAGGCGGCTCTACTCTATGAATAATAAAAGGGGGAAATGTTAGAAGATATATATAAAAGAGATAAATTAACTGTCATTTATTAACGTTTATTTATTTGCACATGATGAAAAATACCACATTTCTTTATCTAATAGCTGGGTTGGTTAACAAAATGAAAATAGATGACATTGGGAATGTTTTATGAGAGCGCAATACACAAAAACATAATATAATTAGGAAAAAAAAAGAAATGTTTATTTTTGAAAAATGACCATACTTTAATTAAATCAGACGAGAGAGAAAGAAACCATTTTTACTTATTTACATATATATATGTTGTATTAAAAATATTTTCTTCTGTTGATTTAGTAATTAGTTACACCCATACCTCGCTTTGCGTCGGGGTTACGTTCCATAAAAACACGACATAAATTGAAACGACGCAAAGTGAAAATATGTAAAGGCGCAATCAAAAACAAAGGTGTTGCCATATTTTAGGAAAAAAAAAATTAAAGACTCGAATCCAAAACAACGCAACTTCGAAAATCTAACGACGCATATTAAAAATCAGTAAAAATTAAGCAGCGACGCAACTTTGAAAAAAAACGCAAAACGAAACGACGCAAAGCGAGGTATTGGTGTATATAGAATTATTAGCTTTATTTTGGTATACATGAGTCGAGTATTGTTATGCCGTCGTGGTAATAATTAACTTTGAATCACACAATTTTCTTTAATAGTACTAATGAAACATAATTAAGGAAGAAAAACCTGAATTAAGGCTTTAAAAAAATGAAAGAATTATTTACATAATTACATAAAGATTTGAGCCGGCCAACGGGAAAAACAACAACAATAGGTTTATATAGGGGAAACCGCGACATCTGGTAGTCAACTTAAAAAGAGTAATTTGTTCTATAATTTATAATTTCAAAATATAATATAATATTTAGATAATAAAAAGGGATATATTGAATTTAAAAAAAGATTTATTTGCCTATTTTTAAATTTGAATATTTTTTATCTAATGATTTAAATATGGATTGATCTGTTTTCTATATATATATGTTATATAAAATAATTAGATTTCTGTTGTATTTTGATTATTAGAGCTATATAGAATTAATACTTGATGCTGATTATTTTGAGAATAGAGATATTTTTTTTATTTGAGCTCAGGAATATATATATAAACATAATTTGATAAAAGTACTGCCTGGCTTAAGGCGAATAGAACAAGAAAAAACAAAAGATTATTTACATAATGTACAAAAGTTTTGAGCCGGCCATTGGGATAAAATAACAACGAGTTTTTATAGGGGAAGAGTGACATCTGGCGGTCGATATAGCAGAGTATTTGAATCTATGAAATTATAATTTAAAATAAAATAATATTTTTATATAACATATATATATATAAAATGACAAACGATATCGTTCAAATTTTAAAATGGGCCATTTATTAAACATCTCTTTTTTTTTATTATATTCACAACTCCTAGAAATATATTTTTTAATAGAGAGAATATTTTCTCTCTCTCCTAAATTTTATTAAATATTTAAAATAGATGGGCATAGATCTTTGGAGAAAGTTTGACTTCAAAGACAAGATTCTCTTGGGATTTACTCCAATATTTTATTGATTCTCCTCTATATCGGAAATAATATATTCGAAAAAAGTAAATTTATATTTGTTAAAAAAAATCCGTTGAGAGATATATTACTTGAATTGGTTATTTGAAAACCTAAGTTTTTATTACTTTCCCCATATCATTTCAACCAGATTTCCTCTTCTAGTTTAATGTTTTTGCTATCTAGATTTATTGGATATATTTTTTATTAAAAGGAAAATATAAGTCATATTGATAAATTCACTTTTTAGAAAAGTTCAATCTTCCATAAACGTTTATTTATTACCAGGCTATTAAGTGGAGGTAACTAAATTTAGCTTTGGTACCTTGTGAATTCTACGAAGAACTGCTGAAGAACATACTTATAAGTATGTACATAAGTGGTATACTTACAGTACACAACCTTCTATCCACCATGAATATCATGTACTACATGTGTAGACATATGGTGTACTTACAGTACAAGCTTTTACAACTCTACCCACCAGGATTATCATGTACTACATGTGTAGACATGTGGTGTACTTACAGTACAAGCTGTCACAACCCTCAACCCACCATGATTATCATGGCCTGGTACTACATGTGTAGACATGTGGTGTACTTACAGTACAAGCTGTCACAACCCTCAACCCACCATGATTATCATGGCCTGGTACTACATGTGTAGACATGTGGTGTACTTACAGTACAAGCTGTCACAACCCTCAACCCACCATGATTATCATGGCCTGGTACTACATGTGTAGACATGTAGTGTACTTACAGTACAAGCTGTCACAACCCTCAACCCACCATGATTATCATGGCCTGGTACTACATATGTAGACATGTGGTGTACTTACAGTACAAGCTGTCACAACCCTCTACCCACCATGATTATCATGGCCTGGTACTACATGTGTAGACATGTGGTGTATTTACAGTACAAGTTGTCACAACCCTCAACCCACCATGATTATCATGGCCTGGTACTACATGTGTAGACATGTGGTGTACTTACAGTACAAACTGTCACAACCCTCAACCCACCATGATTATCATGGCCTGGTACTACATGTGTAGACATGTGGTGTATTTACAGTACAAGTTGTCACAACCCTCAACCCACCATGATTATCATGGCCTGGTACTACATGTGTAGACATGTAGTGTACTTACAGTACAAGCTGTCACAACCCACTACCCACCATGATTATCATGGCATGGTACTACATGTGTAGACATGTGGTGTACTTACAGTACAAGCTGTCACAACCCTCTACCCACCATGATTATCATGGCCTGGTACTACATGTGTAGACATGTGGTGTACTTACAGTACAAGCTGTCACAACCCTCTACCCGCCATGATTATAATGACCTGGTACTACATGTGTAGACATGTGGTATACTTACAGTACAAGCTGTCACAACCCTCTACCCACCATGATTATCATGGCCTGGTACTACATGTGTAGACATGTGGTGTAATTACAGTATAAGCTGTCACAACCCTCTACCCACCATGATTATAATGACCTGGTACTACATGTGTAGACATGTGGTATACTTACAGTATAAGCTGTCACAACCCTCTACCCACCATGATTATCATGGCCTGGTACTACATGTGTAGACATGTGGTGTACTTACAGTACAAGCTGTCACAACCCACTACCCACCATGATTATCATGGTCTGTTAAAAGATATATAGTGATGACAGTGAACAGCCAAACAGAGCGCTAATAAAACATACGAACGTACACATATAACAAAACTAAAAAATCTCTGTTTAACCTTGTTATAGCCACATTTCATCACGTTATAATTGGTATTATAGATTCGAACATTAGGTAACAAGACCACACACAAATTTTGGTAACAGCTCACCAAAACAAAACTAAAAGAAGTTGTACCTTTTAGCATGAATATCGGGATTCAGACAATAACTCTGAAAGATATTTGATACACAGTGGTCATCTACATATATTTAAGACAATCGAGATAACTAAGTGGGAATAAAATTGCTTCTGTATTCTTAAAAAAAAAAAAAAAACAGAAGACCGGCGACATCAAAGACTTTTAACTTCTTTAAGTATAGTCCATGAGTGTATATTTATAGATCATAAAGTTGAGAAAGGATGGTATATTTAAGTATTAAAGCGAGGTACATCTCCCTTTAAAGGTGCATTAAAACAATGCATTTTAAAGGGAGTGGTGCCTCTTTTGATACACATATATATACTGACATTATGGCCACTTCTTAAGTAAAGACACCCTGCCATAAGAGGTCATTGATTCCGTGGACTCTTCCAGTCTCAGTTAACAGGTACAACAATTAACACAAAATGTAATTGAATATAATTCTACTGTCCTATAAGCTTATGTCCATAGTTTTCTTGAAAACCATTTCTGAGATTCCATCCTTCAGTGCTGCGTATATAAGCAGAATCGTCCAATACAGTATTAGAGCTCTTAAAAGCGGTCTGGTAGATTAAATTAGCGAAACCGCTGGGAGGGTTCACCACTGATGAGCCAAGCCCTCCCAATATATTTTTTCATCGCAGTAAGGGCAGTAGAAGTTTGTATTATGTATCAAAAGAAACATTCGTGCTTTCAAATCCTTTTATTTGTATATTTATAGGTACAACAATTTATTGGGCCAATGATAAAAAACAACAATTTCTCAATTATTTTGCCGTTAATTCAAATACGAAACATCGATGAAGCGTGAGGTCAATAACAAATTCGATTAATTACAAAATTAGCCATAATGAAAGAAGAAGAAGAAAAAAAAACGAGATAATGATAATTCAATTTGCAAAAAAAAAGAATTAGCAATGATTATCATTTCGGGAAAAATAGATTATTTCTCTTTGTTGTTGTTGAAACATGACGTAAGGAGAGTTCAATATATTGTAGCCTAGAAATCAAGCTTTGAAATATCCTAAGATGTAAAAGTATTTATTGATGACGTCACCGCGACGAGTCGACAATTATTAACAAGTCAGCAAAACTATCTACAGCTAGGGAATTTTAAACAAGCAAGCAAAGAAATATTTTAAAGATGATTTTACAAATACAGAGTAATATATATTTTTTATAATCTGTTGGATATTTTCTCATTGAATAATATTAAATTAAATAATTACTTGATTCGACGGTCTTGCCTCACATGCTATACGCCGCACCCTGCTGGGCACTCAACCAAGTAAAGGTAGTTGACCAGGTTCAGAATATTTTCCTAAGACGCTACCTAAATTTACCAAAGTATACTCCGGGCTTTATGCTAAGAATGGAGTGTGGACGAGTATCACAGGAAGTTATCATAACTAAACAGGTCCTGAGATTTTGGGTGAGGATTATGAAAATGGAAGAGAGTAGGTTGCCCCGGGCATGTTTGTCACACCTCTGGACATTACACAGCAATCAAAGGGCTGGTTTAACCTTTGTCGAAAACCTGTCAACCATTTTAGACTCAAACGGTTTTTCGTTCCTGAAGGGTTGCCCGGATTACACTGCAATACTGACTGAAATCCCTGCTATTATTCGAATAGCAACCGAACAAAGCATCCAAAACGACATGGAGAAAATCCTAAATACTTCACATTACAGTCACTTCAAATACCTAAAAAATTCAATAACAGCAGAACGATATTTATTCACAACTATTCCTCTAGCAATTAAAATATTTTTTGCACAACTGAGACTCCTATGGACGATCTTCCCAGAAAATAGTTCAAAGCGCTGGAAGATTGATTTGACTCTAACTTGCGATCTGTGTAAAAACAGAATCCAAGACGAAATTATACATATAATATTTGGATGCTCTTGCTTAGAGAAACAGAGGAAAGAAATTTTGGGTGATTACCCTGGTCTCAACCTGACTGCCAACAAATTTGCAGCTGGATGAACAAACTGATGGTTGATCAGGGTCTCTCCCTCGGTTTATATAAATTCTACAAGGCTGCAGTCAATGTCCGTTGGAGAATAATGGATTCGCCGAATGTCGTGGTTTGCTTGGAGGAAGAAAGCGAAGATTGAATGCTCAATGATATCCTAACCTTGACATTTTCTAAACATTGGTACTTTAATTTAAATATTTAATCATGTATGGTTCCTTTTGCTCTGTATGTTTATTTTTTGTATATATGGTTATATTTCTTTTTGTTTGTTTTTTCTTTCTTCTCTCTTTTCTTTTTCCTTATCACTTCTTGTATTCTAGTTTTTACTTTCGAAATATCTTCCTTTGCTAAATCCTGTAGAGGGGAATCATGTATAGGGCTGGATGCCCCAATAAAAAAGGCTTGTAATAATAATTAAAAAAAAATTATAATATTAAATTAAATAATAAAATATTCCATAGCCACAATATATACTAAAACACATGGACAGCGTTTTTTATTTTCCACGTAAATAGAGAGAAATTTGTAACTAATAATAATTTAGAAGAGTGTTTTTTTTTAAATAGGTGATATCGACTTAAACCATATGTCGCAAGCCAATATTTACTGATTATAAAATGTTAGAGGTAGTTATAACACGCTTATACAATGGAACCATAATATTTTTCATATAGTTATAGTTAGCTTGATATAATGTCATATATAAATTAAATTTTTTTATACATTTTTAATTTCCATCTATCGCTAAAAATTTACACAAATAAATTTACTGGCAATGTGTTTCTTTTAAATATCATCAAATATGATCTCTAAAGACCTTACTGCAATGATATCATTCAATAACTCATATCATTACAGTAAGGGCTGTAGAGATAATATTTGATGATATTTAAAAGAAATGCATTGCCAGTAAATTTATTTGTGTAAAACAATGTCATATGTATTTAATCTCTGTTTTTTAAACATGTCTTGATCGCTAAAAATATTCAAAGAAATCAAAATTTTAGAATATAAAAGGTGCATAGTTATTTTTATAGCTTACTAGCCGAATGACCCGGGCAACGCCCGGGTTTTACCCGATTAAGTGTTTTTATTCAAATACTATTCGCTACAATTATGAATTGGCACCGTGGATGTCACTTGTGAAACGTCCCGCTCCAAACTTTGTGTCTGAGAAGCGATATTTTTATAGAGAGATGATCTGGCTTTATGTCTTCTGCTCGAATGAATGTTTTTCTGTTAAAATTTTGTTCCTGCTTTTTAGAATTTTTCCCGGTATAATTTTGTATCTGATAATCAAACATGGTACAGCAATATTGTCATCATCATTTTCTGACTGAAAAAAAACAACAACTATTTTTGCCCAGAGAACCTGTCAATTTCAAATTTTCTTGGCTAAAAATGCGACAAATATCACTTCCAGATTTTTCTCTATGTCCTGTTAAAACACGCTTTACATGTACATTAGGTCAGCTGATATTACCTCCCATCTTCACCGCTAAAGGCGCTGCGTGCGAGCGAAAGGGCAAATTTACAACGCAAATTTACAAATAACTCGAAGAATATTCGGGATAGAGACCTGGAATTTTCTCTATAAGTCTTTCCAGACTCTACTCTATATACTGTTAAATTTCAGTCAGATTAGTTACGTATTGTGGACGTGTATAGCCAACATTGGAACAAACACACATACATACATACAGACTTTTATATATATAGGGATTTTGATTAAGATGTTTTTCTTTAATGATTACCTATTTTTTATATTCTCAGCAAAAAAATAAAAATAAAAATTCTAGGAATTTCCGTTAATGCCTTAAAAAAATCAATCTTTAAAAAAAATAAAATTAAAAAAAGGTTATCATCTTACACCATCTTTTTAATAGCTAAATTAACGACTAAATATACAGGGTGACCGAATCCATTAATATTTATTCACAGAGTAAAATCTATCGACACGTCACCTGTAAATAAAATTTCTGGACAAAGTAATCCTTTTGACCATGTGCCAAAATCAATTATAGTAAAAGAGGATTATCTCTTTCTTTTCGCAAAAAAAAAAAGCCTTTTTTTTTCAATTAAACGAATTTCTTTTTTTTTTTACTAATTCTATACTTTTATATTTATTTGGTCAAAATGTTGGTCAAATGTGCTTTAAATGTTGTTTTTTCTTTCATAGATTTCATATTTTTAAAATAATAGTTAGTTATTATTTGAAAGAGAGTTTTTAAGAGATGTTTTCATTTAATAACGTTCCTAAAATAATTGAGAGAAAGATAAAAAAAATGTTATTCTTTCTTTCTAAACCTATAAATTTCATATATTTTTTTAACGGCAACATTTTAGAAAAATGGCGTTAATTCTTTTAGACTACTTTAAAAGATATTTTTACTAACAAAAAGTGTTTTTCTTTTACCTAAGTATAAAATATTCTCTATTTACTTTGAAATTTCTAAATAAATACATTTAAAAATTCCATTATATATGTCACATACTTTAACATTTGAAAAAATATATATTTATACAGTAAAGCCTCTCACATCTACGACGCATCAATTCGCTCTCTTCAAATTTTATAAAACAATTAAATTTTTGTTTAACACAAACATCTAAATACTTAATATAAAAAAATAAATGAGAGAAGCAAGAGAGAACCAATCAGCGTGTGAATAAAATAGACGCCATATATATACCAGGTCTATTAGTATGAAACGCGAAAATTTTCAGTGAATTCAAAAGTTCACCAATTTCATACAACAAAAGATTTTTTATTCAAAGTAATTGCCCTGATTAGCTATACACTTGGACCACTTTTCAGGCAATTTTCGAATTCCTTGTCTGAAAATTTCTATTCCTTTTGAGTCGAACCAGTCAACAAGTCATTTTCGGAGTATGTCTGAGTTCGAAAATTCCTGGTTTTTTAGGGCGTGTCCTAAAGATGTGAAAAGGTGGTAGTCTGACGGCGCTATGTCTGGTGAGTACGGCGGGTGGGGTAAGAGTTCCCAGCCCAAGTCTTTAATGGTGTTTTTGACCACCGTAGCGTTGTGGGCTGGAGCGTTGTCATGCCGCAGTATCAGGTTGTTGTGCTTTTCACGCAATTCCGGTCTTTTTTCATTCAACGCTTCTCTCAAAATGTGCATTTGTTGTTCGTAGCGACTAGTATTGACCATTTTGCCAGGTTTCAGGAGCTCGAAATATACTACGCCGGTCTGGTCCCACCATATGCAAAGCATTGCCTTTTTTTTCCGAATCGATTGGGCCTAGGCGATTGTTTTGGAAATTGGCCGGGCAGGCCCCACGACCTTTGGCGCGTAGGATTGCTGAAGTGGATCCATTTCTCATCAGAAGTTACGATTCGGTGCAAAAATGACTTCTTTTCATGCCTGGCGAGCAGCCCTTCGCAGGTTACCAGACGCCGTTATTGCTGCCTTTCGCTCAACTCGTGGGGGACCCATCTGGAAAGCTTTTGGGTCATTCCGAGGCTGTTTGAACGTAGAGAAACAGCACCTTGAGACACCTGGAGCTGTTTTGCGAGTTTCTCCTGCATTTGGGTACTGTCCTCATCCAACAAAGCTTGCAGTTCAGCGTCCTCGAACTTTTGGGGCGGTTTTCCATGTGGTTCATTATCAAGTTCAAAATCGCCACTTTGGAATTTTTTAAACCACCTGTAACACTGCGATTTGCTCAGAGCGTGGTCGCTGTAAACTTCCTCGAGCCTTCGGTGGGCTTCAGTGGCACTTTTCTTCCAGTTGAAGGCGAACAACAAAACTTCCCGCAAATGGGCACTTTTTGGCTCGGAAATCGCCATTTTCCACGGGCTCCAGAAAATTTTCACGATTTGAATTTTTCTAAAACTGCACGCAGGCTGATGCCACGTGAGTCAAAGAACAAAACGCCTACAACAGCGCCACCGTCGGCTCAAATAAAGTTGCACAGCGGCCTCTGGCGCCCATTTTCGCGTTTCATACTAATAGACCTGGTATATATTAAAAAAAAAGGTGTTAAGTTATAATTCCTTTGATAAAGGTTGGGGTTCAGCCAACTGAAATATTGGTAAAATAAATGATATTTTGATCCAATATATGCCTTTTTAATTAAGGATTTATTTATGGATTACTCTATTTGGAAAAAAAAAAATATATATATATGTTATATAAAAAGAAAAATGAGATTTCTGCCGATTTTGGATCATCTTGAGGATTAAGTTATGGTGATGCAGTCGTCGTTAAAATCTTGAAAGAATAATAATAAATATGGTTTTGATCAGAGATTTCTTTATTTGAGCTAAGGAATATTTATGAAAACATAATTTGATAAAAGTACTGCCTGGCTTAAGGCGAGTAGAATAAGGAAAACAAAAATATTATTTACATAATGTACAAAAGTTTTGAGCCGGCCATCGGGAAAGAACAACAACGAGATTTTATAGGGGAAGCATGACCTCTGGCGGTCGATTTAACAGAGTATTTAAATCTATGAAATATAATTTTAAATAAAATAATACTTTTATATAACATATATATGCCATAGATATATTATACTGTTTAAAGAAAGTTTTAGAATGGATTGATATGGATTTGAAAATATGGTATCAGTGTGGTAAGCTATTCCCGAACAATAGTTTTAAAGTGATGTTCATATATAAATCAGAAGATATAAAGTATATCTGATATAATAAAGGCACAATTTGGATTATAGATTATAAACACAAGGTAATAAGACCAAAATCCCAATAAATAGTATTGACGTTTAAGTAACAACGCTGCTACCGAAACGTAACACACTATTTATTTATTTGGGTCTTATTACCATTGTGTTTATATAGGGTATATTTCGAAACTATTATAGACGTGTATGATTCCTTTTTTAGGACAGTAGGGGTAAGGACAGTAGAAATTGTTTAATTTTTAAAAAAGAATCATACACGTCTATAATAGTTTCGAATTTTAATAACAGATGGCGCGCTAATGCATGATAATAAGATATATTTATAAATATTAGCTTTCCTTTTTATTATAACTTTTCTAAAATCAAAGGAATCCTATTTTGAGTTTGTCATTTTAAACATACTCTATAACAAAAAATCGACGCACCAAGAAGCAGTTGTCCGATTTATATGAAAATACAAAGAGGTTTCGACCAAATATGCAAATGAATGAAATTTGGTGGCCGAATTATGCAAATCAAGAGCTCCAGCGCATCTGAACTGCGCATCCAGTACGAGCATTCTAGACTCAATATGTGGGGGGTCCAACGACATATTGACATTCTCAATTTGTGACGATCAAACTCTGAAATAAAACAATTAATTGTTCTGAAATTTTAATCGGTTTTTTTCCCCTATACATGCTCTTTACATACACTAATTTTTGTCCTAATCTGACAACTCCTTCTTGGTGCCTCGATTTTTTTTTGTTATACAGTGTATATCGTTCCAGAACTTCACAATTGATTTTTTAAAAATCACAAGAATATATATGTGAAAACAGATGATAATTTGATAAGCCTAAAGAGATAAAAAAAAACAATATTTCTATATATGGCATTATCAATAAGAGAATGACGTCATCGAGTAAAAGTTGGAAAAAAGAAAAGGAAGCTTTGACCTTAAGACATGTGACAAATAACGGATTAATTTCGTTAGTCAATATGGTATTAGCCTCGTAACATTTGTTATTTGAAGTATCTATAGAAATGTTAGAATTTATTTATTTATTTGGGTAACCCCCCCCCCACCCCACCCAGGTTCCTATCTGGAGCGTGTACAGTAGAAGTTGATATAGATTTTTATTGGGAAATTGTTTCAGTTGAATTGATTATTGATAGAATATTTGGCGCGCTTAGTTTATTTAACGAGATAGGTTTTATCTTCTGGCGATGAGTTTTGGCGGGAAACTATTGTTAATTATCGTCTGCTTTTCGTTTGGTTGTTCGCCCGCAGAAGCTAGATTACTTTGTTGTTTATTTCTCAAATTATTAATTAGATAGTTGAAATTCAATTTTAAATTATATGTTTAATTATGATTTTCTACATATATTAAAGCCTGGGTTAATAAAATATGATTATTTCAAATATTATCGATTTGTTAAATTCTAAAAGCCTTTTTTCGCTATGTAAATTTGAACAAGAAGAGAAAGATAAATAGAAAAGAAAACATTTAGGTACAAAATTTTCCTTTACCCATAAACAAATTTCTAATGCCATTACTGCGATGAAAAAATATTGGGAGGGCTTGGCTCATCAGTGGTGAACCCTCCCAGCGGTTTCGTCAATAAATAGAAATAAATTTCAATTATATATGTATTTTAGAAGAAAATGTAGTGTTATAATGTTTAGAATTTTCAGCAATAGATGGCGTAAATTTAAAAGATTCTTTAGCTTTCCCAAACCAAATCGTATTGACGATTATTTCAAAGAGCCATGGAAATGTTTTAAAAAAGCAGTTTCTGAATGGGCACAAAAAAATCCTGATTAATCTGTCTGTAAAATTATCAACTAATTTTGATTTATTCCGACAGATGACGCAAACCATCATCAACATTTAGCTGCACGATCAGGAGATATTTTTTTATCTTAATTTATCAACCTAAACCTGGTAAAATTTCACTTTCACACACACAAAAACCTTTATTAAGACACACAGGTCCTACAGAGGATTCTCCTTGGGGTTACAAGACGGAGAAACCTATGAAAGTGGGAAATATACAGAGGGGTAAAAATGGAGAAAGATTATATACACATGATAAATATATACAGATTATTATTTGAATGATCCTATGGAAAATAAGAATATTGATTTGGAAAAAAAAAATTGGAAATATGGATGGAAATTTCACTTTTATATTGCTTCTTTTTAAAACAGCGGTGTAAAGGTAAAATATTTTTGTGTAGAGCCTTCCTCCATGACAAATTTTAAGTTCCTACTCGCATGAATCTCCAATTTCAGACACACAGTTGAAATATATCTTTCTCCTTTATCTTTCAAGTTTTTTTATTTCAAAATATTTTCCAAACAAGTTGAACTCGCATGGCGATAAATCAGGAGAATAAGAAGGATATGAAATGACTGAAAACGTTTTTACGCCCAGTACGCGTTTATAGACAGATATATGAGAATGGTCACATTTGTATCAGAGAGTTTTATTTTATTTTTTTTAATTGTCGAAATATGGAGGTTTTTACTTTAAAAATCCATACTAGTTTTTTAAATTTCTGTATTGTTTTTGTGTATTGATTTATCTGCGCTCTTCCAGGATCAGGTCTTGGGATTGGAAGTGTCCTGACCTTGGCTTGACCTTCAAAATTAGCCAGCCATTTTTTAATATCAGAGAACTACGTGTAAACATTTCTTGAGGTACCTATGTATGCTTTAACGTACAATTCGTATATTTCTGTTTCTCTTTACAGAAATCAAATTCTGTAGCTCTGTTCCCTTCGCTCAAACTCAACCAATAAAATTTAGAAGACTTTCAATCTCTACGTTGTCACCATAATAATGCTTTAATTGATTATATCAATCATTCCTCCAGGTAAAAGTATCTTCCCAAAAACATTTTTATTATTCTCTAGCTTTCAGGCACGGACGTCCTTCTACAGGAGAAAACATGGTAGGACGTCCGTGCCCGAAAGCTAGAGAATAATAAAAATGTTTTGAAAAGACACTTTTCCCTGGAGGAATGATTAATTTTACTTAATATTGATGTATGGGGTTAGTTTATTGAATGCTAAATTGTTTACAATATTTGTAAAAATCAATGAAAGAGATTATTATATAACTGTTTAACAATGATTAATTATTTTGAGATTTTTAAACGGAGTGAATATGAAACTGACATATTATACTGTAGGGTTAAATAATTCCAGTTGCCACACCTAGATGGCGCTGTGTTAAACTTTGTGTGTTATAAAAGTTACATTTTGTAAATGTAAATATTTAATTATTCTTTTTTAAATTATTTTATATTTTATTGTAAACAATATGTTATATTTCTTTGTTGTTAGAATACCATTTAACTAAAAATTGTATGCCTAAATAAGTCAAGAGACTTTTTAAAATACAAACAACTTTTAGTGGATAACCGTGTCTGTGGTGATTAATGATCCTACAATATAAAGAGAAATACCTCACCTGATCTCTCGTGTAACTAAAAGTTGCTGATAGCTTGCGCCATCTATCGGAATAAATAACAACTAATCCTTCTTTTTTTTTATTATTTCAGCATTGACCAAATACCCTTCCTTGATTAATCAAGAAAAGCTAATAAAGAATAATTTATCAAGAAAGGGTATTTGGATAATTTTTGTATAATTAGAAATAAACGAATATTTGATATATATTCCGACAGATGGCGCAAGCCATCAGAAACTTTTATATCAAACTTCTACTGTCCATAGTTTATTTAAATACTAAGATTACACCCGTCTTTATCCTTATATCTATAAAAATGAAATCCAAAATCGATGTTTGTTATCACGTTGCTCAAATTCTACAGAATCAATCATTATGAAATTTCGCATGTAGGTAGCTGAAGCTTTCGTTTAACACATAGGCTATTAAAAAATCTGTAAAGGTTAATGTGAATTTTTTTAATGTAAAACCAAAAAGCGTTAGTTCCAGCCTTTTACCGCTTGGGCGCAGCACTGGTCGCGACGATAAATGAATTTGATTGGTTAATAATTTACACGTGGTTTGTTTACACTATGAATGTTAGTTTGTTTACACGATGAATGTTTTTAAAAGGTAAGATTATTCAATCGCCGTGAAACTTTAGGAAGTTATTTACTATATTACTGGGGAGGTTTCTAGTAGCATATATAAGCAGAATGATCCAATACCGTATTAGAGCTCTAAAGAAACGGTCTGGTAGATTGATTTGAATAATTCGCTAGGAAGGTACACCACTGATGAGCCAAGTCCTCCCAATATTTTTCCATCGCACAGTAAGGGCAGTAGAAGTTTGATGTGTAAAAGAAACATTCGTGTCTTAATGTTGTCATTTGCAATAGTAACACTCTTTGATTAAAATAGTGTAGCAAATGTTAGCGAATTTGATACCATTAAGTGCTATAGTTGTGTTATTTTAATGTATTTTATGTAAAAACTTGATAATATCATATAATCACAAATTCTCTAATTAAATAAACATATTCAAATGGTGTAATTATATATTTATATATTACATCTCAATATATAGCATATATTGTTTTGAAAATAGAGCAATCCATACTTAATTCATTAGATTAAAAAAGGCATATATTGTATTTAATAAAAGATTTATTTTGCCAATATTTCGGCTGGCTGAACGCCAACCTTTATCAAGGCATTACATTTTTGTATACTCTGTGTGTGCAACACAGAGTATACAAAAAAGTAATGCCTCGATAAAGGTTGGCGTTCAGCCAGCCGAAATATTGGCAAAATAAATCTTTTATTAAATCCAATATATGCCTTTTTAAATCTAATATAGCATATATATTATATATTTTTAAATTCATATATTTAATATATTCATTATTTCTATTAGTTATACAACTATCATTAGGCTTAATTCCGTTTTAAAATTATTTCCGTTTAACCATATTTACATTATATTTTTCAGTTAAAATATACCATTTCAATTTAAGATAGGCGTCTATACATCAAAATACTGGATATTAGAAATACACTTTTTAATGTTAAAAAGGTTTTTCTACTTATAATTTAATATTTATTTGCTTCGTATTAAAGTAATAAATTAATGATAAAAGTACTGAGCGAGGTAAACTCTCAATATATCGTATATAGTCATTAACAGCACCTATTTTTAAAATCTCCTAATGGATACTTTTCTTTCTAGGCCAACAAGTTAATTTAGATTGGTTAGGTTAAGTAAATAAAATACTAAAATTCTTAAACACACTTAAGAGTAAAATTTAGGAAAGGTAGAAAACAAAGCATATTAAATATTTCAAAATATACCTTATAATTATAAGTGGAGAAACAAAAATAAATTTCTTTAGCGTGTTTGTCATTTTCCCAGTGAATATCGTTTGGAATAATTATTAAACAATGAAAAAGAAATTTGAATTTGTTAAAATGTGTGGCCATTATTAAAATGATATCTCTTTGGAAAATTATATTAAAAATTTAAACAAATAATATAATATTTTATATTACTAATCATATATTTTTATTTTGAAAATAGAGCAATCCATATTTAATTCATTAGATAATAAAAAGGCATATATTGGATTTAATAAAATATTTATTTTGCCAATATTTCGGCTGGCTGAACGCCAACCTTTATCGAGGTATGCCTCGATAAAGGTTGGCGTTCAGCCAGCCGAAATATTGGCAAAATAAATATTTTATTAAATCCAATATATGCCTTTTTATTATCTAATATATTTTTATATATAAATATTGTATTTTCTTTTTTTATTGCTGCTGTTTTGTTTTTCTCATATAAATACATATTCTCTTTCAACAAAAATAGTTTGATTATTGCTACATTTTAAGCTTTATATCACGTTTAGAATATCCTTTTTATAAAATGTTTTTTAATTTTTTAAAAATGTTATGTGTGTATTATAAACATTTGAGGAAGAACTATTTATATAATCAGTATAATATTAATTTTCCAAATTACATAAAATTTTAATGTAATTCAAAATAATTTTAAAACATTTGAAATATTGCTTTGAGTTAATAAAATAGTGGTTTAAATTAATATAGTTTTAGGTTTAACCTTTTAGGAATATATTTACACTTGAAGAAAACATAGCGTTATTTATAATAATTATAAACTATTATATATTTATAAATATAATTATATAAATAATTTTGCTTAAAATTTATATATCAATCATTTTAAAAAGGTATAAATTTAAACTAAAAAATATATTAAATAAAAAATGTTAAAAATGACAAATACGCATTTATCTTTTGTGGCTAAAGAAAATATTTTAAAATAATATATTTTAATATGTGTTAGTAAATGTAATTTTTGGCAATGTGTATTTCTTATAAAAAATATTATCAAATAATATCACTACAGACCTTATTTGCAATGATTAAAGTTACTAAATGAGAGGGGTAGTGTAAGAAACGCATTACCAAAAATTATATATATATATTAAAATATTTTTTTTTATCGATGGAAATCCTTTGAATTGATAGCATTAATATGTATAAATAAGAGATTTTTAAATTGTAATAAAATATAAAGAGGAATATATGTATGTGACCATCATATATTATCATAAAAATATTTATATATGAAACTTTTTTTTCCAATGAAACTTATTCTCGATTATATATTTTTTAAAACGTTGAAAATTTTAATCTCAATCTGTTTTAATCCCATTTGTAAAAATGATACTCATTTTAAAATTTCCCGAGAATAAATATATGTTGGAAAAACAATTTACAATAAAATGATCTTTTTTTAAAAAATAAAATTATAAAAAAGCGCTTTAAATGAAAATTTGCGCTTTCATATATGATTTTTTTATGAATATATTCTATATAATATAAACTAAAGTTGATAATTGTGAAATATGTATAAAGGGAGATAAGAAAATAAAGTATTTATATGGAAATTTTAAGACTCATCCAACAGGTTTTTTTTCCTCCAGTGTTGCCGAGCAACATGTGGAAATCTTACCTTTCAACAGCTCCACCAATCGCTAGCCGGCTTGACAAGGTGAACTCAGAGAATGCTTCTGCGCACGCGTTAACTGTGCGCGCACTGTGGTGGTTTATGTAGCAGACGAGATGTGAGAAGCTTAAAGACATTTTGGGAAAATTTGACCTTTACTATAGATACTGGAACATTAAAGATCGTGGTCATAAATATGACAGAGAAATTCGAAGATACATCTAAACCGAAAGGCTGAACTTGTTCAAAATTCTTTTATTTTTTATCTTAATTAAAATATAAGAGAAAAACTAGACATCACACACATATAAAAGCCTGAGGTTATATAACATAGTAATCTATTTTTATATAATCATATGAATATGTGATTTGTCAGAGCTAGTAATCAATATTTTTTAAATAGTTTGGTAACCCTGGGTTTTCCCCCTCTCTGTGATTAAAATATTTTATTCAGTGAATATTGCTGCATCATGATTTATGGCTTTATTATTTTTAATCAATAAAATTATATAATATATATATATGTTATATTAATATATTATTTGAAATGTTATATTGAAATATTTTATTTAATAATGTTATATGTTAAAATGTTGTTTTATTTAAAGTTATAATTTCATTGATATAAATACTCTGTTTTAATCGACCGCCAGAGGTCACGCTTCTACTATATAAACTGATTGTTGTTCTTCCCCGTTGGTCGACTCAAGGTTTTTGTAATTATGTAGATAATCTTTTGTTATATTTATTTATACGCCTTAAGACAGGCATTACTTTAATCAATTATGTTTTTCATATGTAATTCATTCCTCAGCGCGCGCTCAATAAAGAAATCTATAATCAAGACTATATTATTCAACCACGACTGCATCACCAGAGCTTAATCCGATACAATAATCCTCAACATGATCTAAATTCAAACAGCAGAAAATCATATATTTTTTTTATATTATAATATAAGTCGACAGGATATTTACCTGTTATGCCAAAAGCAAAATTTTTCGAATTCAATTATGCAAATTCTCCAATCAAAAATAGATCATTTCAATCAAAATTAACTCATTTTAAACCAAAAATAAGCATCTTCAAGCAAACATAGCCGTCACCATCTCAAGAATTTTCAAGCATCCTTCTCCCATCCGAGGTTGGATATCACCAGCCATCACACCTTCCGCCCAACACCAGCCATCTCCCGAGATCTTCAAATCCAACCCAAGGTACTTTGTATCCACAATATTTCGTAGTTTTCCTCATTTTAACTTGTAGTTACACCCAATATTTACAATAGTTTTCAATCGCCTATTTACTTATATAGTTAATACCCTTTTTGTCAAATTATTTTTCTGTATCAATTTTACCATAGTTTTGACCTTTAAATTTTATCACACCTTTGGTCCTTTTAATCCTTAGTTTTTCTTTGTATAGGTAGCTCCTAAATGCCATATTATAACCCATGTCATTTTTTATCTTTAAATAATATAAACTATTTGCAAATATCATTTTTTAAAATTCTAGATGTAAAGCAGTCGGCCGGGAATATCACATTTTTACTCTTCACTATATTTTTGTTATCATCATTCACACTTGTAATTTCCAATCTATTGGTTAACAATAAACCAATATGATTATGGATTATCACATTTTTATTTTCACTTGCTCCCAATTGTTTTGTTATTATTCATTTTTATCATTTATATAATTTTGTACTTTCCTGTCTATTGGTTACCATATTTAAAACCAATATGATAAGTGAATATCACCTCTCACATTATTTTATTTCCATAAATCATTTTATCTTTTTTTTAACAATATATTTTTTTATCACTTTTCTCTGAATGAGCCCATGTTGTTTTCTTCACAGGGGGGAAATGTTATATTAATATATTATTTGAAATGTTATATTGAAATATTTTATTTAATAATGTTATATGTTAAAATGTTGTTTTATTTAAAGTTATAATTTCATTGATATAAATACTCTGTTTTAATCGACCGCCAGAGGTCACGCTTCTACTATATAAACTGATTGTTGTTCTTCCCCGTTGGTCGACTCAAGGTTTTTGTAATTATGTAGATAATCTTTTGTTATATTTATTTATACGCCTTAAGACAGGCATTACTTTAATCAATTATGTTTTTCATATGTAATTCATTCCTCAGCGCGCGCTCAATAAAGAAATCTATAATCAAGACTATATTATTCAACCACGACTGCATCACCAGAGCTTAATCCGATACAATAATCCTCAACATGATCTAAATTCAAACAGCAGAAAATCATATATTTTTTTTATATTATAATATATATATTTTTTAAATTCGAAACTATTATAGACGCGTACGATTCTTTTAAAAATAAAACAACATCTACTGTCCTTACTGCAATGGAATACGCGTCTATAATAGTTTCGAATTTTCATAACAGATGGCGCGCTATTGTATCATAATATATTCATATAAATACGAAATAAACCTATTAAAGACATACACGAATTTTTCTTTGTCAAATAAAGCAATATTCATATAGATTTTACTGTGATGAAAAAATATTAAGTGACTGGCTCATCAATGGTGAAACTTCCAAGTGGTTTTGCCAGTTTACCCAATCAAATTTAAAGTTTTACGATACTGTGTTGAATGATTTTGATGATAAATCCAAAACTGTAAAAGGAATATCTTCTTGTTGTTGTTGTCGTGTCCAATGAAGAGCCTCAGATGTCTCCATACATCTCTATCACAGCAGCAGCAATATCCACTATCTTGGGTGTGTAAAGCTGCTGCTCTGGGTCTATGCCAATTTTTTGTAAGGCTGCGGACATTGCTGGACATGAGAATATGTGAGTAGGTGTTAGTTCCACACCAGGACAGTTGTTGCATATCCTATAGGTTCTTGTGCCATCTGGATGTATTGTCATTCCTTTATAGTGTTTTGTTCTAAGTCTTGTTATAGTGTTTGTCAGTTTTCTCTCAGAGTTTATTTCACATATTAAGGAATATCTTGGCTTGGTATTTAAAAATCTTATGGATATAAGTTTTGAGGATAGAATTTCCCCATATGTTTTCATCGCACTAAGTAAGTAGCATACACGTTTGCTTTATTAAAAAAAAAGAGTAATTATCGTGTTCAATAGTTTCATTTTGTTTGTATAGATGACGTTTTATAAATGGTGAACCCTCCCAGCAGTTTTATAAGTTCGGATGTATAGTTTTCAAATATAGAAAAAAGTTGTTAACTTTTTATATAGAAATTAATAAAATAAAATTTATAATTAATATTATTATATTAATTAAAACAATATTCTACTACAATATGAATTATTGTAAATATTTCACGCGCAATTATCCAGATCGGATATAGCGTGTCTTGTTTGCAACTGGTAATAAATAAATAAATAAATAAAAGTAAATTAATATTAAAAGATAATTTGTTGGAAAAAAGGAGGAAGATAGGAGAGGGCACTGAACACCGGAGGATTTTTATTAAACCGATCACGGTAAGATAACACAACTAACTAACTAACAACGATACTCCATCCATATATACACCGCAACATACCACAGAGTAACAGGTCACTGGTCAAAACAATTATATCATGAAATCCGAGAGAATTGCCATTTTAACACTTCCTCTCAATTCATCAGATTTCTACATTCCAAATCCAGTGACGTGTTTTTCATACAAAAACCTTGGTAGGCCTTTAGTAAGGATATCGGCAACATTTTCCTGGGTTGGTGTGTGGACGACCTCGACAAGTCCATCGCTGCAAATGCTTCTGATGAAATGCCATTTGATGTCAATATGCTTAGTTCTGGCATGATAAACCGGATTCCTCGCCAGCTGTTGAGCACCCTGGTTATCCGTCTTCAGAACAGTCGGTCCATTCAGCAATTCACCAAATCCCATCTCGTCCAACAGCGCTCTAAGGTAGACTGCCTCCTTTCCTGCTTCACAAAGTGCGATGTACTCAGATTCTGTGCTCGAAAGAGTGACAGTCTGCTGCTTCTTCGATTCCCAGGCTATTGGACCTCTTGCCAAGAAGTAAACAATTCCCGTATGAGATTTTCTATCCACGAGGTTTCCACCCCAATCAGCGTCGGCATAACCATGAAGAGCCTCATTTGATTTTCTGTAGGTAATCCTCAAACATGAGGTGCCTTTCAAATAGCGGAGGACACGCTTGGCAGCATTCCAGTGCTGTCTCCTAGGATCATTACTGAACTGTCCCAAAGCACTAACTGCATAGGCTATATCGGGCCTTGTCGACACTGAGAGATATATCAATGATCCAATCAGTGATTGGTATTCTACCTTTTTCACTGGCTCATTCTCACCTTCTATAGATGAAATTTTTGTTAACTTGGAGTTCGAGTCCATGGGTGTAGAAATAGGCTTTGCCTCTTTCATCCTATATTTCGCCAGAAGTTCTTCAATATATCTCTCTTGATCTATGGATATTGAACCATCCTCTTTCATTTGTATCCTTATACCCAGGCAACAATTTATCCCTCCAAGATCTTTTATTTTGAATATCCTTTTTATACTTTCTTTAAAGGATTTCAACGTGTCTTCTCTTTCAGCCGCAATTATCAGATCATCAACATAGATTGCCACCAGGAGAATACCTTCATCATGCTTGATATAGACACAATTGTCAGATTGAAGTTGCTTCAGTCCCAAATTCTTTAATTCATTGTCGAGCTTTTCATGCCAAACTATTCCAGCTTGTTTTAACCCATAAATGGCCTTCTTGAGTCGACATACCTTCTCTGGATATTTTCTTGAGACGAAGTTTTCCGGCTGTGTCATATAAATCTCTTCTTTAATTTCTCCATTTAAATAAGCAGATTGAACGTCCATCTGATGGAGTATCAAGTTGTATTCAACAGCCAAGGCCAAAAACATTCTAATAGTACTTTGGCGCACTACTGGGGCAAAAGTTTCCTCGTAGTCTATTCCGTACTGCTGTGAATAGCCTTTTGCTACCAGGCGAGCCTTATGGCGCTCAACAGAACCATCACTATTGCATTTCGTTTTGAATACCCATTTGGTTCCTATGATGTTTCGATTCTTAGGGGGATCAACCAATTCCCAAGTTTTGTTTTCAATCAAGGAATCAAACTCTTCCTCCATTGCTTTCTTCCAAAAATAAGAATCCCTTCCTGACAGCGCTTCCTCTGCGCCTTTTGGATCTGGCAAGTATTTCGCCTCTAGAAGTTCTTGCGTTGACAAATTGGCTGTAGGGTACTCCTTTCTTGGTCGGCCAGGTTTTCCCCGTTCTAATATACCTTGGTCTTCCTCTTCCTCTTCTAGAAATGACCACTTCACTTTCTGACGGCTCGTCCACTAAATCAGACATCTCTAGATCCGATTCACTTTCAATTTCAGTTCGTGATTTCACTTCGGACGTGCTTCCCTTTTCTTCAACTAGAGGAATTTCCTTGACAAAAGGATCTTTTTGTGGACTAACATCGATTTCAATGACTTCATTCCTAATTTTGGACAATTCTGGTTCAATAAAACGTACATCTCTACTTTTTATAATTGTACGTGTACCAGGCTTCCAAAGTCTGTATGCCTTAGATCCTGTGAAATACCCTATTAACTTGTATTCCTCACTGCGAGGTGCGAATTTAGATCTATTCGGCCTATTATTCACGGCAAACGATTTACTTCCTATAATTTTTAAATGAGAAACTACAGGTTTTCTTTTGGTAAATAACTCATGTGGAGTTTTACAATCGTTATTTCTCGGGCATCTATTTCTGATAAAAGTTGATGTATGTATCAATTCAGCCCATAAAGTTTCAGGTAAATCACCTTCGATCATGAAGCACCTAGTCATATCCAGTAGAGTTCTATTCGCTCTTTCAGCTACACCGTTCTGTTGAGGTGTATATTCGACAGAGAGCTGACGTCCTATACCTTCTCCTTCTAGGTAATCCTTGAATTCTTTGCTAAGGTATTCAGGCGCATTATCATTCCTAATACATTTCAACCTTTTTCCGGTTTGCTTCTCAGCATAATTTTTGAATATTCTAAATCCTTTGAATACTTCACTTCTTGATTTCATTATAAATGTGAAGATAAATCCCGAGAAGTCATCAATAAATGTTGAAAAATAAAGGGCGCCACCCAATGATTTTGTTCTCATGGGACCACAAATATCAGTATGGATCAGCTCCAGTGGTTCCCTTGCTCTCGTAAAAGACTCTTTCTGAAAAGGTAGCCTTGTTTGTTTACCTTTCAAACAAACTTAACAGGTAAAATTTTTAACATCAAAAATTGGCAGGCCGTATACAATATTTTGCATTTTTAGCTTTTTGAGATCTTGCAAATTTAAATGGCCAAATCTACTATGCCATTTTTCGTAATTTCTCTCTCCAGCTATGCAAATTTCTCTTGTCGATAATGCCTTAGGACAATTGATTTGACTTAAGATGTAAAGTCCATTCCTTTCATAGGCCTGTATGCAAATTTTTGTATGCAAATTCACTATTTCAGCTTTTCTGTACTTGAAATTTACAATATTATATTTGCCCGTACACCTACTGATGGAAAACAAATTGCCGTTTAATTCAGGAACAAATAAAACGTCTTCCAAGGATAAGGTTACAGGTCCGTTTTTACCCGAACATTCCAATTTTACCTTCCCCTTTCCCAGAGCTTCAATGAATCCACCATTGGCCAGTGTAATTTTCACTGGTGCAGTCTCCTCAAAATGATCGAATGAGTCTCTTGAGCTGCACATGTGGGCAGTTGCGCCACTATCCAGACACCATTCATTTGCGCCAAGTTTGCTCAAATATTTTGTCCCAAAAGGACGTAACCATTTCATTTTTAGGGTTCCTGGACTTTCTTTTTCTGCAGTCGGCAGCTTTATGTCCCCTCTTTCCACAGAAGTGGCAGCTAAATGGGAATCCCTTTGGCTTTGGTTTTGATGTGCTGGGAAAATTCTTTCTTTCTGGGTTTCCAAGGAAAGCTTGTTCGGTATTAGTTGTGCCGTTCAATTGAGTTTGCCTAATTTCCTCCTCCAGCATTTTCACTTTTAAAGTTTCAAAGCTAGGCAGTTCGTCCCTAGTTTCTATCGCTGTTCTGAATCCTTCATAACTCTCTGGAAGGCTACATAATAAAAGGATAGAAAGGAAGTCCTCTGGGACTTGTGCATCCATTTCACTCAACTTGTCAGCCAAACTGCTAAATTTGTTGAGATAATCCTGCATCCTTTCATTTGGTTTCATCTTCAATAATATTAACTGTTTCGTAAGAAACACTTTCGTTGCAGGTCCTTTTGGCTGATGCACATCATTTAAAAGCTTCCATGCCTCTGCAGAAGTTTTACATCTCTTCACGTGTATTATCTCTGGAGGACTTAAACTTAGGACTATAGTTGCTAGCGCCTTCTGGTCATTCTTCTCCCATTCGTTGGATTCTACTTCGGTTTCAGGCTTGATTCTTATGCTATTTGCATAATCCCAAAGTTCGGAATGAATTAGAATCATCTTCATTTGCATCTTCCATGTCTCGTAATTTTCAGAATTTAATTTTTCTATTTGATAAAGGCTTGACATTTTGAATACTTTCTTGATGCTACAATTTCTTTAAAGTAATCCTGGGCCCATAACCTGTTGGAAAAAAGGAGGAAGATAGGAGAGGGCACTGAACACCGGAGGATTTTTATTAAACCGATCACGGTAAGATAACACAACTAACTAACTAACAACGATACTCCATCCATATATACACCGCAACATACCACAGAGTAACAGGTCACTGGTCAAAACAATTATATCATGAAATCCGAGAGAATTGCCATTTTAACAAATTAGAGCTTATATCCATAGTTTACTTAAATACCATTTCTAAGATTCCACCCTTCAGTGTAATATATATAAGCAGAATGATCCAATACAGTATTAGATCTCTAAGAACTGAGGTCTGGTAGATTAAATTGGTGAAATCTCTGAGAGGGTTCACCACTGATAAACCAAACTCTCCCAATATTGTTTATCGCAGTAAGGACAGTAAAAGTTCTACATAGCTAAGAAAAGATTCAGAGCTGCTACCAAATAACTCCACAAGACCTAACACGACGTGGTAAATCCATGTACACCTATCCCCCGATTTACACGGTACTTGTTTTACACGTTTTCGCTTTTACACGGTTTTCCAAATAAGTTTTTGTTTGTTTGTTTTTATCGCACTATACTAAATGCTACTGTGATTGAACACATGCGCTGTGTACACATCTCACGAGGAATCCCGAGCCTATGTGCTGACTTGCTGCACACGCACACTGTGTCTGTATTTCTTCGCATAAAAATTTCGCGAAAATTTTTAATTTTCGATTTACACGTTTTTCTCAGGAACGTATCTACCGTGTAAATCGGGGGATAGGTGTATAGTAACTTTCTTTGCCTCCAATTTGTCCAGATTAATCTATTAGCTTTGATTGTCTTTATATAATTTTCCCTGTATATAAATATCATATTACCATTAAGTTCAATCACTGTTTTTGTGCTGAGAACATGTACGTATGTTTTCCCACGTGACGCGGCGGAGCGTGACCGTGCCTGCACGGGTGAGTAGTTGTTGTTTTGAACTCAGTATGCATGGACATTAAAACATGGTGGCAGCGATAACTGGATAAAATACGAACCCGTATATTGCAAAATATCGATTTTTGCGTACCTTGGAAGATGATTCAACATGGCTCAGATTCAACCTCCAGAAACTTTCGACTTCTCGACTCCCAACGAATGGCCCAAATGGAAGAAGAGATTTGAACGATACCTCGTGGTCAGTGGAATGAAGAAGAAAGAGGAGGCGGACAAGATCGATTTGTTCATGTACTTGATGGGTGACCGCGCGGATGATATATTCAGGACCTTCAAGTTCGAAAAGGAGGAAGAGGCAACGAAAATTGATTCCGTCCTCAAGGCGTTCGACAGCCACTTCTGTGTCAGAAAGAATATTATCTACGAACGTGCGAAATTTAATTCAAGAATCCAAGAGGATCGGGAGCCAGTGGACGAATTCATCACTTCATTGTACAAATTGGCTGATAGTTGCGAATTTGAGGGTCTTCATGAGCAGTTGATCAGTGACCGAATAGTGGTTGGAGTGAGGGACAAAGCTTTATCTGAAAGAATGCAGTTGGACAGCGAACTGACTTTGGAAAAGGCGGTGAAATTGGTTCGACAGCAGGAAGCCGTTCGACAGCAGCAAGTCGACCTGCAGCGTCCCTCAACAAGCCAAAAGGTCAATCAGGTGAAGTTCAACTCGAAGAAACAATCACCGAAACAACAACAGCAGCCTTCAAGGAAGAAGGAGAAGTCAGCCAAAATAAGATCACGATGTCCAAAATGCGGAGGTTTCACCCACAGGGAAGGACAGGCTTGCCGTGCTGAAGGACAAAGATGTAACCTATGTTCAAAAACTGGCCATTTTGCAAATTGCTGCCCAGATAAGCAGGCGAAGACTGCGGAAGTCAAAGCTGTTTCTGAACTTGATGAAGAAATTGGTTTTCTCCTGGAGGTCTCAGCTGCGGAGGATTCATCTAATCTCGATGATGATGAAGGCGAGTGCAGGAGGCGATGGACAGCAGAAATCCAAGTGAACGGGAAACAGGTGAAGTTCAAGCTCGACTCCCAGGCGGATGTTACATGTGTTCCTCTGTGTCTCTTCAAGAAGATAGTGGGACAGCAACGACTAGTGGAAAGTGATATCAACATAAGAGAGCTGCTGAATTCTCCGAACTTCAGACTGTGGGTATGTTTATATCAACGCTGCGAAATGGCAATTATGAAATCAAGGAGAAGATTTATGTCATTCGTCGTTTGAGTGAACCTCTTCTGAGTCGCCGGGCATGTGAGCTCTTGAACCTGGCGAGGCGGATTGAAGTGGGTGCGAAGAGAATTAACCCGATCAAGGAATTCCCTGAAGTATTTGAAGTACTGGGACAGATCGGAAACCCTTACGAAATCAAATTGAAACCTGGAGCAAAACCATATGCTGTGCATACTCCTCGACGGGTACCAATACCTTTGATGGAAAATCTCAAAACAAGATTGGACATCCCTGGAAAGGAGCTGCTCGACGCCGATGCATTATCCAGACAACCACTTCTTACAACCGAGGGAGGTGAAGACGAACGGCCAACCTCGGCGCATATAAATGCAGTTCTCTCGTGTATAACCGACAAAGACGAGATGTTGACGAAGAATTTTGAAGCTCAACAAGAAGATACGACCCTGAAAGCAGTAGTCAACTACCTTGAGCAAGGCTGGCCAGATAAGAAGAAGATGTCACAGGCTCTGCTCTCTTATTGGCATGTCAAGGATGAACTCGGCGTTCAAAATGGACTACTGATGCGTAGCTGTCGTCTTGTTATTCCAGTAAGTATGAAACTGGAGATCCTAGATAAGTTGCACGCTGGGCACTTCGGGATTACAAAAACAAGACTTCGCGCACGTGAGACGGTATGGTGGCCTGGAATTTCGGAAGAGATCGCGGAAACGGTCAGAAAGTGCAGTGTCTGTATCCAGGAAGCCGTCTCAAAACATGAACCTTTGATACCAACCAACTTTCCTACACGACCGTGGCAAAAGATTGGAATGGATTTGTTCAACTTCGAGAATAAGTGGTATCTAGTCGTCATTGACTATTATTCTCGCTTTCCAGAAATGATTCAGCTGGATCGGCTCACAGCCAATGTGGTGGTGCGTAGTTGCAAATCCATATTTGCCCGACATGGAATCCCAGAAACTGTTGTAAGCGATAATGGGACGCAATTTGGAGCTGCTCGTGAATTTGCAAATTTCGCAAGACAGTACGGATTCACACATGTCACTTCAAGTCCTCGATTCCCGCAGAGCAATGGGATGGCAGAAGCAGGTGTGAAAATTGCTAAGTTGATCCTCAAGAAAAATCAAGACCCATCGATTGGACTCCTGGAGTATCGATCGACCCCTTTGGAGAACGGTTACAGCCCTGCTGAGCTTCTCATGGGACGTAAACTCCGAACGACCTTGCCAATTGCACCAGAGAATCTTAATCCAAGGTTGGTGGACTCTCAGACCCTGAAAAGAAAGAAGGGGGAGAAGGAGAAAGGATATGAAATCCAGATATGATCGACGCTGCGGAGCTACGGACATGGAGGAGCTATCCGAAGGTGACACGGTTTGGATTACAGATATGCGAATCTGGGGGATTGTAAAGCAGAAAGCATCGACACCAAGGTCATATATGGTTGATACTCCAGTTGGGACTTTACGTCGAAACAGGTTCCATCTACGAAAAGGAGTTACAGTGCAATATCCAGCCGACCCATCGACGCCGACCTTTTCGGGGGAGGACCTGGTTGAAAATGAAAAGACCCCGGTTGTGGATTATCCCTCTAACGACTCAGAAGACGGCCAGATAAGAACCCGGAGTGGACGAATTGTTAAACCCGTGGATCGCCTTCATTATTAATTATATTATGCATTTAAAGTTTGTAATGTATATACAGTGGTACCTCGACATACGAGCGCCCCAACATACGAGTTTTTCGAGATACGAGCCGACGAGCAAGTGATTTTTTGCTTTTAGTTACGAGCGAAATTCGAGATACGAGTTCGGTTCGGTAGTGTTGAAGATATTAATCTGTGATTTTAAATGTTTCTTTTTGACCAGTACTTTTGTTTTTGCTTTTCCTAAAATGTTTCTTTCTTCTTCTTCATTATTATTTGTTCTATATGCAAAACTTTGTTTTTTGAGACTTGAATAAACAAATTCAAGTTTATTATATTTTTGTGTGCTTTTAAAGTTAAAACACAACAGGTAGTAACACGCAGTCGGGCCATCACGATCAGTTAGCAGCGTGCTTCCGCTGTGATAAGTTGTGTTTTGTATTGCGTTTACATTTACAGTTTTAGTTCATTTATTTTTATAACCATGGATGGGAAGAAAGTTTGTAAAAAGTCAAGTGCTAAGAAAAAGATTATGAGTATTGAATTAAAACGTGAAATTATAGAAAAACATGAGCAAGGTGTTCGAGTTGTTGACTTGTCGAGGCAGTATGGCCGTAGTACGTCCATGATATGTTCTGTGCTTAAACGGAAGGAGTCGATAAAGAGTGTAACGCCGGCTAAAAATGTAGCGAAAAAGGCAAAGACCAGTAAGGATATCTAATTTATTTCTTTACATTCTCTTTTTTGTTTTTGTGCAATAAATATTTGATATTTATAAATACGTTTTTATTATTTAAAACCACGTAACAAAAATAACTAGGGTGACATTTTGGAGGTTGGAACGGATTAATGGTAGTTCAATTGTTTTGTATGGGGAAATTTGCTTCGAGATACGAGTAATTCAAGATACGAGCAAGGTTGCGGAACGAATTAAACTCGTATGTCGAGGTACCACTGTATATATTTCAAATCTTAAAAAGGGGGATGTGCTGAGAACATTTCTGCTTAGAGAATCTGTATAAGACTAAAAGGACGTAATAAAACTTTGTTATTATTGTTGTTGGACAGTAAAGGTTTGTTTTATGGGTAAAAAAAATAATCGTGCTTTAATTATTTTATATATTTTTAATGTATAGATGACACGTTATTGCACATTTTATATAATTAATAGAAATTAATAAAAATTAAAATATACAGTTATCAGCGTCATAATCAAGCAACAATTCTTAATCAATTCTGTCACCGTTTGCTTTTGTGAATGGAATAAATACCCAAATATGGCCATTTCTCATAACCATCGGTGGTTCAGTGGTAGAATGCTCGCCTGCCACGCGTGCGGCCCGGGTTCGATTCCCGGCCGATGCATTTTTTTTTTTACAATTTTTAAAACTCATTTATTTAAACTATATTAATTTTGAAACAACTAAATGGATTGCAAAAAATGATTAAATCAAATACCTAAACACTAATATAATACAATTTTTGCCATTACACACTTTTATGTGTTTCTTCTGTATTGCTATTCTATGGCACTTCTACTATTTATTATTGATGTACTTTCAGTATGAAGGATACTTCACTCGGGGGATTTCTCGGGCGAAGCCGGGTCATTCTTCTAGTATTAACAATAAGTATCAGTTTTATTGTGAAAAAGAGCAAACTTTCGAGCCAAAACGCTCTTCAACAGTTTTATCAAAGTGGAGAAATACAGAAGACTGTAAAATCAAATGTTTACCTGCGCGGGCGTGTATATTGACCATTTGCCATCAATACACTAAAATATGATAAATTAAAAATAATTAAAACACTCATTATCCTTAATCAGTAATTTCTATATAAATATTAACAATTTGACTCACAATATTGTGTTAGATTTGTCACCATTTTCACCGATAAATGGATCATAATCGGTGGACGAGAGGGTAACACGCTCGATTCCCGACAGTCATGAACCGGGATTGAATCCTGCGTTAAAAATTGTTTAATATCTCTTAATAACCTTCACATATTATTCACTGTTTCAATTATCATAAACTAGGTTGGTCTTGCTGAGCGGTACCTATTAATGTGATTTTGAACCAGGGACCGATAAATGGCTCTGCGTTTATGATATTTTTTTAAAGAATGTCTAATGGTTTTTCCCGAGAGTAAATTGATCTATAATTCTTCAAATTAAAGATACTTTGGCCAGTAAAATATTTTTATTGTCTCGACGTTTCGACAAAAATATTTTGTCCTCGTTAGGAGCGAACAACAATCAAACATTTGGCAAAGCGTTAAGAATTATATATAAAGCTTTGTCAAATGTTTTGATTGTTGTTCGCTCCTGACGAGGACAAAAGACTTTTGTCGAAACGTTGAAACAATAAAAAAAAATACTGACCGAAGTATCCTTATAATACAATATAATGCGGCTTGTGATTGTAAAACGACATTTAAAAATGATCCCGCACGTGTTTCTTTTCAACGAAAAATCAAAATTTATTTTAAGGATAAATATCGATTATTTCTAACCTTAGGGATGAGGTATGAAAGGATGAATTGTGAAGAGTAATGATAAATATGTCCAAGGTAGCCTAGTGGACATGGCATCTGCCCGGTAAGCGGAACACTGTGGGTTCGATTCCCATCCCTGGTCACTTTTATTTTTCCGTTTATCATTACTCTTCACAATTCATCCTTTCATACCTCATCCCTAAGGTTAGAAATAATCGATATTTCTCCTTAAAATAATTTTTGATTTTTCGTTGAAAAGAAACTCATGCGGGATAATCTTTAAATGAAGTATATTTAATTTGAATAACTATGAATTCCGGCCAGGCAACCTCTATCTTTACAATTGTTCTATAAAGATGAATTTTGAAGGGAGAGGTGACCTTTATAAGTCAAATGGTTTATATTTGTGATATATTTTCACGCGCGCGCGCGCAATATTTACAAATAAATATGTATATGATATGAGCATAATATTAGTTAATTTCGATATATTTATTCACAGAGTAGCAGTGTTGCCAGTTGGGTTATTGAACATTCCAAGATGTTGTCATAGCTCAGAGAATGTCCCCTGCTGTATCAGCCGCGGTTATGTCATCTCCTTATAGGAATTTATTGATTTATCATTAATCACTCTGTGTGATGTGGAATTTCCATTTCCGCATGGTTACCTCACACATTCCTTGTCAGGTAGGAAACTCCAACCTGTTTAAATTTGCATAATCTCTACAATTCCTCAACACATATTTGCATATTTGCACAAAGTTCATTGAAATTTGTATTATTTTGTAGCATTTCTCTATAATATAAAATACACTCTCTTTGAATATATTTATGTATAAATTAAGAAAAAGGTATCTCCTTATCGTGCAACTAAAAGTTGCTGATGGCTTGCGCCATCTATCGGAATAAATGTCAACTATTCTCGTTGATTTTTAATTATTCCAGAATTGGCCAAATACCCATTCTTGAATAATCAAGAAAAGCTAACCACGGACGCGTTTCGGGCTGTTGGCCCTCATCAGCGTGGTTTCTTGATTAATCAAGAATGGGTATTTGGCCAATTCTGGAATAATTAAAAATCAACGAGAATAGTTGATATTTATTCCGATAGATGGCGCAAGCCATCAGCAACTTTCAGTTACACGATAAGGAGATGCCTTTTTCTTAATTTATGCACCTTAACCCAGTACAATATCACATTTTTACTATTTTTTCACATTTATGTATATTTGTGTATACCTGTGTCCTATTTATTCGCTCGCTGATTGTTTCACTACTATCATGTGATCTCAATCAGTAAGATCAGCGATGAGTTTATTAGCCAATTAGCATTCAGAGTTTCGTTTGTTCAGATATTGCTTGGAACTATTGAATTTTGTGCTTATTACTTTGAAGAATAACTTCACCAGGAATTTTACTTTATTATATGGAATATAGAAGCAGAATAGCCCAATACAATTTTAGAGTGGTATGGTAGATTAAACTGGCGAAACCGCTGGGTGGGTTCACCACTGATGAGCCAGCCCCCCCCCCAATATTTTTTCATTTCAGTAAGGACAGTAGGGGAAACTGTATTATTCGAAAAATAAGATTTCTCTCTGAAATTTATTTTTCGTACAGCATTGTATAAAAACAAAATGTGTTTTCTGTTATATTCAATAATATATACTCATGGGAAAATAAACTTTAAAAATTGGAAAGTCTTTGATTTCGCCGGTCGTCTGTTTTAATTTTAATTTGTATTTTAAGAAGACAGAGGCAATTTTGTTCACACTTGGTTATCTGGTGTGTCTTCAATAAAGGTTACTGTAATATCTTTCAGAGTTATTGTCTGAATCCCGATGGTACATGGTAAAAGGTACAACTTCTTTAAGTTTTATCCATGAGTGTATGAGAGACTGAAATTGGAGTCTTAAATATAGTCTATTCAAATTGTAGACTAATCAACCTTTTTTAAAAAGATTATTGTCATCGACCTTTCGGCGACTGACTGTCGTCCTTTATCAAAAGATGGAAAGCTTTTTAGTGGAGTATTGTCAACAACTTGAATATTTTGATTTATCCAATTTGTAGACAATTCAACCTATAGTATTCCTTAACACAATTCTTCTTATTCTTTCTTATCTTTGAAGTAAAATGTGTCTGCCTTTGTTATTAAGACTGGGAGCACTACTCAGTGGCAGGCCGACTTAGCTCCAAAAGAAATGGCCGCCTCTAACATGAGGAACAGACGCCATGTGCAACTGCTCCTAACATGGAGTACAAACGCTGCTCATCCTGTATCCCTGGATTAGGAGACCTTACAGGGTACTATCAGCCGGGCCAGCTGAGCCCAGGTTTTTTAGTGAGCTTGTTACTGCTCCCCCTCCTCCTTTTTCATCCGGGCTTGGGACCGGTAAAAGCGGAGTTTTTTACAGCGTTTTAGTGCGCCATCTGTTATATAAAATATAAACTATTTTTGAGGCGTATGATTCTTTTTGAATTGAAACAATTTTCTACTGTCCTTACTGCAATTGATAAATTAATGGGATGGCCTTGCTCATCAGTGGTGAACCCTCCCAGCGGTTTCGCCAGTTTAATCTATCATACTAATTTAATATTGCACATTGGCTGTTTTACTTTTATATCGATACTGATGATAAACTCTTGGAAATGGCATTTTGGATGAACTATGGATATAAGATTTGAGGAAAGTATAAAAATATATAATTATATATGTTCTCTTAGTTATGGGGTGTGTGTTTGTGATTATAAGAAAGCTATGGAGATAAAAAAAAAGTTCATAATTCTTTATTTCGACTTAGAGCGATGTCCCCCTAGGGACACTTGCACTTTAAACATAAACAAAAATTTTGAAAGAAAGAAAGATATTTAAATATTTACAGAATTAGTATGCAAGTTAGAGATGAAAAGATAAATATATATATATATTATATAATCTAAAAATTCAAATATTTCTATATTTTAAAAAATATATATTTTATTTTATTCATTGATAATTTTACTTTTGTTATCATCGTTTTTAGAAAGACTTTCAGTTTTGTTGTAAATATGCGTAGTTAACATATCTATCCTTTTAAATCACTAATATAGGATTAACTTTATAAATTCTATATAATGTGAAAATAACTAATGTGTAATATTTCCTCAAGTAATTGAAAATAAAAGCTACTTGACGGTAAATAATTATATTTTTCTTATCACGACTGCACCTCAACCCTTTATCTTATCGATCCTTTGTCTTATCAACCCTTTATCTAACAACAACAACAAAATATTCATAACATATATATATGATAATTTAAACCAATAACCCTATATTATGTAATACGTATAACAAAATTGTCATGTTGTATATAGAACTAATTATAAACTATAACTAATTATACGCATAATTGACATGTTTCCTTGTATCCCCTATGTAATGTACTGAGGATAAATAAATAAAACTATATAATAAATTAAAAGCTAAGTTAAAAGCAAGATTGAGAGATTTACAAAGTAACTTCTAAAGATAGATTGGACCCCGTCAGACCGTCGCCAGTGTCCGGTGTCCATCGACACGTGTGCCACGTGCATGACCCAATTCTCTTTGTCAGAGCTGTCGTATAAATAAGACCGGCCTTAGCGACAGTGAGTCAGTTGCAGTGAATCTTCCGGTCAGCGTCACCCCTTGTCGTCTCCAGGGACCAACTCATCGACCATGTAAAACAGTAAGGAATCTTCTATCTCCATCTCTGCTTTTGGCTCGACTTTTTATCTATTCAAGAAATTTTCCTTCGACAACTGTGTCGCTTCGTTTTGTGTGTGTGTCCTTACCACCCATCGCTCAACAACCACGACTGCTTCTAGCCAACATGCCACACTGCATTCATTCAACAGCATAAACTACTACTACATTGCAACATTATTACAGAGAGTCGACAGGATTCTACAACAGGCTTACCAAACCCCAACGTATTATTACAGAGAGTCGACAGGATCTCAACACATTATTACAGAGAGTCGACAGGATTACCACAACGAAGGAGACCACAACGAAGAAGGTAAAAAGACTGTCCAGGTAGAAAAGAGCCAAGAAGCAGGATGGAGGAGCAAACCAACCCGTCCAACGATACAGCCGAACAAACTATCCCCAAACAAGAGACGACATTGGAAGAGGAGGAAACGTCGCCGCCCCAAGATACCTCCGCAGACCCGCTGACACAGATCGCCGATGCCCTGAGTAAGTTACTGGTAGCCCGATCTCCTAGGGAGATAGACGTAAGTCCATACGATGGTACTTTTGAAGCCCAAAGCTTTTTCGACAACTTCGATGCCCAAGCAGACCGAACTGAACTGACCTACACAGATCGCCTACGCAAATTACCCTGCTACCTACAAGGTAAGCCCCTCCAATATTTCCGAAGCCTACGGTTAGATAGGTTATATTATATTGAAGCCCGCCAGAGATTGATAGACTTATTCCCAGCAACGACAGAAGCGTCGTTTGCACGCTTTTTGGCAATCAAATTGACACCCCAAATGTCCCTTGAAAACTACTACCAAAACAAAACGGTTATGGGTATGAAACTCGACCTACCCGCCGACATTTTAATCGAATCTCTGACCGACGGACTACCCGTCGCAGACCAGCGATTAGTCGCAACTGTGCAGCCAAACACCATTAAGGAATGGTTCGACCTAGTGTCAAGAATAACTCAGTGTGCCACCAGTGCAGTGAACCAGCGCCAAGTAGACAAGGCTCCACACCCCACCTACCACAACCCACCACCGCGGTACAACAGCCAGCGGCCATCACGTGTAACATACCCAGTTACACCTCCCCCCTCGCCTTGCAAGTATTGCAATGCCATGCACTGGCACTCCCAGTGTGAACAACGGTTCCCACGGGACCAAACACGCCCAGTCTACAGCGCCCGACCACACACAACCACTGTACCAAAACGTGGTACCCACACCCAGCCCAAGGTCCCACCTCCGAGCAATGTTCCCCAAGTCCAAGCTGCAAGCCAAGACGACTCTGCAAGCCCCGCGAGCAGCTCAACGGTAGGAAAACCTGAAACTTATTTTCGTTGAACGATTAATAATATGGACTGAATTGTCACCAAATGTAAACTTGCCCTTTTTAATAGACACGGGAGCATCTATAAACCTACTTAACTTAGATATTTTAAGAACCATAGAAAATAGATTACCATATAAAATTATTATCCATCAGTACAGTTTAACTATAAATGCAATAGCCCACAATGTAAATACCCTTGGATATATTTTTTTAAAACTTAAAATCGGTAACCTCACCCAAAAACTAAAATTTTTTATAGTAGAAGCTTCACTACCTTTTGGTATTTTATCTATTAATACCCTTAAAATATTTAAATTAATTATAGATTTTAATAATCTCCAAATTTATCAAAATAATGATGCTCTCCCAACGAATGTCTATAAGTTCACCAAGTGCAAACAGGATTTATGTCCCACTCAACCGAGGGAAACTGATATGTTTACCACTTTCCCCTCGCACCAGTCCTGTTTACACGTGGCGGACTCTACTCCAATTATATGTTCACCCCCTATATCTCCTACCCATGATATTGAGATTTCTATACCTTCTAATGCGGCACCTCAGTTAGAACATTGTCCACACGAACTCCACCGAATTCTATATGAATTCTCGCAAGTGTTCTCTACTAATAAATACAATGTGCCCAAATTGAACATACCACCGGTAAAAATCAATACCACCACAGATAAAATAATAGCATTACGCCCATATAGAGTGCCACTACACGACCAACAAGAAATACAAACCCAAATAGAACAAATGCTCCAATATGGAATCATTGCCCCGTCAGTTTCACCTTATGCCAGTCCCATAACGCTTGTTACCAAACGTGACCAAACGAAGCGTTTCTGTATCGATTACAGAAAACTTAATGAAATCATCGCTCCAGACGTACATCCTTTACCCTTAATAGAAACCATTCTTGACAAATTGTCAAAAGCCAAATATTACTCTTCTGTAGATATAGCATCCGCATATTGGCAAGTGGAAATAGAACCTAACTCACGTAATCTACTAGCTTTCGTGACGTTAGATAGTCAGTACGAATTTTGTAGACTTCCTTACGGATTTAAAAATTCACCACAGATATACCATCGTGCCATAAACCAGGTCATGCAAAAATATAAACTAAATTTTGTTACCCATTACTTCGACGATTTCATTATTTTTTCTGACACCCTAGAGGATCATCTACAACACCTACAACAATTTCTAACAGTGTGTCAACACGAAAACATCAAACTTAATTATAATAAATGTTCATTTTTTAAAACAAATATAGATTTCTTAGGATACACTGTTACCGCAGGTACTTATGCACCACAGACGCGCAACCTTGATACCATAAATGCCATAAAACCACCTACTAATCAAAAAACACTACAATCATTTTTAGGAGCAGTAAACGTTTATAATAAGTTTATAGCAGATTATGCCCGCTTACGAGCACCTTTAAATAAACTACTTAAAAAGGATGTAAAATGGAATTGGAACCCAGACTGTCAACAAGCTTTCACCACTCTCAAAGAGAGTTTAACCAGTAAACCAGTACTACACTTGTATCAAGTCGGTTTACCATGCCGCCTTTATTGCGACGCATCCACCCAAGGGATTGCCGGCATACTCAAACAGGTACATCCAGACGGACAAATACATCCTGTGCAATATTTTAGCCGCGCCCTTAGAGCACATGAGAGAAACTACACCGTTTCCGAACTCGAGTGCCTCGCCATCGTCGAAAGTGTAGACAAATTCCGAATATACCTCACCGGTATAAAATTCACCATATACACAGATCACCAAGCTTTACAATGGCTTAAAACTATAAAAAATCCGTCAGGCCGACTATTTAGATGGAGCCTGAGACTATCTACCTATAATTACGAAATACACTACATCAAAGGCAGTCAACAGTATGAGGCAGATTTACTCTCAAGAAACCCCTTTGTAGGATTTATCAGTACTGATATTATAAAACAGCATCAACCAACAGCATCCCCCTTCAACATTGATACAAACGGCTTACATACCATTACCCGAAAAGGTGTAACTAAAATAATAATTCCCGAAACCCTGCAACATACTCTCATGAACAAAGTTCACCAAGAATATAACCACCCAGGCATCTCTCAGATGACCCGCATAATTACTACCCAGTACTACTGGAAAGGTATCTCTAAATCTATAGAAAAATTTGTCAGATCGTGTCACACCTGCCAAATCATTAAAAGACCCAAAGGTAAACCCTATGGTGCCCTCGGACAAATTCCACCACCTCAACAACCATTCGACTTAATCTCTATAGATACCATAGCTGGATTTTCGAAATATGGACACTCCAAGACCTATCTACACGTAATAGTGGATCATTTAACGCGATATGCTTGGACCTTTCCATCGAAGTCCACCAGTACCCTAACGTACATTCAAACCCTCAAGACTGTACTACAGCAAGGATCTCCAAAACGTCTGTTATCTGACAGAGCGCCCGCTTTTACCTCAGAAAAATTCCGCAAATTTCTAATAATGCATGGTATACAACCTCTACTAACTACCAGCAATAACCCACAAGCAAACGGTTTAATAGAACGCTTAAATGCGACCATTACAGGCAAGCTCAGACTAGCTTATCTAGAAAATCCGAAAGCTTCCTGGACTCAACTAGTTAAACGCGTCACTCAGACGTACAATAACACACCCCATTCTGTCACAAGTTTTCCACCTACCTACTTAATGTTCAATGTTATCCCCCCAGATCTAAGAACTCATCTTAACCCATATCCCGAGATAAATATAGCTCGAGAGATAGCAAGCTCTCGTACTCAAAATAAACATAAAAAAGATAAAGAAACATTTGATAAGCAGCACAGAACACCACATTTCGAAGAGAATGATCTTGTTTTGGTAAAAAATTACAGACATCCCGACACAGGTAAATTAGCACCATATTTTACTGGACCCTACAAAATAATTGAAATCATTTCACCCAATGTCGTTCGAATAGATCGCCCAAATCAGCCTCTCAATAGAGACAGTGACACCATACATGTCAATAAATTAAAATATTACACAGAGGATGTGTTGTACATAACACCTCCACAGCCCCGATTCGTTCAACACCCACAGCGATTGCCTCAAGATGTATATTTCATTGAATTCAATCATTTAACTCCAGATATCTTCGAGACACAGTTATTCCGAATTATACCGCCTACAAGCTCACAGCCCTTTTTACATTTAAATCCCAGTATTTTCAATTAGGTCAGAAAAACCAATTACCACAGTGGAGGCAGAGAGAGTTCTTCCAGCCAGCAGGGTGACTCACAACGCCCGCCAACATCAATAAACAGCAGCGGCGTCAGGTTAACATGACACCTCCAATTTCAGTAGGCCTGTATCTTTGGCACAGCAGAATGCTAGATTTTCGTGTCCAAATAACCTACCAGATTAAAACGGATAGGAAAGTTATATAAAATTCCTTTTATAGCAAATCTTATTTTTATAAGGTTATCGATCCTTTAAATGACACCATATAGGACGCCATATTATACCATCGTAAAAAGACAATTAAATCATCAAAATGGCGCCCATCGCCACGACAATGTTCCAATCTTCAACACTCTTCACTGTCAATCATTCAATTATATGGCTTTTGGGTACGCTTTTAATATGAACAAACACAACATTACCGGCTCATTCGTTAGGAATAAAAAAAGGATCTCAACACATTATTACAGAGAGTCGACAGGATCTCAACACATTATTACATATATATAAACACAATTGATATATAATTCGATAAAAATAATCCCTTGAATCAATATTAAAATAAGAACATAAAAGCCTCCACAGAAAATATTTTCTTCTGTAGAAGGGATTTCTTGTCCGAAAGCTTGAGAGATTTTTAAATTTAAAAAAATATTTTTAAGAAGAAACTTTTCCCTGGAGACTTAATATTATTAATTTAATAAAAGAAAGAAGATTAAAAGTGTATATATATATATATATATAAGTAAATAAAACAAAGCATCAAGGGCTGCGTTTCTTTATTAAAACAAATATATACGAGCTTTCGGACACATACGCCCTTCTACAGGAATTAATAAAACAGTAATCCAACTAGTTTGAAATAAGATTTGTTTATAAATTTAACGTGCATATCCACGATACACGTGCATTTCAACTTGCAAGGTATCCCATCAGACATGTGATATCTTATACTGTGATTGAATTGTTTTTATCTTATTTTATTTAAGTCAATTGAATTATATGCTTCTGGTAAATCAATTCTGCGATTTATACTGCTATATTGTTTGGACACTATTGCTTCAATTATTAATCTTTGAAATTTATTATTAATATTGTTATAATGTACTTTAGGTTCATTTAAGTTAAATGTGTGTCCTGTTGAATTGGAGTGTTGTACTATTAATGATAATGGGTCATTTCTGTTTATGTTTCTTCTGTGTTCAATGATTCTATTATGCAATTTTCTTCCCGTTTCTCCTACATATTTGGCATTACAATTATTACATTCTATAGAATAAATTACCTCTTTTCTGCTTGATATATATTCGGTTTGCCTGTTTTTTGTAATCGGGTTTCTTAAGATATCTGATAAGTTGGGAGAGTTGCTATAAAAGGTTTTTATTCCATATTTATCTAGTGTTCTAGAAATGTGGATGGATTTCGGGGAATATGGGATGTAGCAATTCTGCCTGTATATTTTATTTTTTTGTGCTGACATGTTAGATGTGACCTGTGCCTGATAGAAATGTTTTAAAATAAATGTTTTGGGATAACCAGCTGATGTCAAATTATTGATAACGGTAATTCTGCCCCATTAGTCATAAAATTAACACAGTGAAAACATTAACTAAAAGAATTTATACTCATTGTTCTTTAAATCAATACAAAACGCAAGAAACGCAAACCGTTATCAATAATTTGACATCAGCTGGTTATCCCAAAACATTATCTAACATGTCAGCACAAAAAAATAAAATATACAGGCAGAATTGCTACATCCCATATTCCCCGAAATCCATCCACATTTCTAGAACACTAGATAAATATGGAATAAAAACCTTTTATAGCAACTCTCCCAACTTATCAGATATCTTAAGAAACCCGATTACAAAAAACAGGCAAACCGAATATATATCAAGCAGAAAAGAGGTAATTTATTCTATAGAATGTAATAATTGTAATGCCAAATATGTAGGAGAAACGGGAAGAAAATTGCATAATAGAATCATTGAACACAGAAGAAACATAAACAGAAATGACCCATTATCATTAATAGTACAACACTCCAATTCAACAGAACACACATTTAACTTAAATGAACCTAAAGTACATTATAACAATATTAATAATAAATTTCAAAGATTAATAATTGAAGCAATAGTGTCCAAACAATATAGCAGTATAAATCGCAGAATTGATTTACCAGAAGCATATAATTCAATTGACTTAAATAAAATAAGATAAAAACAATTCAATCACAGTATAAGATATCACATGTCTGATGGGATACCTTGCAAGTTGAAATGCACGTGTATCGTGGATATGCACGTTAAATTATAAACAAATCTTATTTCAAAACTAGTTGGATTACTGTTTTATTAATTCCTGTAGAAGGGCGTATGTGCCCGAAAGCTCGTATATATTTGTTTTAATAAAGAAACGCAGCCCTTGATGCTTTGTTTTATTTACTTATAAATCGTACAGGGCTTTTTCAATTGATATATATATATATATATAATTATTGATTTCACACACACACACAAAAGCCTTTATTAAGACACACTGGTCTTATAGAGGATTCTCCCCGAGATTACAAGAGAGATAGGCCTGTGAAAGTGGGGAATATACAGAAGAAGAAAAAGAAATATTATGTAAGTATGTGATATATACATACCCATTATATATACAACATAACAACAAGACCCCCCCATAATTATTGATTTCAACATTATTTTAAATTTCTAATTTTGTAGATATTATGTATACAGATAACTACATTTAGATATAACGTGCTGTTTGTAATCTAAAATAAATTCTTTTTTTTTTGTTTAAAAAAATTACTTCAAATTGATAAAAATAAAACAGGAAGCTATTTACGAGAGAATTATTATATATTAAATATCTTCCTTTAAAAATATGTTTACTCTTTTGAAGCTGTTTACTCTTTCATAAAACTGCAGAAGATTTTCTATAAACACCAAAAACACTATTGTAAGAAAAGGAAAACAATTTCACCATTACTTTCCATACACCATTACTATTAAATGAATAACATTTTGACGATTTTGAAAAAAAAAAGCAATTTAAAACATTTTTTCCTTTAACAAATCAGTTTTATAGGAAATAAAACATATCTAGAAAAGCTAATGTTCTTTTAAACGATTTACCTTTTTTTGTTTTTTTTTCAAAACCAACAAAAAAACTGAATTAATTCTACGCTCCCAATAAAATATGGAATATATTTTATGTTTTACTGGTTTAATATCGATATGTTAAAGTTTGAAATTTGAAGTGATCTTGGATGGATGGTTTAACTAATTTAATTATACATATAAAATGAAAGGATTTAAAAGCACGAATGTTTCTTTTATACATAATACAAACTTCTACTGTCCTTACTGCGATGAAAAAATATATTGGGAGGGCTTGGCTCATCAGTGGTGAACCCTCCCAGCGGTTTCGCTAATTTAATCCACCAGACCGCATCTCAGAGCTCTACTACTGTATTGGATTGGCGAAACCGCTGGGAGGGTTCACCACTGATGAGCCAAGAGCCCTCCCAATATATTTTTTTCATCGCAGTAAGGACAGTAGAAGTTTGTATTATGTATAAAAGAAACATTCGTGCTTTTAAATCCTTTCATTTTATATGTATAGATGGTGCGTTATTGCTTTGTGTTAATTTAATTATGTGAAAAAATAGTGCAAATGTGATATTGTACTCGTTATTTAAATTTTTATCGTTTTTTCTCATACTTTCTTATTGTTAACATCATATGACTATTCTATTTACGGCCTGAAAGTATTGTATATATATGTTATATCGCCCAATAAGCTTGGAAGACGTCTAGTGGCACACCTGGGGCACGCGACCTGCTGCGTGCTTCACGGCAAAATACCTCGTAAAAGATGGAAGATTGGTCCATCGAAATATCGGATTAATAAAGAATCTTATTACAATCCAAAATAAGCCTTATTTTTAAATATACATATACTATGGATTGCTCTATATTCAGAATATCTCTATATATAAAAATGAATGTTTGTATATGTCCGGTATACAAATTCGCAGTAGTTCACTAATTCAAACCGAAATTTCCATACATAGGTAAAAAAATACGGGGAAGACGATAGGCTATTTTTAAAAATATATAAATCAATTATTAAAACTATATATTCAAATTATTCTACTTAGCTCACGAACAGCGCCCTCTATCAAAGATTAGATTAAATTATGCTGATGCAAACAAATAGATAATGCTAATAACAAACAATTATAAAATAAAATTCTTATCTAAATATATATCACTCGGGTAGATATGCACACGGGTCAATCCCGGGGCGAAGCCCGGGTCACCCGTCTAGTATGTTATAAAAAAAAAGAGATTTTCTGTTGATTTTTGATTATCTTGAGGATTATGTTATGGAAATGCAGTCGTGGTTAAAATCTTGAAAGTATAATAATAAAAATAGTAAAGATTAGAAATAGCTTTAATTGAGCTTATGGAATATTAAAAAAAATAATTTGGTAAAACTACTGCCAGGCTTAAGACGTAAGAATAAAAAAAAAGAATAACTTATTTACATAATGTACAAAAGGTTTGAGCCGGCCATCGGGAAACAACAACAATTTTATAGGGTAAGCGTGACCTCTGGCGGTCGATTTAACAGAGTATTTGTATCTATAAAATATAATTTTGAATAAAATAAAATTTTAATATAACATATATGTATAGGCAAATGTAAAGACATACATGTATGACAGCGCAAGTGTCCCTAAGGGGACATAGTGCTTTAAATTGAAATAAAATAAATATTGTACTGGGATAAAGTTGCATAAATTATGACAAAAGGTATCTCCTTATCGTGCAACTAAAAGTTGCTGATGGATGCGCCATCTATTTTACCCGAAACGCGTATTTGGTTAGCTTTTCTTGATTAATCAAGAATGGGTATTTGGTCATTTCTTGAATAAATAAAAAATCAACAAGAATAAGTTGATATTTATTCCGATAGATGGCGAAAACCATCAGTAACTTTCAGTTTCACGATAAGAAAATGCCTTTTAAATAATTTAATTGTATTATGACAGTCATACTGCGGCGTGTCATCTATGTGGTATGACGTTTTCATCCATTGAAGTCAAATATAAGATCTATAGAAAAACTAATTCTGATTATTAGTAAATTAAATTTAATTGCCATCTATCGTTAAAATTTTACACCAAATAAATTTACTGGCAATGCGTTTCTTTTAAATATCATCAAATATTATCTCTACAGACCTTACTGAAGGGTATATTCCAAGCCAATCCAATACAACAGTAGAGATTAATTTGGCGAAACCGCTGAGAGGGTTCACTACTGATGAGCCAAGCCCTCTCATTCAATAACTCATATCATTGCAGTAAGGTCTGTAGAGATAATATTTGATGATATTTAAAATAAACGCATTGCCAGTAAATTTATTTATGTAAAATTTTAAATTCTGATTATATTGTGGGGGAAGAAATAATTTATCATTTAATTTAATTATTCAATGAAAATATATAAACAGATTTATTATTTATATTCTCAAGAAGCTACTGGGACCAAAATTTTTTTTTGTCGCAGTGGTACCGTCTACTCCACGCTGACGAGCGCCAACAGCGCGAAACGCGTTCATGGATGGCTTTTCTTGATTTATCAAGAAACTAGCGGACGTACCCGGCTTCGCCCGAGGTTTTACACGAGTAAAGGTTTGTCTAACGAACATTTGGTAAAACAATTCTCTATAAACTTATAAAAAAAGAAGATATATTTTGATAATTTGAAACTCGTAAATTTGAATCTCTCGATAAAGTGAACATTTTTTCCCGGTCCCTGTGTGCCGTGTCATCCTGAATTTTGTCTTTCATAATTTTCTACATTACAAAATCATCGTTTTATCTAGTGAACATATTTTCCCGGTCCCTTGAAAAATACTCGATAAGTTGAATAAAGTCATGGTCGTGAATCTCTCGATAAAGTGATTATTTTTTCCCGGTTCCTGTGTGCCGTGTCATCCTGAATTTTGTCTTTCCTAATTTTCTACATTAAAAAATCATCGTTTTATCTAGTGAACATATTTTCCCGGTCCCTTGAAAAATACTCGATAAGTTGAATAAAATCATGGTAGTTTATGGAAGATGGACGTAGTTCCCGGAGGTCACCCGCCCCCCGCGCGCCAGGACCTCTTGATCACTCTGATTGGCCGGCGGCCGGACGGGGGGGGGGGAGGGGGCTCTTGATCCCTCTGATTGGTCGGTGGGAACTTGGACGGTCCAACCAACTGGCCGGTGGCCAGGACGGGGGGGGGAGGACGGGGGGGGGGGGGGGGGGGGGGGGGAGGGGCAGATCTCCGTTGCAAGATGGCGCCGCTTGCGAGTTAAAGCTACAAATCTGCAAATAACTCTAAGGATATTAAAGATATTCAAGAAATTATTTTTCGTAAACCTTTCCGGAGATACGCCTAATAATATCCCAAAATTTCACGGCGATTGGATGTATGGTTTTTGAATCCATAGAGGACACACACACACACAGACATTCAATTTTATATATATAGATTGGGTTTGTCAAATATCAAGGAACAGGTTAAATCAATGTTTAGTTGATTTCTGTTCCACTAGATGGCGCTCTGCCTTCTAAAAGCATATATGCTCCTGGTTAGGATTTGCCTACTTTGTTTTTAATTTATATTTATAAAACCATCATATATGTTTGCCTAGCTTGTCTGTTCGATATTCTCTAGCTGTAGATAGTTTGGTTGATAATTGTCGACTGGTGACGTCATCAATAAATACATCTTAAGATATTAAAAGACTTGATTTCTACCCTACAATATACATTAGAAGAAAAGTAAAGTTAAAATATATATAATATAATACACTGCGGCTTGTGATTGTAAAACAACACTTGAAGTTACACCGCATGAGTTTCTTTTCAATGAAAAATCAAAATTTATTTCAAGGTGAAATATTGACTATTTCTAAACCTTTTTTCCCATCCCTGGACACTTTTATTTTTCCGTTCATCATTACTCTTCATAATTCACCCTTTCATACCTCATCCAAAAAGGTTAGAAATTCTCAATTTATTACAAATCACGGAAATTTTAGAAGCTTTTTAAAATTCATCAAACCAGTGCAAGATTCAAGATGCTTCTGTGGATGTGAGGAACAGACTTCTGTTCATCTGCTGCTAAATTGCCCCGTCTTCCAAGAGTATAGAATAAACAATAGATTAAATGTATCAAACCCGTTTGATCTAATTTCAACAAAAGACAAATATATAAAATTCAACTCATTTTGCAAATTTATTTTGAATTTTATAAAAAAACTACTAAATTCTATTGTAACGCTTTTATTTAGAAATTAAGTATCTTTAGTATTGTTTTAATTGAATAATTCTCTAATATCTAGCATATTTTCATTCAAAAATACTCCTTAAACTTTTTTTTTAAACCTGTAAATTGCTTTTCTTGAATACACACAATACTTTACAATTTGATTTCATTTAACTAAATTTGCATACCAACCCTTTGTACATATATCAATTGTGTTGATACATATATTTTATCTTTTCAACTAACTAACTTACATAATAATTCTGTACATATTTAAAATATCTTTCTTTCTCTTCTTTAAATTTTTTTGTTTATGTTTAAAGTGCAAGTGTCTCTAGGGGGACAGAGCGCTCTAAGTCGAAATAAAAAATTAAAAAAAAGGTTTAGTAATAGTCAATATTTCACCTTGAAATAAATTTTGATTTTTCATTGATAAGAAACTCATGCAGTGTAACTTCAAGTGTTGTTTTAAAATATTTCCAAACTATTATAGACGCGTAAGATTCTTTTAAAAATAAAACAATTTCTACTACCCTTACTGCAATGGAAAAATTAATGGGAGGGTTCACCATTAATGAGCCAGACCCTCCCATTAATATTTCCATTACAGTAAGGGCAGTAGCAATTTTTAAATTTATCTTAAAGAATCATACGCGTCTATAATAGTTTCGAATTTTGATAACAGATGGCGTGATAATGTATAAAAAAATATATGTTTATAATTTTCATCGCGATATTTTACAATGGAGTTTAGAAGAAGGAAAATATATTATTTTGAATAATAAATTCAGTATTAAATAATTCAGTTATTCTCCCATCAAAATTTGACACATTAAAATAATTAAAAGTTCAATAATTAAAGAGCACTATTTAATAGAAGGGAAGGTAATTGGTTGAAAGATGTGATTTGTCAGAGCTAGATAATCAATATTTATTAAATAGTTTGGTAACCCTGGATTCCCCCCCCCCCCCTCTCCTCTCTGTGATTAAAATATTTTATTCAGTGAATATTGCTGCATCATGATTTATGGCTTTATTATTTTTAATCAATAAATTTATATATAATATTGTTTTGTTTTTTTTTTTGAAAATTTGAAACTATTATAGACGCTTATTATTCTTTTAAAAATTAAACAATTTCTATTGCACTTACTGCAATTGAAAAATTAATGGGATGGCCTGGCTCATCAGTGGTAAACCCTCCCAGCGTGAGCCAGATCCTCTCATTAATTTTTCCATTGCAGTAAGGACAGTAGAAATTGTTTGATTTTAAAAAGAATCATACGCGTCTATAATAGTTTCGAATTTTCATAACAGATGGCGCGCTAATGCATCATAATATAAATATTGTTTTTAAATATTATTCTGTAAATTATATCAAAAACAACTTTAGTAGTATTTAGAGTTTGGGTAAAAACCGTATAAAGCCGAGTACATACAGTAGACTCTCCTATAACGCGAGATTTTGCAACGCGATTTCGTACAACGCGATAAAAATAATTGCGACAAATTTATTTATACAACGCGAATTTTCGTATAACGCGTTATAAAATAAAATGCGAAAATTTTCTTATTGACAACTGCACATTTGCATATAAAATAATATAACATTGAGTTTTGTTTTAGTATATAAATATTTTTCCTATATACATCATTTTATACAATACATGATATTTGTCACTAACAATTTACCCTAACAACATTCGCGTTATACAAGTTTTATTTCGTACAACGCGAATTCCCTATAACGCGATTTCATACAACGCGGAACACATTAATCGCGTTATAGGAAAGTTTACTGTATATATTTCGCTTGTTATTTATTTAAATTTTTAAAAATACGCATGCACTAAAAATACGTCTTATACCAAATTTTTGATATTAAGAAAACAACTTTCTCTACATGAGGATAATATTTTGAATCAACTTAGTAATAGAGATGTTTTAATCTTTTTAGATATAACAGTTCAACATAAAATGTCTTCCGATATAAGGCTTAGCCATTATATTGAAAGTGTTACGATGCACTAGCGCGCCATCTGCTATCAAATTACGAAATTATTTTAGACGCGTAAAATATTCTTTAAAATAAAACAATTTCTACTGCCCTTACTGCCATGGAAAAATTATATATTTATAATTATATGTAATTCTGCTGTCCCAAAAGCTTATGTCCATAGTTCATCAAAAATACCCATTCGAAGAGTCAAGCATCAGTATCACTATAAAAGGAAGTTCCAAAAATGCAATATAACAGCGGTATGATAGATTAAACTGGCGAAACCGCTGGGAGGGTTCACCACTGATGAGCCAGGCCCTCCCTTTAATTTTTCCATTACAGTAAAGGCAGTAGAAATTGTTTTATTTTAAAAAGAATATTACGCGTCTAAAATAGTTTCGTAATTTGATATTGAAAGTGTATTGGTCCACAAGTGGAAGTTTTGGTCGAGGTGTGTGGTAAAAAATATCGTCGTTTGTAAACAGGATCGAATCCTGCAATGGACACATTTTTTTTCTGAAGACAAAAATGCCTTAATGGTGCCCGATTCTTGGAAAAAGTCCAACACCACCAGTGAATACATGTAACCAAACAGGGTTCTAACACATTTTAAGTGCAAAAGTCGAACTGGTTTCAACCTATGTAGACATGTGGTGTACTTACAGTATAAAGCCATCGCCAACTGCTAACCACCATAATTATCATGACCTGTACCACGTTGTGTACTTGGGATAATAATTTTAAAAAATGGAAATAACAGTCATGAACATGTGAGTGACATTTCAAGAAGAATTCACCCTAAAAAACCTGTCAATGTGATATAACAGAACTTTTCTCTCACACGTCGCTAGAATTTTCCATTAAAGAATAATTATACAAACATTATATCAAATCCCTATAAGATGAAGAATAAATAGGCTTAATATCAAAATAATCCCTTAATATACAACTCTATTATAGATATAGGGAGAGTACATATAAAAATACACTTTTAAGGAAGTTGTACCTTTTAAAGTGTATTTCGGAATTCAGACAATACTTCTGAAAGATATTACAGTGACCTTTATTGAAGACACACTAGATAACCAAGTGTGTATACACTCATAGACAGAACTTAAGGAAGTTGTACATTTTAACATGTTTATCGGGATTCAGACATTGACTCTGAAAGATATTACAGTGACCTTTATTGAAGATAAACGAGATCACCAAGTGTATATACACTTATAGACAGAACTTAAAGAAGTTGTACATTTTAACATGTTTATCGGGATTCAGACATTGACTCTGAAAGATATTACAGTGACCTTTATTGAAGACACACGAGATAACCAAGTGTGAACAAAATTGCCTCTGTCTCCTAAAAAAAAAACGGTTGACCGGCGACATCAAAGACTTTCCACTTCCTTAAGTTTTGTTCATGAGTGTATATATATATTTATTAAGAAATTAGGTTGGCCAAATATCAGGGAACAGGCTAAATCAATGTTTAGTTGATTTCTGTTCCACCAGATGGCTCTCTGCCTTCTGAAAAGCACATCCTGGTCAGGATATGCCTACTTTGTTTTTAATATATATATGACAAAATTTAAGATATTTTCAATTCTGATAGTTGACAGAAAAATATCTGTGAATTTGTGTTTTCAATATTTTAACCCATTGGATAATAGACAACAAATAAACAAGGGGAATTTAGCCAACAATGATATTTTTAATAGATTGTCAAACAGTATTGTAAATACAGAATTTCAAAATGCTTCGCTTCTTCTTCACTAGATGGCAGTGATCTGTAAAACAACAATGTGTTAGTCAAATATTACTTTCAAGCCATTGTGTTGTAGTGTATTTTCATTTATTTAAATATTTTATGATATTCTGTGCTTATATGTTGAGGTTTTCTACATCATCAAACTGGAATTATAACATTTTGAGTGCCATTTTCATAGTATAGACTGAAATAATGTAATATATTTTATCTCTCAATATATAATAAATATTTAAAATATGTATATAATAATGTGTATATAAAAATTGTATTCATTATTAAGTTTTTAACGTGATAATTCTGTTGAAGGACTAACAAGTCCGAAAGCTTTATATAAAAAATTGCACAAGAAACTTAACCCTGGAAGCTTTATTTATTTTATAATTTTATAAGAGTAGAGAGTAGAGTTGGGTAAGACATGAGATTAGTCTTATAAACGTTGGTAACAAAACAATGTCAATAAACAAAAACAAAAAAAGAAGACAATAAGGTACTGAATATTTTTCTACTCAGGATAGTATACAATTTCCTGGATTTTATGATCAGGGGTGTAGTGTATTTGCATATTGAATTATGGATATGCAAATATCCTGTTTTGCATAATGGTTTTCATAGAATTTTGTATATAAATAGCGACAGTTTTTAGCTACCAGCGGTCAGTCAATTTATGTTAATAAACGAGATTACTTGAGTCCGTTTTGCCTCAGTGAAGCGACACCTCACTCTTGGTTACCTCCCAACCAAATAGGATAAATTAAGGGCAAAGTTCTCTTTGAGTTCGTCTCCATGCCAGTTGTTCCCAGGATGGTCCTCGAATTTTCTCTTTTTTCTCTCCGATTTACTTCCTAAGGATTTTTGCTCCTTGATCCTGCTTCTTGTGTGTCCTTACCACAACTCATGATAGAACAGAAAATCCCCATATATATAATATAGCGATAATAATGATTAGAATCATATTTTCACAAATTCTCTGTTAATAAGAAACAATTGATTGAAGTAGTGATTTTCTGGAAATATCGAGAGGATTGGGGAATTATTCAACTAAACACAAACTCAGGAAATGTGAAGGAACCAGTCCCTCACTAGCTTCCCTTCAGTTTGGACGACATTTGCTTTGTGTGCTCAGGAGGAGCGAAAAATGAGGCAAGCATATATAGAGAGCATCCCCCATGACAGACCATAGTCTAGAAATATAGATAACCCTGGTCTCTCCTGAAGGTGTCTTTCATCAGAGACTCTGTTTCCATTGAAAGACTCTTCATGACTTTGCCTAATGTGGGAGTAATTCTGATAATGTATGAGAGACCTTGTTTGGCCATGTTTTTAAGCTATGGTTTCACATGGGGTTAACTTCCTCTACAATATCTTCAACATCAATGAGTGAATTCTGTGAGAATAACTTAATACACACCTCTTTTCACCACTTGTGAATTCCCTTGTAGATGCCAAAGTGGGGTTTGACGACTCCAATGTGGATTCCAATGTTAGGTTTGGCAATGTGGGATTTGTAGATTCCAACGTGGGGTTTGACAACAGCCAGTTGGGGCTTGACAACAGCAACGTGAGGCTTGGCCACAGCGAATTGGTGATTGATAGCAGGAACGTGGTGCTTGGCAACTGCAATGTGGGGCTTGACAACAGCGAACTGATGATTGGCAACTGCAACGTGGGGCTGGGCAACAGCGAAGTGGGGCTCGGCAACTGCAACGTGGGGCTGGGCAACAGCGAACTGATGATTGACAGCAGCAACGTGGGGCTGGGCAACAGCGAAGTGGGGCTCGGCAACTGCAACGTGGGGCTGAGCAACAGCGAAGTGGGGCTCGGCAACTGCAACGTGGGGCTTGACAACAGCGAACTGATGATTGATAGCAGCAACGTGGGGCTGGGCAACAGCGAACTGATGATTGACAGCAGCAACGTGGGGCTGGGCAACAGCGAACTGATGATTGACAGCAGCAACGTGGGGCTGGGCAACAGCGAACTGATGATTGACAGCAGCAACGTGGGGCTGGGAAACAGCGAAGTGGGGCTGGGCAACTGCAACGTGGGGCTTGACAATAGCAAAGTGAGGTTTGACAACAGCTATTTGGGGTTTAACAACAGCCAGTTGGGGCTGGACAATAGCAACATGTAGCTTGTGCATCCCAACGTGGGGCTTGTGGAGATCCAACTGGGGATTGTGGTGGACATGGGGCTGGTAGCCGATAACGTTGAAGTGGGCTTGTGGCTGGTAGTGGTCATAGTGCTGACCAGTGTAGGGGGCGGGGAGGATCTGACCTGCGGCCAGGCCGAGCTTCTTCTTCTTCAGGAAGAACCCTGAGGAGGAGGGGAGCAGAAGGCAACCCACCAGGGCACACAGGACCTAGGTACAACACCACTTAGAGTCAATGTGTATGTTTGAATGTTGCAGTATTTATATAAACATATCTATACTATATAATATACGCCCTTATATACATCTGTCATAGGGTGAGGAACAGAACACACAATCTAGGTGCCACATTTTCCTGTGTGTTATAGTGACATAGTAATATAAAACTATATAAGTTTACTACCTGCATGTATATATATATTTTTTAAATAAGTCAAGATAAAATAACCAAAAAATATTAAAGACTACCTAGAATCGAACCCACAATTCCTATATTCAATATAGAAAATAAATATTTCGTTGTTCATTGCAATATCTGAGCTAAAGAAACATTTCACGCTGATTGGCTTTATTATGGTAATCGGACAGTAATCAATAAAACAAAAACATTTCGGCGTATATTTTATAACATTACTACGAAAAATTGACTTTTAATATGAAATTAAAATAAAAAAATTAAAAATATATACGAAAAATATTAATCATATATTAATATAATAAATTATAATATAATATAGTAATATATATATATAGGTTTTTAACTTTTAATTAGACAATTTTAATTTATATTTAGACATTTTTCATTTTAATTTAAACACTTTCATTTTTATTTTGACATTTTAAATTTTAATTTAGACATTTTTCATTTTAATTTAGACAAATGGACTTTTTCTATAAAATAAATTAAAATTGTCTAATTAAAAGTTAAAAACCTATATATATATATAAATAAATAAATATTACAAAAAAATAAATTAAAATATATTGTTTTGATCTGGCAACGCCGCTAAATCAGACGATACGTAAACTGCGCATTTTTCCGGTAAACAAGAACTATTATAGCCCAAACATTTGATATATAATTGTATATTTTTTACAATTTATAATTTAAATTTGAGTAAAAAAATATAGCATTATTAATACAAATAAATTAGTTTTATTTGTATAAACATTATTTGAATCTTTCCGCCACTTTGAAGGTAATACTTTTACCCTTTTTCATCTTTGATTTACAATTATTCACACAAATAAGCCAACAAACTGCGAAGATATTATATATTAACATTAATTTATATGTATCAAAAGAGTTATGTAACTTTATGTTGTATTAGATTATATATTACTCAAAAATATGAAAATTCGTTTACAATTGGACTAATTTGTTTATGCTGTGAATATAGAATTAGTATTTTTTTTTTTGCTTATCCCTAGTACACGTGGTACAGGTCATGATAATCATGGTGGGTAGTTAGCGACTGCTTTTTTTACTGTAAGCGCACCACATGTCTACACATGTGAAAGCAGTCCGTTACAAATGTGCCAGAGCCCCGTTTGGTTACTTGCACTCGCTGGTGGGGTTGGACTTTTGCAAGAATCGGGGGCCATTGGAGCATTTTATTATTATTTTTTTAAGCAATAAAACTGTCTAATGCGGGAATCGAACCCGGGTCGTAGTGGTCGGAAACCAAACGGTTTAACCAGCCTTCCACCGACCCCCCCCCCACCCCCCCAGAATTAGTATTAATCTATTCAATCAGCTATTTATATGTGAAGTTAATTAATAATTTATTCAATATAGTTTTGATCAGGGAATATCAAGATAATATATAAAGATTTTCCATAATCACCTTTTTTTAAAAATGGTGTGTGTATCAAAATTGATATAAACTTGTAAAAATTACACCACACCCCTAGAAGGAAATACAAATGAAACAACATATCGCTGCAATATGCTGCACAATTTGGAATATGGATATACAAATTAGAAAATAACGAGAAAAAAAAATTGAATAAGCATAAGCGGTATCTTGGAAGAAACATTTCTAAGACTCAATATGATCCACAATTGCATGTAACTTTTATAGATAGTGGACATTATTGTGCAGTTGGGTAAGTGATATACATTCATGAGCAAAACTTAAGTGGAAGGTCTTTGATATCGCCGGTCGTCAATTTTCTTTTTTCCGAAGGAGACAGACAATTTTGTTCTCACATAGTTATTTAGTGTGTCTTCAATAAAGGTCACTGTAATATCTTTCACAGTTATTGTCTCAATCCCGATATACATGCTAAAAGGTACAACTTCCTTAAGTTTTGGCCATGAGTGTATGTTATCTCGTATGTCTTCAATAAAGGTCACTGTAATATCTTTCACAGTTATTGTCTCAATCCCGATATACATGATAAAAGGTACAACTTCCTTAAGTTTTGGCCATGAGTGTATGTTATCTCGTATGTCTTCAATAAAGGTCAATGTAATATCTTTCAGAGTTATTGCATAAATATAAAATGAAAGGATTTAAAAGCACGAATGTTTCTTCTATACAAAATACAAACTTCTACTGCCCTTACTGCGATGAAAAAATATATTGGGAGGGCTTTCATTTTATATGTATAGATGGCGCGTTATTGCTTTGTGTTAATTTATGCCTAACTGACCTTGTCTTTATAGTTTGCCGAAGAGCATTGCTCGATGCAAATATTTGAATATAATTCCACTGTCCTATAAGCTTATGTCCATAGTTTTCTTGAAAACCATTTCTGAGATTCCATCCTTCAGTGCTGCTTATATAAGGGGAATCGTCCAATACAGTATTGGAGCTTTGAGAAGCAGTCTGGTGTATTAAATTGGCGAAACCGCTGTGAGGGTTCACCACTGATGAGCCAAGCCCTCCCAATATATTTTTTCATCGCAGTAAGGACAGTAGAAGTTTGTATTATGTATAAAAGAAACATTCGTGCTTTTTTAAATCCTTTTATTTTATATGTATAGATGGCGCGTTATTGCTTTGTGTTCATTTATTGTATAAATCCTGATACACATGCTAAAATGCACAACTTCCTTAAGTTTTTTTCCATGAGTGTATATGTACAAAATGAGGCACACCTCTCCCTTTAAAAATCCATTAAATAATGCATTTTATTTATCACCCTAGTAATAAAAGAAGAGTAAGGGTGGTGGTACAGAATGAGCCACTACACCAGTTTTGGCAAATTCAGAGAAAGGCCAACAATCTGTATACCATCGTTTCAGGCTATGACCCACCTTTCAGTACAGGGACGGCTTCGAACATCCTAACAGATGGGTCATGACATCGGTTGAATTTGCCAAAAATCTAAGCTGATATGGTGTTGTGACACTTGTGATTTATCCCCACCATTACTTTATGTACCGGGGTGATAAAGAAATAGCATTTTTAATGTATTTTTTTAAAAGGAGAAGTGTCTTTTTTTTTGGTACATGAATACCATCTTTCCGTAACTTTTTGTTAAACACACAAATATACTAAAAACTAGTTGGAATAGAAAGTGCCATACTAGGAAGGAATTAAAGAAAAAAACGTGGAATTTGTCTAAATTAACTTCCTATAGCGTGTAATAAATTATTCAAATTAAGGATCGAAATGTCTAAAGTTATGCATAAGCATAATTTGACTCGAGACACCTACTGCTGGAATGTCCACTCTTCTTCACCGCTAGACAACAGACAATAAATAATGTTGTAGATCTATATCAATTTGTAAATAGCAGAGAGAATTATCATAAGTTTAATTATTTTTATAAATATATTCATGATTTTCTTTCAAACCTGAAAGGTTCAGGTTCCTAATATATATATATATATATTTTTCTCTTTTTATTTCGATTACTTTTTTTTTTGTAAAAATTTTATAACTGTTTCTGTTAAAAAAAAATGTAAATCGACGCAATTATCCCTAGCCGGGATATCGCGTTTGTGTGTTGAAATAAATAAATAAAAAATAAATAATTTACATATTTTAATCATTCGATCTATACAAGTTTAAAATAATAATTGGTTGTGAATATACACTCATGGATAAAACTTGAAGAATTTGTACCTTTTAGTATGTATCTATCATTCAACGTGTAAATAGCACAAAAGTGTCCAAGATTACCATCAACAGACGACTGGAAGAGCGGACTAAAAGTATATATATATGTAGTATGTATATTGAGATTCAGACAATAATTCTGAAAGATATTACAGTAACCTTTATTGAAGACACGCGAGATAACCAAAAGTCAAAATTATTTTAAAGGCGTAAGATTCTTTTTGAAAATAAACAATTTCTACTGCCCTTACTGCAATAGAAAAATTAATGGGAGGGCCTGGCTCATGGTATGGTTAGATTAAACTGGCGAAACCGCTGGGAGGGTTCACTACTGATGAGCCAGACTCTCCCATTAATTTTTCCATTGCAGTAAGGGCAGTAGAAATTTTTTTATTTTTAAAAAGAATCTTACGCCTTTAAAATAATTTTGAATTTTGATAACAGATGGCGCGCTAGTGCCTCATATAACCAAAAGTGTAAACAAAAAAATTGTCTGTCTCCTTAAAAAAAAAAAAAAACCGACGACCGGCGACATCAAAATATAAAACTTCCTTAAGTTTTTTTTTTTTTGTCCATGAGTATAATTATATTAAAAAGGCGTACCTGGATTGGTGAAAGAAAAAAATATATATTTTTGGCAAAAATATTTCTAGAAACGGCTTCTCTCTTTATATTCAGAAAGAAGAAGCAATCTTTATGAATTATTTGTAAAAAAAAGTTTGTTCCTGCAATATCTTTGTACACTCTTATTATCAGAGAATCTTTAGTGTCTTTATAATGTCTGATACATTTTTTGTTGTTTATTTGTGAACCGCCAAAGTGGCAAAAACAATTCAAAAAGGGATGATGATAACCTGCGTCTTGCAGATTAACATTTTCATAGAAACATATATATACATTAACACAAAGCAATAACGCGCCATCTATACATATAAAATAAAAGGATTTAAAAGCGCGAATGTTTCTTTTTATACATAAAACGAACTTCTACTGTCCTTACTGCGATGAAAAAATATATTGGGAGGGCTTGGCTCATCAGTGGTGAACCCTCCCAGCGGTTTCGCCAATTTAATCCACCAGACCGCTTCTCAGAGCTCTAATACTGTATTGGATCATTCTGCTTTTATATGCTACACTGAAGGATGGAATCTTAGAAATGGTTTTCAGTAAACTATGGACATAAGCTTATAGGACAGTAGAATTATTGCTTTGTGTTAATTTATTCCTAGTTGGCCTTGTCTTTATAGTTTGCTGAAGAGCATTGCTCGAAGCAAATATTTGAATGTAATTCTACTGTCCTATAAGCTTATGTCCATAGTTTACTGAAAACCATTTCTAAGATTCCATCCTTCAGTGTAGCATATAAAAGCAGAATGATCCAATACAGTATTAGAGCTCTGAGAAGCGGTCTGGTGGATTAAATTGGCGAAACCGCTGGGAGCCAAGCCCTCCCAATATATTTTTTCATCGCAGTAAGGACAGTAGAAGTTCGTTTTATGTATAAAAAGAAACATTCGCGCTTTTAAATCCTTTTATTTTATATATATATACATATTTATTGCTAGCTATATATCTATTCCTTTCACAAAAATCTAGGTAACGCTTTTTAAAATAATTATTCATAATCTATATATATATTAAAACCTCTACATTTTACGCCACGTTTATATACAAAAAATGTATAATTTAGTTCTAATTAAACGTTTCCTATAATTTAAATTAGTTAATAAACCAAATCAAGTAAATCTATGAAGAAAATAAGTTGAGAATTCGAGATATCAAAATAAGAATCAAACGAGAAATAAAACTTACCAGAAGAGAACGATTGCTGTACATGGCTGCTGTGAGGCAGACGATCAATCTGGCTTTATATAGCAGACGATGAAGGGGAGTACTACCAGAGGAAGGGGTGTATGTCCTTGACCCGCAGAAAGGGGAGAGAGGGAGAGTGAAGCAAGAATACCATTGGACGATTAGATAGATGATTCTAGAAGATAAGAATTAAATACAGAAGATTTCATTTGCCACCCCTATCTAGGAAGTTCCCCGATTAGGTAGCAAAAGATTTCCAACTATAGACCTAACTTTTTTTTACACCACCTTATCCAATCTACAAGAAAATTCGGAAGAGTTACGATGTTAAAAATTCAGTGATAATAAATAATATTTTGGAATATTGACCAACATTGCAGTTTAGTTATCAGGGCTTATTAAACTTGTTGGCTCTAAAAGAGATAATTTTATAGATTTCAAGATATAACTGTTATTTAAAGTAAATTAGAAGGATGAATCCGTAACCAATTTAACTTTACATATTATTTATTATTAATAGCAATTATACAAAACAAATCTTGGTATATATGTCTACATGAAAACAACAAAAGCAATACTGAAACATTATTTACATACAAGTTCCTTTTCAAACTCAGTCTCATCTATAGCCATTGTTACTCTGTAATATTCCAACAGTTACTTTTTCGAAGTAATATCAAGAAAGAAAATTATGTGTTATATATTATATATTAAGGGGAAGCATACAAATATAAATACATTTACATATAATATAGATATGGGCAACTCTGTGCTTCACTTCCATCAATAATTGACAATATGACCCAGAATAAGTATATTGCTACGGCGTTTTATGGTTTCTACAAGTCCATATCTCAGAAGAAGGCCAAGTGATACTCACTCCTCACTTTCTTACTGCTACTCTTTTTGTGTTGATTTCTTGCTTCCTTCTTTCTTCTTCTTATTATTTTTTTCCTTTTCTTGTTTTTCTTTTCTCTTTCTCTTTTTACTCTGTATATATCGTTATTTCCTTTGTCTCACTGCTTTGTTCTTATGCATACCTCTGGTGAATCCTGTATAGGGTCAGTGACCCTAAATAAAGGCTTTTTTGTTGTTGTTGTTGTTATAATATAGATATTTTTGCTTTCTTTGGTGACTCTTATGATTTGTTAAGTCGTCTTACCTTATCTTTTGAAACTTTATTTAATATTGTAACGTAGAAAATTAAAAAAGGAAGACAAACTTCAGGATGAAACTGCAATTTATTTAAGGCAAGCACAAATTAAAACTAATAAATTAGCAGAGAGGTAATTTTTGAAAAATTTTACAGTGTATCAAAATACAAATATCGAAATTAAAAATATTTTCTTAGAATAATAAATAATCTGCTACAATATATATTAGGTCTAATATTAATTGTTAATTGAGAGAGAGAGATCTGTTTAGTGCTCGTTATTAAAGTTTAAAACACATTTAAACTTTATATATTTTATTCAATTAAGATCAAAATTACATAAAAACATTAAGCCAACTATTTTTTTGTTTTGTGTCACCGGTCCAATATTTTTATTTTCACAGACTAAATTATGAGATTAATTTATAAATGAAAAATATGAAAAACAAATAAAAAAAACCAACTATATACATCAAGATCATAGAAATTTATAATAGAAAAATAAACAATAAATATTTTTGAGAAAGTCAGGTTTCGAGAAAAGACTTTCTATTGGGCAATCAACAAGTCCATATTTCCTCTTACAGCATTGATATGTCGGTTGAAGATAATCTTTGCTTGAAAGATCGATAGTTCTTCATAATAAAATACGAGTAGATAGTGTAGATAACATAATAGTGTAGATAATATGTAGATATGTTGATGTTGTTTGTTCCTCGAGTCGTTTAAACGATCTCCATTAGGTTCCATTGTCTCAGCTTTTCTATTATAGTCCTGGGGTCTTCTCAAAAGTCTTTTTAGGAGGATGTCTTATTGTTATTTTTAAAATTCCAAGTTTCTATATCTATTAAAATAAAAGAGCAACATAACGAAATAGCGTTTTAACACTACAGTTTTATTTAAGACCATAAATCAAAGAAAGAAAAGGACTCGGGTCTTAGATTCAATTTGTTCTTAAACATTCGTAATTTGATCCTCCTATGTAAATAGATATGTAACTATATCAACCAATTAATTCCTGAAGTTTTAGTGACTGACTGTCTTCAGGAGAATGTGGGTGACAACAAGTCACTGAGACGTCAGGAATTAATTGGTTGATGTTTTATTAGAATCCTCTGTATCAATTAGATCAATCAAATATAAATCTCCGAGGTTTCTTTATTACACTTTTAACAAGCTTTCGGGTTTTAAACGACCCTTCTACAGGTAAACATTTTAGGAAAGGAAATCTATGCTGTATTGTAGTTATTTATATACATTACTATAAAATGAAAGGATTTAAAAGCACGAATGTTTCTTTTATACATAATACAAACTTCTACTGTCCTTACTGCGATGAAAAATAAATATATTGGGAGGGCTTGACTCATCAGTGGTGAATCCTCCCAGCGGTTTCGCCAATTTAATCCACGCTTCTCAGAGCTCTAATACTGTATTGAACAATTCTGCTTATATACGCAGCACTGAAGGATGGAATCTCAGAAATGGTTTTCAAGAAAACTATGGACATAAGCTTATAGGACAGTAGAATTACATTCAAATATTTGCATCGAGCAATGCTCTTCCGCAAACAACTTTAATGTCGCCTGTCGT
>CP092878.1:14148385-14189629 GCA_030710605.1 Cordylochernes scorpioides | reverse complement strand
TTCATTGAATAAAATAAATAAAGTTTAAATGTGTTTTAAACTTAATAACAAGCACTAAACAGATCTCTCTCTCAATTAACAATTAATATTAGACCTAATATATATTGTAGCAGATTATTTATTATTCTAAGAAAATATTTTTAATTTCGATATTTGTATTTTGATACACTGTAAAATTTTTCAAAAATTACCTCTCTGCTAATTTATTAGTTTTAATTTGTGCTTGCCTTAAATAAATTGCAGTTTCATCCTGAAGTTTGTCTTCCTTTTTTAATTTTCTACGTTACAATATTAAATAAAGTTTCAAAAGATAAGGTAAGACGACTTAACAAATCATAAGAGTCACCAAAGAAAGCAAAAAATTCTATATTATATGTAAATATATTTATTTTTGTATGCTTTCCCTTACTATATAATGTATAACACAGAATTTTCTTTCTTGATATTACTTCGAAAAAGTAACTGTTGGATTATTACAGAGTAACAATGGCTTTAGATGAGACTGAGTTTGAAAAGGAACTTGTATGTATATAATGTTTTATCGTTTTTGTTGTTTTCATGTATAGACATATATACCAAGATTTGTTTTGTATAATTACTATTAATAATAAAAAATATGTAAAGTTAAATTGGTTACGGATTCATCCTTCTAATTTACTTAATTAAATAACAGTTATATCTTAAAATCTATAAAATTATATCTCTTTTAAAACTAACAATAAGTCATGATAACTAAACTACAGTGTTGGTCAATATTCCAAAATTATTATTTATTATCACTGAATTTTTAACATCGTAACTCTTCCGAATTTTCTTGTAGAATGGATAAGGTGGTGTAAAAAAAAAAGTTAGGTCTATAGTTGGAAATCTTTTGCTACCTAATCGGGGAACTTCCTAGATAGGGGTGGCAAATGAAATCTTCTGTATTTAATTCTTATCTTCTAGAATCATCTATCTAATCGTCCAATGGTATTCTTGCTTCACTCTCCCTCTCTCCCTTTTCTGCGGGTCAAGGACATACACCCCTTCCTCTGGTAGTACTCCCCTTCATCGTCTGCTATATAAAGCCAGATTGATCGTCTGCCTCACAGCAGCCATGTACAGCAATCGTTCTCTTCTGGTAAGTTTTATTTCTCGTTTGATTCTTATTTTGATATCTCGAATTCTCAACTTATTTTCTTCATAGATTTACTTGATTTGGTTTATTAACTAATTTAAATTATAGGAAACGTTTAATTAGAAGTAAATTATAGATTTTTTTGTATATATATAAACGTGGCGTAAAATGTAGAGGTTTTAATATATATAGATTATGAATAATTATTTTAAAAGGCGTACTTAGATTTTTGTGAAAGGAACTGATATATAGCTAGCAATAAATATGTATATATATATGTTTCTATGAAAATGTTAATCTGCAAGACGCAGGTTATCATCATCCCTTTTTGAATTGTTTTTGTCACTTTGGCGGTTCACAAATAAACAACAAAAGATGTATAAGACATTATAAAGACAATAAAGATTCTCTGATAATAAGAGTGTACAAAGAAATATTGCAGGAACAAACTTTTTTTTACAAATAATTCATAAGGATTGATTCTTCTTTCTGAATATAAAGAGAAAGCAAGTTTCTAGAAATATTTTAAACAAAAATATATTTTTTTCTTTCACCAATCCAGGTACGCCTTTTTAATATAATTACACTCATGGACAAAAAAAAAACTTAATGAGGCACTAGCGCGCCATCTGTTATCAAAATTCAAAATTATTTTAAAGGCGTAAGATTCTTTTTGAAAATAAACAATTTCTACTGCCCTTACTGCAATGGAAAAATTAATGGGAGAACCTGGCTCATCAGTGGTGAACCCCCCCCAGCAGTTTCGCCAGTTTAATCTAACCATACAATGAGCCAGGCCCTCCCATTAATTTTTCCATTGCAATAAGGGCAGTAAAAATTGTTTATTTTCAAAAAGAATCTTACGCCTTTAAAATAATTTTGACTTTTGGTTATATCTCGCGTGTCTTCAATAAAGGTTACTGTAATATCTTTCAGAATTATTGTCTGAATCTCAATATACATACTACATATATATATATACTTTTAGTCCGCTCTTTCAGTCGTCTGTTGATGGTAATCTTGGACACGTTTGTGCCATTTACACGTTGAATGATAGATACATACTAAAAGGTACAACTTCTTCAAGTTTTATCCATGAGTGTATATTCTCAACCAATTATTATTTTAAACATATATAGATCGAATGATTAAAATATGTAAATTATTTATTTTTTATTTATTTATTTCAACACACAAACGCGATATCCCGGCTAGGGATAATTGCGTCGATTTACATTTTTTTTTAACAGAAACAGTTATAAATTTTTTACAAAAAAAAAAGTAATCGAAATAAAAAGAGAAAAAATATATATATATTAGGAACCTGAACCTTTCAGGTTTGAAAGAAAATCATGAATATACAGGGTGATCCAAAAGTCCCGCACAACTTTAAAAATTAATAACTCCGCGAATATTTGCGCTAGAGCAATGCGGTAAACACCATTGTATTCAGGATGCAATGGGATTTTTTATGGCAAATAATGAAAAATTCGAAATTGATTTTAGTTACAACTTTATTCGCTAGATGGCGCCCTACCAGAATCAGCGATTCAGCGGCCAAATTGTTTGATAAATTGAAAAATAAAACTAAACGACACGTATTTTTACTTTTTGAATACCAGGAAGGAACCCTAATAATATCAAATGATAAATTAATAAAACACCATTTCGCCAAAAGTTAGAAGAAATGGTTAACGATTTTTAAATACAATCTGAGATATGTAAAATAGGTATATGCAAATTAAAACATGTAGCAAAAAAAAAACTGATATTTTAGATGCGGTTTGCTGGAATCCGCCCAGCTATTTATGTTTCGAAAATAATAATTTTCTATTTTTTTTTTAAATTCAACTCTCTCTCAGTATCGATTATATTTATTTTAATTCATTTGAAAAATATTTATCTATCTCTGATGATTTATTTTACTCTGGAATGCCGTTGTTGTTTTTGTCGTGTCCAATAAAGAGCCTCAGATTCTTTTCGTTTGGCCAACAAAAATGTCCAATTTATATACACATATATTCTTACATAATGAGACTTTAAAGAATGCAAATAATCTTCATCTATTTACATACACAACACATCTCCCCCTTTAATAATACTCCAGTCGGTCTAGGGGTTTCCTGGCTCTCTGAGGTCTAGGACTGCGGACGGGCACTTGCACAGCGGCAGCCTCCGGTTTAGGAGTGCAAGAGGGCACGTGCACAGCAACAGGCCCCGGTATAGGAGTGCAAGAGAGTACGTGCACAGAATCAGTCTCCTCCTTGTTTCCTGATGTAACCTCTGGAACCTTCTCTTCACGTTATTTCTGACTTCCACCTACAGGCTTCTCTCCTGATGTTCGAGGAAGTATCAAATTTTTACCGTTTAGGTCCAGTTGCATAGTTGCGGAAATAAACCTCGCAACCTGTAGTAAACTGCTCCTGCCTTCTTACGGCCTCATGAAATACCTCTCGCGGATTTCTCATTTTGGTATTAAATTCGAGAATCTTGATCTTAAACTTCTCTTCATTAGCAGTTCCGCCGGGGAATTCCTTTATTACAGTTTGGGGGAATGCTCTATGAGCAAATAGGAAACTTTGTAGATTCGTCTCTGAATCATCCTTCCCATTATTCTTTCTCAAACGGTTTTTAAACTCTCTTACATATCATTCAGCTAAACCATTTGTACTAGGATTATACGGACTGGTCTTAGTGTGCCGTATACCATTCATTTTGGTAAATTGCTCGAATTCACCTGAGATAAACTGTCTTCCGTTATCTGTAACAAAATATTAGGGCAATCCAATTCTGGCGAGAATTTCTCTAAGATGACTTATAATCGTTTTTCTGGTAATATCTTTGATGATAAAAATTTCTATCCACTTTGAGTATGCGTCCACGAGAACCAAATACATTCTTCCCATGAACGGACCCGCTAGATAAAGATGAAGTCGATGCCACGGTTTTTCGGGCCAAGTCCATTCCGAGATGGTAGCCGGGGGCATGCTTGCCGATTCTTGGCATACTCTACATTCTCTAGTTAACTCTTTGATGTTACTGTCTATGCCTGGCCACCAGAAAATACCGTCTGTCAATCATCTTCATTTTAACAATCCCCATGTGTATTTCATGCAAGTCATTTAAAATTAAAGATCTTAATTTTTGGGGAATCACCACTCTTTCACGCCATTGAAAACAATCAAACTCCAAACTTAATTCCTCATTGATCTTATAATAAGGAGCTAGTGGGTTTTCCCTCAGTACACCCTTGTGAATTTCCACACACACACAGTTGCCTTCTCTAACATTCCTTAATACTATAGACAGTATTTTATCTCGGGACGTCTCATATACCACCTCCCTAAAAGAGAACGGTACCTCATTCAACTTCCTGAGAAGAAGTACCTGGTCTTCATCAAGAAACTCCCTGACACTCGATTCTAAAGGAAGACGTGACAATGCGTCAACATTTGAATTATCACTACCTTTTCGAAAATCCTCAGTATAATTAAATGCAGCTAATTTTAAGGACCATCTTTTAATTCTGGATGCTGCAAATATGGGAATTGGTTTCTGAGGTGAAAATATATGAATTAAGGGTCGGTTGTCTGTGACTAATACGAATTTTCGTCCCAGAAAGTATTGTCTTGATTTTTCATCGCCATAAGTTATGCTCAACGCTTCCTTTTCTAGTTGAGAGTACCGTTTTTCCGCTTCAGTTAATGTTCTAGAAGCAAAAGCTATAGGGCATTCTTCCTTTCTATCATTTCTATGACTCAGAATTACGCCTAGTCCATAGTCCATTAATAATGATTTACATTTTTAAAATAACATTCGATATTTTTCGTCCAGTTCCATCTACAATTTTTATTCAAAAGTTGATAGAATAGCGCTAAAATGTTTGCTCTATTCTTTATGAATCTATAATAATAAATTAAGAGTCCTATGAAAGATCTCAATTGCGAAACATTATTTAAGTTCAGGCGCCTCTATCACTGCTTTAATTTTATTTTCTAAGGGATGCAGTCCATATTTATCCATTTTAAACCCTAAAAATTCCACCGATTTCTTTTTAAATTTACATTTATATCTGTTTAACTTTAAACCTTTTTCTAGCAATCATCTAAACACTAGATCCAACTTTTGATCACAATCTTCAAAGTATTTTCCTGCAACCAAAATATCATCTATGTAGCAGGCCACACCTGGCAAATCAGAAAATAGGCCTTCCATAATCCTCTGAAATTTATTTGGTGCTATCGCTACGTCATATGGTAGTCTTTTATAAGAAAACAACCTCTTTGTTGTGTTTATATCAACAACAGCTTTGGCTTCTTCCGCTAACATTACTTGTAAGTAAGCCTGTGATAGGTATAGAGTCAAAAAAACGGTACTTGTAGATAATTTTGAAAAGATCTCATCGATCGATGGAATGGGATACCTATCTAATTCTATTGCTTTATTAGCTGTACATCTAAAATCACCACATATCCTTACACTACCATCCTTTTTTGATGCCGGTACTATTGGAGCGGTCCAATATGCATGAACTATAGGTTATAAAATGCATGAATTCACTAAACGATCAATTTCATTCTCTACTTTGTTTTTTGGAGAGAAAGGTAAACTTCTGGCCTTACAAAACACAGGAGTCACATCCTTTTTTAAATATAAATTTATTCTAACGTCCTTTAGACAGCCCAAATCTTTGTTAAAATAATCTGCATACCTATCCATCAAATTTTTATATATTTAAATATATTTCTATTATATTCATTATTTAAAATTTTAATGCTAAACAATATAGAACAATCAAGTTTCAACTGTTTAAGCCATTCTCTTCCTAATAAAATTACCTGGATTTTTTCATTTACAACTATTAATCGTAAATATTGGTTGGCTTCTTTTACAAACACATTTCTTTGATCTTTAATCTCTATTGATTTACCACAAAAGGATTTTAATCTTAAATTGATTGGAAATAATCTTTTACCTTGCCAATAATTCTTATAAATATCTTCAGGTATTAACGTAACTGGACTTCCTGTATCTATTGTAAAGCACAAAGAATAATCATCTACTGTTAAATTTATTGTGGCATCAGTTTCGTCCTGTACAGAATATATAGAGTCCTCTTGTACAAATTTACATCCCCACATTCTTTTACTAGCTTTGCAGACCCTACTTAAATGACCCAGTTTATTACATTTTAAAACAAGTCTTTGTTCTATGAGGTAAAACAGATGCCACGTGTGAATGTCTTTCACCACATCTATAACACACTATTTTGCCTTTGCCACTTTGCCTGAAAGGCCTATACTGCGCCGTACTATTATTGTACTCGCCCTTTTTATCCTTTCAATTCACAGGGGATATCTTGACCACTAATTTATCTTGTAATTCTCTTGTATTTATCTCCACCAGTTCGAACGAGATCGCCACTGCAAAAACTTTATCCAGGGTGACATCGTCTTCCTCTTGTAGTAGCTTCTTTTGCAGGATTTCCGACTTGATTCCAGCCATAAAACGGTCTCGCATCATGGTTCCCAACATATCGACGAAATTACAATTTATTGCCAAATGTTTCAATTCTCTAAGATATTCCGAAATTGATTCTCCTTCCTGTAGAATTCTCTTTAAAAATCTGCATCGCTGTGGTATCACTTTCTTCTTTGGATCCAAATGCAGCTTAATTCTTTGAATGATAGTATCATAGGGTTGATCTTTCATTAGACCAGGAAGAAAATGTCGTTTCCCTGCTTCAAAGTTTCAGAATCTGGTAGCGAGGTAAAAATCAGCACTTTAATCTCCTTCTTCAGATGCCAAAAAGAAAGCCTCAAATTTTTGTACAAAAAAATCGAAGTGTCCTCCACTGGGATATAGCATCTAAAAGGTATTATTAACTTTGAACTTGTCATGCTGATCTTTTCTACTCCTTTGTTTTCTTGATTCAGATAGTTTAAAATATGTAATCTTAACCCATTTTCTTATTTTTCCTCTCCATAATCCGAAAGTCAGATTTGTTTAAAAGATGTAGTTGTTATACTTGCATAGACGCCGTTTTCCTTGGCTTTTTACTAGCTCTGTAGATCGCGCATCCTCGTCGCCACTTTTGTTGTGTCGTAATTAGACGTACAAGAGCTCAAACTTGACCATGGCCAACAACAAATGTCTAATTTATATATACATATATTTTTACATAATGAGGCTTTAAATAATACAAATAATATTCATCTATTTACATAAACAACAGTTAATATATAGCGAGAAGAGTAGAGGACTAAGCACAGATCCCTGAGGAACACCAGCCCATGTTCTTCGGTCCTTGGAAAATGTTCCATTGACCCGAACCTTTATCCTTCTTCCCCTTAAGAAGTCTGCAATCCAGATTAAGGTTTTTCCTCTTACTCCGATGTTGTGCAGCCTTTCAAATAATTCTACTCTCGAACAAAATCTGAGGTCATATCCAGGAATACGGCCGTTGTCTTCTTTAGCGGTTTTTCCTAGAAATATATTATTGATTGACAGAAGTAGAACAGTTTATCAGTTGTACAGTGTCTGGATCTTTAGGCAGTTTGGCAGAAGTTTATTTTATTATTGTTAGTGAGCCAGACTATGAGCCTAGAGTGGATAATTCATTCTGTTATTTTACAAAGTATGCTGGTAAGAGCAATTGGCCGATAGTTCTTGCATTCCTTAGCATCTTTGTTTGGTTTCAGTATTGGCACTATAATTGATATCTTCCAATTCTTTGGTAGTTTACCAGTTTGCCATGAAATGTTCAGTATTCGTAGGAGTTGATTTTTAGCTTCGTCTCCAAAGTGTTTAATCATTTGACCAAAGATTAGAGCATCTCCAGGTGACATCTTGGATTTAACTTTCCTATTGATGAATTTAGCTCATTCAGTGTGAAGTCTCTCGAGTAAATATCTTGTTAATTTTAATTTCTTGCTTGTTTAACTAACTTGTTTATATTATTTTTTAGAGTCCTGCCTTCATTCGTATAGCTGAGTCTGGAAGTGCTTGAAAGATATTCCAAAATTATGTCAGCCATCTGTTTGTTCGTTCTCGCTGTTCATATCGGTTAGAGTATTGGAGGATTAGTGTTGGTTTTGAGTTTTATAACAATAATTATATTCCAGTGATGGCTTTCCTTTTTTGGATCCATTTTCTTCGCAGAATTCTGGCCATTTTTCTTGTTTGAATATCCAAATTTCTTGTTCTATTTTGTGACTAACTTCAATGAGTTCCTTTATGATTTCTTCTGTTTTATTTGTTTTAACCCTTTAAGCACCAGGCAAGACGATATATCGGTTTGATGGGACTTGATGCTCCTTTTCTCCTTAAAAAAATCTAATGAAAATTAATTAATTGTATTTTAAAGCGTATATTCTGTTGCATTGTGTTTCATATGTTTATATGAATCATAAAGCGTTTAATAAAAAATAATAATAATTTAAAGAATAGTTTGATGTCTTTTGAAGGCTAACAATTATCAGGAATGACCTTGAAAACGGCCGGCACCTAAAGGGTTAAGAAGTTCATTTTTATTGTCTCTCTCTGCAATCATTGCCTCGATATTGTGGTCCTTCCAGTAAAGTATTCACAGGTATTTACGTCTACCTCTAGGTATCGATACTTTTGCAGCTTTGGATATGTTCAAAGAGAATTTTTCCAAGTTTTTGTCAATCGTTCTGTGATTTAATTCTTCGTTGCACAGTTCTTCAAGTTTTTCTGTATTTTTTTCCAGTGTTCTTTTATTCTCTTGAAAATTCTCAATTTTGAATTTTAGGGTTGTTAAAATTGGTTTGTGGTCACTGATTGCACTTTTCAGAATTTTCCATTGTGTTGTGGGTGCGATGTTGTAATTTATCGCTGTGATGTCTATTGCGGATTCTGTGCCTGTGGACTTGGATATATAGGTGTTCTTTTCGTTATTTAACGGCGTAAGGTCGAGGTCGGTTAGCATGTCCTCAACCTGCTGACCTTTGTTATCCTGGACAGGTGATCCCCAAATTGGTCTTTCGGCGTTAAAATCACCAAGTATGATTGCGATATCCGAAGACGCTTCACTTAATGTCTCTATCAGGCCTGTATTGATGCTAATATTATCGTGGTGATAAACATTTATGATTGGAATTGTTTTATCTGTAAGATAGATTTCTATTGCCTGAGCTTCTGTCGTGCTTTCTCTAGGCTTACTCTGATTATAGGCGATTTCCTTAAATTTGATTTCTAGAGTTTTAATTAAAACGGAAAGTCCTCCTCCGAATTTTCCCGGTCTGTCCTTTCGTAGTTTTGTATAATCTTTGATATTGAATCTCAGATTCTGATTCAATTTTGTCTCCTGAGGACAATTAATATGTACATTGTTGTCACAGAGAAGACAAGTCAGCTCTTTATTTTCCTCTGGGTACCATTTATATTGAGTTGTAGTAGATTGAATTGTGTCCTCGTAGTAGATTTCTCATAATGAGCTCGAGCTGCAGCTCCTGATGCGGCGGTTACCCCGGACGCGGTAGCATTACTGGATATATCAGCTTTGCTCTTCATTTGAAAATGGGTGCCGTTGCAACGTTAGTCATCTTGGAAACGAACCAGAATTTGGTTAAATATTCCAAGGGTCCAGGGAGACCGCAAGGAGGTGTGGTCGAACTTCTCCCCTTCCCCCTGGAATGCCGTCCCTACAGGATAAAGCACTCTTGGTGAATTGTTTCAATTGTGATTCAGAATCTGCCACTGAATTTTTACGAGCGTTTCGTTCCTTTAAAGATATTCGAAGCGGTAAAGGACCAATGAGTTGCTACTCTCTAAAGCGATTGATTAAAAGTTTTGAGGAAACTGGATCTCGGAGTGGAAGACCATCGACATGCAAGTCAGTGGCTGTTACGGTTTTGCAGAATGCTGAAGCTATTGAAACGTTATTCACGTATGGAGAAGTAAGTGCTAGACAAGTTTCTCGACAAACGGGGATTTCGTATGGAACAGTTTGGAGAGAACACGCATTTAGAATTTTTCTATAAAAATATCCTAACAAAATTCAAAGTTTCCACGAGTTGAAAGTCAGCGATTTTGAGAAGCGTCAAGAATTCGCTGCATGGGTTTTCCGGCAAATTGATATTGATGAAAACTGGCTGTCAAATTATCTAAGAACAGATGATACTCACTTTTATATAAAGGGAGAATTTAACATTCAAAAATGCCTCATTTTGGCAACAGAAAACCCTAGGATTTTTACAGAAATACCACTTCATCAGCCCAGAGTTACAGTTTTGTGTGGGTTCACTTCTTCATTCATTATTGACCCATTTTTCTTTGAAAAAATCAATGGAAGAATTTTTAAAACCGTTTTTGTAACTGGTGAACGTTATGTTCAACTTTTGAGAGAAAAGGTTATTCCCATATTGCAGGACAGACAAGTACTAAGCGAAATAACATTCTTGCAAGATGGAGGACCTCCTCATATCTCCCGCGGTGCCAAACAATTGCTGAAGGAAACGTTCGGTGAAATTCGTTGATAAGTCGCCACTTTATATACCAGCGGCCCCCAATATCACCAGACTTGACGCCTTACAATTTCGGTTATGGTGGTACATTAAGTCGCGTTTTTATCGATGCCGGCCTACCACATTGGCCATGTTGAAGGCTTCTATCAGATCGCACGTTTTATAAATTTCAACTATTTAATTGTGACCATTCTGTCATCTATCGTCTGCAGGCGGTGTTTGAGAATGAAGGGCGCCACATTGAGCAAGGATTGTGACCTAATACAAGAGAGAAGGCAGTTACCTCATGTGTTATATTTTGAAGCTCTTTGTTTTGGGTTATGGGAATAATAAATGCTGTCCTCACATCTTGACTCTTTTTTTCCTGTAAACGGTAATTTTTTTGTTTGTCATTTGCCCACATTTTATATTATGTCGTGCAGGCCAAAGTGTTATAACTTCTCGAATAACACTGGTATACACAATTTTACCCCTTATGTTTAGTTTATCGCTTTTCGCTCATTAGAAGAAATAGCATAAGGAATAATCTCTGTATCCCCCCAACTTTAGATGTTTTGCGCAAAATGTTTTTCAACGCAAAAGGTCGATTTAAAAATGATTTTTTTTCAGGGGGATACATTTTCAAAATTATGTACAGTATAATAAACAATGATGACATTTGAAAACCCATAGGATATTTGGAATAAAGTACGACAAATATATTTTGTCACTCCCCTCTATATTTCATTTTTGGATCATGACAAATATCCAGTTAAATAGTTAAGTGTCGACAATTAGTCAAGAAACTATACATTCCTTATAGCACGAAATCCTATTAGTAGTGCCATCATAATTTCTGGTACTTTATTAACATTTCAAAAATCGTGTATTGATATCAGTAGTTATTTTCAAACATTCAATTTATTTCACAAAACTCCATCTAAAATATAAATATTTTTTGCTACATGTTTTAATTTGCATATACCTATTTTACATATCTCAGATTGTATTTAAAAATCGTCAACCATTTCTTCTAACTTTTGGCGAAATGGTGTTTTATTAATTTATCATTTGATATTATTAGGGTTCTTTCCTGATATTCAAAAAGGAAAAATACGTGTCGTTTAGTTATAATCTTCAATTTATCAAACAATTTGGCCGCTGAATCTCTGATTCTGGTAGAGCGCCATCTAGCGAATAAAGTTGTAACTAAAATAAATTTCGAATTTTTTATTATTTGCCATAAAAAATCCCATTGCATCCTGAACACAATGGTGTTTACCGCATTTCTCTAGCGCAAATATTCGCGGAGTTATTAATTTTTAAAGTTGTGCGGGACTTTTGGATCACCCTGTATTTACAAAAATAATTAAACTTATGATAATTCTCTCTGCTATTTACAAATTGATATAGATCTACAACATTATTTATTGTCTGTTGTCTAGCGGTGAAGAAGAGTGGACATTCCAGCAGTAGGTGTCTCGAGTCAAATTATGCTTATGCATAACTTTAGACATTTCGATCCTTAATTTGAATCATTCATTACACGCTATAGGAAGTTAATTTAGACAAATTCCACGTTTTTTCTTTTAATTCCTTCCTAGTATGGTACTTTCTATTCCAACTAGTTTTTAGTACATTTGTGTGTATAACAAAAAGTTACGGAAAGATGGTATTCATGTACCAAAATAAAAGGCACTTCTCTTTTTTAAAAAATACATTAAAAATGCTATTTTTTTAATCACCCCGGTACATAAAGTAATGGCGGGGATAAATCAAGTGTCACAACACCATATCAGCTTAGATTTTTGGCAAATTCAACCGATGTCATAACCCATCTGTTAGAATGTTCGAAGCCGCCCCTGTACTGAAAGGAGGGTTATAGCCTGAAACTATGATATACAGGTTGTTGGCTTTTCTCTGAATTTGCCAGAACTGGTGTAGTGGCTCATTCTGTACCACCACACTTACTCTTTTTTTATTACTAGGGTGATAAACAAAATGGATTATTTAATGAATTTTTAAAGGGAGAGGTGCCTCATTTTGTATATATATGTAGTAAACCCGATGTGGAATGTGCTGGGCAGTCGTGGTAGTGGGTGTGTGATGGGATTCCCGCGCTGGGACAGCAAAGAACAGAGGCAGGTCTAAATGGTAACTCCAAGAGAAAGAGGTAGACCACGGACGAAGGTAGTCGAACCACGGGTGTCGCGGATGCCCTAGCCGAGCGTATAACGGCGTCGCTCTGAAACAACTACTCTCTGTCTAATTTCTGCACCTTTATATACTCTGGGACGCCCGCATATGTGGCGATTCCTGATTGGCTACTGTAATCACGTCACTTTCTGGCGCCGCGTTGTTTTCGTCTGGTCTTTGTCGTCTGGTCTACCTCCCTCTTTGTTTTATTTGTCACTTCCATTGTTCGATACATATTTTTATATATAGATATGGGGTTATATAATAAATATCAGAAGAAGGTTGTGAACTACCTAACTCAAAATATACTACATATTCACTCATGGAAAAAAAACTTAAGGAAGTTGTGCATTTTAGCATGTGTATCAGGATTTATACAATAAATTAACACAAAGCAATAACGCGCCATCTATTAATATAAAATGAAAGGATTTAAAAGCACGAATGTTTCTTTTATACATAATACAAACTTCTACTGTCCTTACTGCGATGAAAAAAAATATATTGGGAGGGCTTGGCTCATCAGTAGTGAACCCTCCCAGCGGTTTCGCTAATTTAATCCACCAGACTGCTTCTAAGAGCTCCAATACTGTATTAGACGATTCTGCTTATATAAGCAGCACTGAAGGATGGAATCTCAGAAATGTGGTTTTCAAGAAAATTATGGACATAAGCTTATAGGACAGTGGAATTACATTCAATTATTTGCATCGAGCAAAGCTCTCTTCGGCAAACTATAAAGACAAGGTCAGTTAGGCATAAATTAACACAAAGCAATAACGCGCCATCTATACATATAAAATGAAAGCCCTCCCAATATATTTTTTCATCGCAGTAAGGACAGTAGAAGTTTGTATTTTGTATAAAAGAAACATTCGTGCTTTTAAATCCTTTCATTTTTTATTAATGCAATAACTCTGAAAGATATTACATTGACCTTTATTGAAGACATACGAGATAACATACACTCATGGCCAAAACTTAAGGAAGTTGTACCTTTTATCATGTATATCGGGATTGAGACAATAACTGTGAAAGATATTACAGTGACCTTTATTGAAGACATACGAGATAACATACACTCATGGCCAAAACTTAAGGAAGTTGTACCTTTTAGCATGTGTATCAGGATTTATGCAATAACTGTGAAAGATATTACAGTGACCTTTATTGAAGACATACGAGATAACATACACTCATGGCCAAAACTTAAGGAAGTTGTACCTTTTAGCATGTATATCGGGATTGAGACAATAACTGTGAAAGATATTACAGTGACCTTTATTGAAGACACACTAAATAACTATGTGAGAACAAAATTGTCTGTCTCCTTCGGAAAAAAAAAGTTGACGACCGGCGATATCAAAGACTTTCCACTTAAGTTTTGCTCATGAATGTATATCACTTACCCAACAAGACATTGAGTCTTAGAAATGTTTCTTCCAAGATACCGCTTATGCTCATTCAATTTTTTTCTCGTTATTTTCTAATTTGTATATCCATATTCCAAATTGTGCAGCATATTGCAGCGATATGTTGTTTCATTTGTATTTCCTTCTACGGGCGTGGTGTAATTTTCACAATTTTATATCAATTGATACACACACCATTTTTTAAAAAGGTGATTATGCAAAATCTTTATATATTATCTTGATATAATTAATATACTATTATTCCCCGACCACAAAACTATTAAATAAATTATTAACTTCACATATAAATAGCTGATTGAATAGATTAATACTAATTCTATATTCACAGCATAAACAAATTAGTCTAATTGTAAACGAATTTTCATATTTTTGAGTAATATATAAATTAATATATAATATTGTCGCAGTTTTTGGCTTATTTGAGTGAATAATTGAAAATCAAAGATGAAAAAGGGTAAAAGTATTACCTTCAAAGTGGCGGAAAGATTAAAATAATGTTTATACAAAAAAAAAACTAATTTATTTGTATTAATAATGCTATTTTTTTAAACTCAAATTTAAATTATAAAATGTAAAAAAATATACAATTATATATCAAATGTTTGGGCTATAATAGTTCTTATTTACCGGAAAAATACGCAGTTTACGTATCGTCTGATTTAGCGGCGTTGCCAGATCAAAACAATATATTTTAATTTATTTTTTGTAATATTTATATATATATATATATAGGTTTTCAACTTTTAATTAGACAATTTTAATTTATTTTATAGAAAATGTCCATTTGTCTAAATTAAAATGAAAAATGTCTAAATTAAAATTTAAAATGTCAAAATAAAAATGAAAGTGTTTAAATTAAAATATGAAAAATGTCTAAATATAAATTAAAATTGTCTAATTAAAAGTTAAAAACCTATATATATATTATTATATTATATTATAATTTATTATATTAATATATTATTAATATTTTTGTATATATTTTTAATTTTTCATTTTAATTTCCTATTAAAAGTCAATTTCTCGTAGCAATGTTATAAAATATACGCCGAAATGTTTTTATTTTATTGATTACTGTCCGATTACCATAATAAAGCCAATCAGCGTGAAATGTTTCTTTAGCTCAGATGTTGCAATGAACAACGAAAATTTTCTTTTCTATATTGAATATAGGAATTGTGGGTTCGATTCTAGGTAGTCTTTAATATTTTTTGGTCATTTTATCTTAACTTATTCAAAAAAATATACATGCAGGTAGTAAACTTATATAGTTTTATATTACTATGTCACTATAACACACAGGAAAATGTGGCACCTAGATTGTGTGTTCTGTTCCTCACCCTATGACACATGTATATAAGGGTGTATATTATATAGTATAGATATGTTTATATAAATACTGCAACATTCAAACATACACATTGACTCTAAGTGGTGTTGTCTCTAGGTCCTTTGTGCCCTGGTGGGTTGCCTTCTGCTCCCCTCCTCCTCAGGGTTCTTCCTGAAGAAGAAGAAGCTCGGCCTGGCCGCAGGTCAGATCCTCCCCGCCCCCTACACTGGTCAGCACTATGACCACAACCAGCCACAAGCCCACTTCAACGTTATCGGCTACCAGCCCCATGTCCACCACAATCCCCAGTTGGATCTCCACAAGCCCCACGTTGGGATGCATAAGCTACACGTTGCTATTGTCCAGCCCCAACTGGCTGCTGTTAAACCCCAAATAGCTGTTGTCAAACCTCACTTTGCTATTGCCAAGCCCCACGTTGCAGTTGCCCAGCCCCACTTCGCTGTTTCCCAGCCCCACGTTGCTGCTGTCAATCATCAGTTCGCTGTTGCCCAGCCCCACGTTGCTGCTGTCAATCATCAGTTCGCTGTTGCTCAGCCCCACGTTGCTGCTGTCAATCATCAGTTCGCTGTTGTCAAGCCCCACGTTGCAGTTGCCGAGCCCCACTTCGCTGTTGCCCAGCCCCACGTTGCAGTTGCCGAGCCCCACTTCGCTGTTGCCCAGCCCCACGTTGCTGCTGTCAATCATCAGTTCGCTGTTGCCCAGCCCCACGTTGCTGCTGTCAATCATCAGTTCGCTGTTGCCCAGCCCCACGTTGCAGTTGCCGAGCCCCACTTCGCTGTTGCCCAGCCCCACGTTGCAGTTGCCAATCATCAGTTCGCTGTTGTCAAGCCCCACATTGCAGTTGCCAAGCACCACGTTCCTGCTATCAATCACCAATTTGCTGTGGCCAAGCCTCACGTTGCTGTTGTCAAGCCCCAACTGGCTGTTGTCAAACCCCACGTTGGAATCCACCAACCCCACATTGCCAAACCTAACATTGGAATCCACATTGGAGTCGTCAAACCCCACTTTGGCATCTACAAGGGAATCCACAAGTGGTGAAAAGAGGTGTGTATTAAGTTATTCTCACAGAATTCACTCATTGATGTTGAAGATATTGTAGAGGAAGTTAACCCCATGTGAAACCATAGCTTAAAAACATGGCCAAACAAGGTCTCTCATACATTATCAGAATTACTCCCACATCAGGCCAAGTCATGAAGAGTCTTTTAAAGGAAACAGAGTCTCTGATGAAAGACCACCTTCAGGAGATACCAGGGTTATCTATATTTCTAGACTATGGTCTGTCATGGGGGATGCTCTCTATATATGCTTGCCTCATTTTTCGCTCCTCCTAAGCACACAAAGCAAATTTCATCCATAACTGAAGGGAGGCTAGTGAGGGACTGGTTCCTTCACATTTCCTGAGTTTGTGTTTAGTTGAATAATGCCCCACTCCTCTCGATATTTTCAGAAAATCACTACTTCAATCAATTGTTCCTTAGTAACAGAGAATTTGTGAAAATATGATTCTAATCATTATTATCGCTATATTATATATATGAGGATTCTCTGTTCTATCGTGAGTTGTGGTAAGGACACACAAGAAGCAGGATCAAGGAGCAAAAATCCTTAGGAAGTAGATCGGAGAGAAAAAAGAGAAAGTTCGAGGACCATCCTGGGAACAACTGGCATGGAGACGAACTCAAAGAGAACTTTCCCCTTGATTTATCCTATTTGGTTGGGAGGTAACCAAGAGTGAGGTGTCGCTTCACTGAGGCAAAACGGACTTCAGTAATCTCGTTTATTTACATAAATTGACTGACCGCTGGTAGCTAAAAACTGTCGCTATTTATATACAAATTCCTATGAAAACCATTATGCAAAACAGGATATTTGCATATCCATAATTCAATATGCAAATACACTACACCCTTGATCATAAAATCCAGGAAATTTTATACTATCCTGAATAGGAAAAAAATCAGTACCTAAATGTCTTCTCTTTTTTTTTTTTTGTTTATTGACATTATTTTGTTACCAACATCTCTAAGACTAATCTCATGTCTTACCCAACTCTACTCTCTACTCTTATAAAATTATAAAATAAATGAAGCTTCCAGGGTTAAGTTTCTTGTCCCATATTTTTATTTTCAAGCTTTTGGACTTGTCAGTCCTTCAACAGGATTATCACGTTAAAAACTTAATAATGAATACAATATTTATATACACATTATTATATACATATTTTAAATATTTATCATATATTGAGAGATAAAATATATTACATTATTTCAGTCTATACTATGAAAATGGCACTCAAAATGTTACAATTCCAGTTTGATGATGTAGAAAACCTTCAACATATAAGAACAGAATATCATACAATGTTTAAATGAATGAAAATACACTACAACACAATGGCTTGAAATTAACATTTGACTAACACATTGTTGTTTTACAGATCACTGCCATCTAGTGAAGAAGAAGCGAAGCATTTTGAAATTCTTTATTTAGAACACTGTTTGACAATCTATTAAAAATATCATTGTTGGCTATATTTCCCTTGTTTATTTGTTGTCTATTATCCAATGGGTTAAAATATTGAAAACACAAATTCACAGATATTTTATATCAACTGTTAAAATTGAAAATATCTTAAATTTTGTCATATATATATATTAAAAACAAAGTAGGCATATCCTGACCAGGATGTGCTTTTCAGAAGGCAGAGCGCCATCTGGTGGAACAGAAATCAACTAAACATTGATTTAGCCTGTTCACTGATATTTGGCTAACCCAATTTCTTAATAAATATATATATACACTCATGAACAAAACTTAAGGAAGTGGAAAGTCTTTGATGTCGCCGGTCATCCGTTTTCTTAGGAGACAGAGGCAATTTTGTTCACACTTGGTGATCTCGTGTGTCTTCAATAAAGCTCACTGTAATATATTTCAGAAGTATTGTCTGAATTCCGATATAAAGGCTAAAAGTACAACTTCCTTAAGTGTGTATTTTTTATATGTACTTCCTATATCTATAATAGAGTTGTATATTTAGGGATTATTTTGATATTAGGCCTATTTATTCTTCATCTTATAGGGATTTTGATATATAATGTTTGTTTAATTATTCTTTAATGGAAATTTTAGCGGCGTGTGAGAGAAATGTTCTGTTATATCACATTGACAGTTTTTTAGGGTGAATTCTTCTTGAAATGTCATTCACATGTTCGTGACTGTTATTTCCGTTTTTAAAAATGATTATCCCAAGTACACAACGTGGTACAGGTCATGATAATTATGGTGGTTAGCAGTTGGCGACGGCTTTTATACTGTAAGTATACCACATGTCTACATAGTTTGAAACCAGTTCGACTTTTGCACTTAAAAATGTGTTAGAACCCTGTTTGGTTACATGTATTCACTGGTGGGGTTGGACTTTTTCAAGAATCGGGCACCATTAAGGCATTTTTGTCTTCAGAAAAAAAAGTGTCCATTCCTGTTTACAAACGACGATATTTTTTACCACACACCTCCACCAAAACTTCCACTGTGGACAAATGATCTTTTGATATAATGGCTAAGACTTATATAGGAAGATATTTTATGTTGAACTGTTATACCACACACACACACACACACACACAAAAGCCTTTATTAGGGACTTGCCCCATACAGATTCTCCCAATTGGGTAAGGTAATAATCATCTTGTGTTATTTACATAGAAATTGAACTGGCTTTACTCTTCGTCTCAAAGTCATCCACTTGTTGACTGGTCCTTACATAATGATGATCTAAAAAAAAATTATAGTAAGCTATTGCCTTAGATTTGTTTGCTGATATTTTTGAAAGCAATACGTAGGGTGAAGTGTTGGTACATTTAATTTGTTGATATAGGGCCTTCCTCTCTGCATCAAGGGCTGTACAATTAAGCATGTAATGGGGAAGTTCTTCAGTAATTTCCTTGTCACACAGTGTACATATTAGGTTTTTGGTCTCAAACGTCAGAACGTGAACTGTTATATCTAAAAAGATTAAAACATCTTTATTACTAAATTGATCTAAAACATTTTCCTCTCGTAGAGAAAGTTGTTTTTTTATTTTAAAAAATTTGTATAGGATGTAATTTTAGCGTATGCATATTTTGCATATTTTTAAAAAATGTATAAATAACAATCGTAATATATATATGTACCCGGCTTTATACGGGTTTTAACCAAAAGCTCTAAATACTACTAACGTGTTTTTAATATAATTTACAGAATAATATTTAAAAACAATATTTATATTATAATGCACTAGCGCGCCATCTGTTATCAAAATTTGAAACTATTATAGACACGTATATGATTCTTTTAAAAATATAACAATTTCTTAAAATTTCTTAAAATAATATGTAATCTTCATGATTATTATTATTATTATACACCTATCCCCCGATTTACACGGTAGATACGTTCCTGAGAAAAACGTGTAAATCGGGGGATAGGTGTAGACAGAAATAAAAATAAAATGCATTGACAGGTTAAAATATTAGTTAGCACATAAGTTCGGGATTCTTCGTGAGATGTGTACACAGCGCATGTGTTCAATCACAGTAGCATTTAGTATAGTGCGATAAAAACAAAAAAAAACTTATTTGGAAAACCGTGTAAAAGCGAAAACGTGTAAAACAAGTACCGTGTAAATCGGGGGATAGGTGTATTACTTTTATTTATTTATTTTGATTATAATTTTATTATTATAGATTTATTTATTTCCAAGATCATAGTCTTTGATGAGTTTAATATTTGTTTTTGACTCGCGCTTTAGATGTTGTACTAAATTCGAAAAATCACGTGAGAACGTCCTTGCAAACCTCAGAACAATTTTTAACGCCTTGCCAAATACTTTATTTTATTTACTTCTCCTGACGAAGACAAAAGATTTTTGTCGAAACGTTGAGAAAATAAAAAACTCCAACTGGCCGAAGTGTCTATTTTTTATATAAATTTCTACTACCTTTACTGCAATGTAAAAATTAAAGGGAGGGTTCACCACTGATGAGCCAGGCCATCCCATTAATTTTTCCATTGCAGTAAGGGCAGTAGATATTGTTTTATTTTTAAAAGAATCATACGCGTCTATAATAGTTTCAAATTTTCCAAAAAAACAACAACAACAATATTCTATATAAATTTATCGATTAAAAATAATAAAGCCATAAATCATGATGCAGCAATATTCACTGAATAAAATATTTTAATCACAGAGAGGAGAGGGGGGGAATCCAGGGTTACCAAACTATTTAATAAATATTATCTAGCTCTGACAAATCACATCTTTCAACCAATTACCTTCCATTCTATTAAATAGTGCTCTTTAATTATTGAACTTTTAATTATTTTAATGTGTCAAATTTTGATGGGAGAATAACTGAATTATTTAATACTGAATTTATTATTCAAAATATTATATTTTCTTTCTTCTAAACTCCTTTGTAAAATATCGCGATGAAAATTATAAACATATATTTTTTGAAAATTGAGCAATCCATAGATAAATATTTAATTAAAAAGGCATATATTGGATCAAAATATAATTTATGTTACCAATATTTCACCTTGATAAAGGTTGGCGTTCAGCCAACTGAAATATTGGTAAAATAAATGATATTTTAATCCAATATATGTCTTTTTAATTAAATATATTTTTTATGCACTAGCGTGCCATCTGTTATTAAAATTTGAAACTATTTTAGAAGCGTATGATTCTTTTACAAATTAAACAATTATACTGCCTTTACTGTAATGGAAATATTAATGGGAGGGTCTGGCTCATGAATGGTGAACCCTCCCAGCGGTTTCGCCAGTTTAATCTACCATACCACTGTTATATTGCATTTTTGGAACTTCCTTTTATAGTGATACTGTTTATTACTATGCTATACTATTATACTATACTAGCCGAATGACCCGGGCAACGCCCGTGTTTTACCCGATTGAATGTTTTGATTCAAATACTATTTGTTACAATTATAAATTGTGGTCATGTGGCCTATTGGTCATGGCATCTGCCCGGTAAGCGGAAGGTCGTGGGTTCGATTCCCATCCCTTGACACTTTTTTTATTTTATCCATTCTGACCAAAATCTATCCGTGAACTTCACACAGTGAACTTCACACAGACAGAATAAGGCAATTATTTAAGTAGATATTGTTACAAAGTATTTATTAATTTTTATTATTTTTATTAACAGAGTGGTTATTTTTATGATTATATTTTGCTACTCTGTAAATTTCCCTCGTGGCTTATCTTTTGTTTACCATTCATAGTTTGTTCTTGCCTGAAATAAATTGTTGTCTCCTCCTGAAGTTTTTGTCTTCCCTAATTTTCCACGTGGTAATATAGTATTTATAGTGATACCATTAATATTTCCATTACAGTAAGGACATTAGAAATTGTTTTATCTTTTAAAAGAATCATACGTGTCTATAATAGTTTTGAATATTTTTAACTTTACTTTTCTTCTAATATATAAATTGTAAGATAGAAATCAAGTCTTGGAATATCTTAAGATGTATTTATTGATGACGTCACCAGTCGACAATTATCAACCAAACTATCTACAGCTAGAGAATATTTAACAAGCAAGCTAGGTAACTAAATGATGATTTTATAAATATATATTAAAAACAAAGTAGGCAAATCCTGACCAGGAGCATATATGCTTTTAGAAGGCAGAACGCCATCTAGTGGAACAGAAATCAACTAAACATTGATTTAACCTGTTCCCTGATATTTGGTAAACCCAATTTCTTGATAAATCAAGAAAAGCCATCCACGAACGCGTTTCGCGCTGTTGGCACTCGTCAGCGTGGAGTAGGCTGTACCACTGCGACCAAAAATATTTTTGGTCCCAGTAGCATCTTGAGAATATTAAATAATAAATTTGTTTTAAATATTTTAATTGAATAATTAAATTAAATAATAAATTATTTCATCCACCACAATATAATCAGAATTTAAAATTTTACACAACTAAATTTACTGGCAATGCGTTTCTTTTAAATATCATCAAATATTATCTCTACAGACCTTACTGCAATGATATGAGTTATTGAATGAGAGGGCTTGGCTCATCAGTAGTGAACCCTCTCAGCGGTTTCGCCAAATTAATCTCTAAACCGTTCTACTATTGTATTGGATTGGTTTGGAGTATACCCTGCAGTAAGGTCTGTAGAGATAATATTTGATGATATTTAAAAGAAACGCATTGCCAGTAAATTTATTTGTGTAAAAATATAACGATAGATGGCAATGTAATTTACTAATAATCAGTATTTGTTTTTCTATAGATCTTATATTTGACTTCAATGGATGAAAACGTCACACCATATAGATGACATATCGCAGTATGACTGTCATAATACATTTAAATTATTTAAAAGGCATCTTCTTATCGTGAAACTGAAAGTTTCTGATGGTTTTCACCATCTACCGGAATAAATATCAACTTATTCTCGTTGATTTTTTATTATTCAAGAATAGACCAAATACCCATTCTTGATTAATCAAAGAAAAACTAACCACGGACGCGTTTCGGCCTAAAATAGATGGCGCAAGCCATCAGTAACTTTCAGTTGCACGATAAGGAGATGCCTTTTTCAGAATTTATGAACCTTATCCCAGTACAATATTTATTTATTTTTTCATTTCAATTTAAAGCGCTATGTCCCCCTAGGGACACTTACGCTGTCATACATGTATGTCTTTACATTTGTCTATACATATATGTTATATTAAAATATTATTCTATTCAAAATTATATTTTATAGATACAAATACTCTGTTAAATCGACCGCCAGAGGATACGCTTCCCCTATAAAACTCGTTGTTGTTGTTTCCCGATGGCCCCCGCTGTTGTGGCTTCGGCCACAACTCTGCCCAATGCTCCAGAGCTCCTAAGTGCTTCCACTGCGGTGAAGACGGCCATGAAGGCCGAACCTGCCCATCCATTGCTGACCAGCGCACCTCCAAATGTGCCAACTGCTGCTCCAAGGGCCTTCCTGACAAGCACGAGGCGAGAGCCTCAAGCTGCCCCATCCTGAAGTCTAGGGCCCTCAAGTTCTAGGCTTCAAGGACCTTCTGCCTCCAATTCCATCTGCCACTTCTACTGGATTCCTGGCCAATTCAATGCTCCTGCCTCACTGCACCCTGGCGCTGTTCCCCTGCTTGCCCAACGTTTCCACTACCCCTGTGACACATCTCCTGCAGCCAGATCCTAGGGTCCCTTGCCACCTGACATCGCGCTTGGGCTAAAAAATCATAACTTTGGTTAGTAGCCCGTAAAACCATATTTTCTCTCTTTCCCGATGGCCGGCTCAACCTTTTGTACTTTATGTAAATAAGTTATTCATTTTTTTTTTATTCTTACGCCTTAAGCCAGGCAGTAGTTTTACCAAATTATGTTTTATATATATATCTCATAAGGTCAATTAAAGCCATTTCTAATCTTTACTGTTTTTATTATTATAGTTTCAAGATTTCAACCACGACTGCATCACCATCACCATAGCATAATCCTCAAAATAATCAAAAATCAACAGAAAATCTATTTTTTTTTATAACATACAGTAGACTCTTCTATAACGCGATTAATGTGTTCCGTGTTGTATGAAATCGCGTTATAGGAATTCGCGTTGTACGAAATAAAACTTGTATAACGCGAATGTTGTTAGGGTAAATTGTTAGTGACAAATATCGCGTTGTACGAAAATTCGCGTTGTATAAATAAATTTGTCACAATTTTTTTTATCGCGTTGTAAAAACTCGTGTTATAGGAGAGCCTACTGTATATATACGAGGGGTATCCCATAAGTCCGTGGCCCGACCATGAGAACGAAATCTTAGAAACTAATAAATTTTACCATATATACCTTAAAGCCTTGTATAAAGATATGTACATTTTTAAGTTTCTACAACTAACCGTTTTTTTTTGTTATGGGTTCTGAAAGAGGACAAGAAACAGGAATCATCTAAAATGGAGACAAACGAGATTCGTGCTGTAATAAAATATATTTGTAAGAAAGGAATGTCGCCAAAGGAAATCTATGAGGATATGGTGGATACATTAAGGAAAGATGCTCCTTCCTATAGCACAGTAAAAAAATGGGTAGCTGCGTTTAAATTAGGGAGGATCAGCACCGAAGACGAACATCGACCAGGAAGACCTGTTGAGTCAGTTACTCAAGAAAACATCGACAAGATACATGATTTGGTTATGTTGTACAGAATAATGACAGTTCGTCAGATAGAAGAGACCTTGGGTATTCTAAAAACAACAGTGGATCGGATCATGAGAGAACACTTGGGCCTCAGGAATCTTTCTGCCCCTTGGGTTTCCAAAATTTTGACACCCGATCAAAAGGCTGTAAGGAGAAAGTTATTTTCGGACAACTTGCGTTATTTGAAGCCAATCCAGAGGAATTAGTCAGTAGATTTGTTACCATGGATGAGACTTGGGCCCATCACTTTACACCAGAGTCCAAGCAACAATCCATGCAATGGAGACACTCCGGTTCCCCTCCCCTCAAGAAAGCCAAGACAGTTCCATCAGCAGGGAAGGTTATGGTGTCTGTCTTTTGGGATTCCGAGGGTGTACTTCTTCTAGACTTTCTGAATAAGGGTCAAACCATCACTGGCAATTATTATGCAAATATTGTGAAGAAACTACGAGAAGCTATCAAGGAAAAGAGAAGAGGAATGTTGTCCAGGAAGATTGTTTACCATCAAGACAATGCTCCGAGTCATCGGTTGCTGCAAGCCATGGCTGCTATTTATGATTTTGACATTGAACTTTTACCACATGCACCCTATTCACCAGATCTAGCTCCGTCTGACTTCAAACTATTTGCTCATTTGAAAAAATCACATTCTGGCATTCATTTTAGGTCAGATGAAGAGGTCATTGATGCTGTAACCTCATTTTTTGAGTCACTTGAAACATCGTTCTTTTTGGAGGGCATAAAAGCATTAGAACATCGCTAGAAAAAGTGTATAGACCTTAAAGGGGATTATGTTGAAGGATAAATCATAATCATTTTATTAGTCATTTTCTTTTAATGTCGGGCCACGTACTTATAGGACACCCCTCGTACAATACTTTCAGGCCCTGAATAGAATAGTCATATGATGTTAACAATGAGAAAGAGAGAGAAAAAAACGAGAAAAATATCATTAACGAGTACAATATACCATTTGTACTATTTTTTTACACAATTAAATTATAATATGATGCACTTGCGCGCCATCTGTTACTGGCGAAACCGCTGAGAGGGTTCACCACTGATGAGCCAGGCCCTCCCTTTAATTTTTCCATTGCAGTAAGGGCAGTAGAAATTGTTTAATTTAAAAAAGAATCTTACGCCTTTAAAATAGTTTCGAATTTTGACAATTAAATTAGTTAAATTATCCATCTAAGCTCACTTCAAACTTCAAACGTATCGATATTAAACCAGTAAAACAGATAAAATATATTCCATATTTTATTGGCAGAGTAGAATTAATTCAGTTTTTTTGTTGGTTTTGAAAAAAAAATAAAAAGGTAAATCGTTTAAAAGAACATTAACTTTTCCAGATATGTTTTATTTCCTATAAAACTGATTTGTAAAAGGAAAAAATGTTTCAAATTGCTTTTTTTTTTCAAATCGTCAAAATGTTATTCATTTAATAGTAATGGTGTATGGAAAGTAATGGTGAAATTGTTTTCCTTTTCTTACAATAGTGTTTTTAGCATTTAGAAAATCTTCTGCAGTTTTATGAAAGAGTAAACAGCTTCTAAAGAGTAAAAATATTTTAAAGGAAGATATTTAATATATAATAATTCTCTCGTAAATAGCTTCCTATTTTAATTTATCAATTTGAAGTAAATTTTTCAAAACAAAAAATTATTTTAGATTACAAACAGCACGTTATATCTAATGTAGTTATCTGTATACATCCTATCTATAAAATTAGAAATTTAAAATAATGTTGAAATCAATAATTATGGGGGGTCTTGTTGTAATGTTGTATATATGTATGTGTATGTATATATCATACTTACATAATCTTTCTTCTTCTGTATATTCCCCACTTTCACAGGCCTATCTCTCTTGTAATCTCGGGGAGAATCCTCTATAAGACCAGTGTGTCTTAATAAAGGCTTTTGTGTGTGTGTGTGTGAAATCAGTAATTATATATACACTTTTAATCTTCTTTCTTTTATTAAATTAAGAACATTAAGTCTCCAGGGAAAAGTTTCTTTTAAAATATTTTTTTTATTTAAAAATCTCTCAAGCTTTCGGTCAAGAAATCCTTTCTACAGAAGAAAATATTTTCTGTGGAGGCTTTATGTTCTTATTTTAATATTGATTCAAGGGATTTATCGAATTATGAACTTTCTTTTATCTCCATAGCTTTCTTATAAACACAAACACCCCATAACAAAAAGAATATATATATATATATAAATGAATGTTTGTATGTTTGTTTGTTGGTTTGTATGTTCGGTATACAAATTCGCAGTAGTTCACTAATTCAAACCAAAATTTCCATACATAGGTAAAAAAATAACGGGGATGACGATAGGCTATTTTAAAAAATATATAAATCAATTATTAAAACTATATATTCAAACTAGCGGACGTACCCGGCTTCGCCCGAGGTTTTACCCGAGTAAAGGTTTGTCTAACGAACATTTGCCCGTGTTTTACCCGAGTAAAGGTTTGTCTAACGAATCTCTCGATAAAGTGAACATTTTTTCCCGGTCCCTTGAAAAATACTCGATAAGTTGAATAAATTCAATATTAATCGGTACCCGAGTAAAGGTCTGTCTAACGAACATTTGTTAAAACAATTCTCTATAGACTTATAAAAAGAAATAGATATATTTTGATAATTTGAAACTGATAAAGTGATCATTTTTTCCCGGTCCCTGTGTGCCGTGTCATTCTGAATTTTGTCTTTCCTAATTTTCTACATTAAAAAATCATCGTTTTATCTAGTGAACATTTTTTCCCGGTCCCTTGAAAAATACTCGATAAGGTTGAATAAATTCATGGTCGTTTATGGAAGATGGACGAAGTTCCCGGAGGTCATCTTGGGCAAGCTCCCGCGAGGCTTTTTTTCTTGTCTACTTGGCATAGCTGTGTCACCAACTCTGCCCTGATTGGTCGGTGGGTACTTTGACTGTCAGCCGGCGGCCGGGCGAATCCATTCTCGCACGGGGTCTGCCCCACTCCAAACTTTTGGCAAAGCACTTTCTAATTAAGGATTATTGTCTTAAATAATCTTTAAGAACAAAAAGTATAATAATTGAACGATAGGAAATTATAGTAAATAATTATACAAAACTAAATGATGTAAAAATAATTATACATGAAATTTGAAATAAGTTTTAGAAAAGTTATCGTTAAGTCCACGGGAAAAGATGTAGCCAAAACAAACGGCGATTGGATGTATGGTTTTCGAATCCATAGAGGACACACAGACACACACACACACACAGACATTCAATTTTATATATATATAGATTATTCGACTTAGCTCACGAGCAGCGCCCTCTAGAACACTCAAGCGACCTGCCGGCAGCCAATTTATAACTATTTCACATATTTACATATATATTTTCATTTTTTGCTATAACTGATCTAATTCGCCGTTTAAAATAACTGCTCTTGCTATATTTGCTATGTTTTATTTTGCTATGTTTTATGTGTTTGAATAATACATTTAATCGTGTAAACCCGGGCGTTGCCCGGGTCATTCGTCTAGTATATTATATGATCTAAAATGCAAATATTTTATATTTTTAAAAACACATATTTCATTTTCATTCATTGACTGTTCTACATTTTGACCCTAGATTCAACACATGATACCACTCTGAATATTGTTGTAAATATGTATAGTTGAACCTACCTATTTTTTAATTCACGATTATAGAATTCATTTTATAAATTCTATATTACTGTGAAAAATAATTTTATGTGTAATTTACTTCAAGTAATTCAAAATAAAAACTACTTGATGGGTAAATAATTTGTTTCCTACTTTTCACGACTGCACCTCCAATTCTATCTTTATCAACAACAAAAACAAAAATAATCATACGAGGTGTGTTCAAAAAGTATCGCGACTTTTGAATTTTCGCGGGTTACGTATATTCGAATTTCGATCTTTTTGTGGCTTTATGTTGATACTCATGTCTCTCACTTATGCCGACAAGCTCGGCCATTTTGAATGTTCACTTAATTGTTGACAGCTGCTTTGCTTGCAGGTGTTTTGGATCGTCTTCGATTTTTACCTATTAAAAAAAATGGATCAAAGAACCTGTATCAAATTTTGTGTGAAAAACGAAATTAAGTGCGCGGATGCATTCCGAATGTTGACTGTGGCATATGGAGAAACTACTTTGGACCGAAGCAACGTTTATCGGTGGTACAAAATGTTCTCAGAAGGCCGAGAAGATGTGAACGACGAAGAGCGTGCCGGACGCCCGAGCACTTCAACAACAGACGAAAAAATTAATGAAGTGGAGAAAATGATATTGGCCAATCGTCGAATCACCGTTAGAGAAGTTGCTGAGGACCTAAACATATCGATTGGCTTGTGCCATGAATGATTTGGGCATGAGACGGGTCGCCGCGAAATTCGTACCAAAATTGCTCAATTGCGACCAAAAACAGCATCGCATGAACATTGTTAATGAGATGTTGGACTCTGTCCGCGACGACCCAAATTTGCTTCAGAGGGTCATAACTGGTGACGAAGCGTGGGTTTATGGTTATGACGTGGAAACCAAAGCTCAATCATCTCAATGGAAGCTGCCGCACGAACCAAGACCGAAAAAGCGCGCCAAGTTCGGTCGAATGTGAAAGTTTTGCTGACAGTTTTCTTCGATTGCAGGGGCGTGGTGCATTATGAGTTCTTGCCACAGGGTAGAACGGTCAATAAGGAATATTACCTGCAAGTTATGCGCATTTTCGCGAAGCAATCCGCCAGAAACGCCCGGATTTGTGGAAGAACAAAAATTGGCTTTTGCACCACGATAACGCCCCTGCTCACACATCGTTGCTTGTGCGCGACTTTTTGGCCAAATACAGCACACTAATGATGCCGCAGCCACCGTATTCCCCAGATCTGGCCCCCTGTGACTTTTTCTTGTTCCCTAAACTGAAGAGGCCCATGAAAGGACGACGTTACGCTACGCTTGACGAGATAAAGACGGCATCGAAGGAGGAGCTGAAAAAGATTTTAAAAAATGATTTTTTGAAGTGCTTCGAAGATTGGAAAAACCGTTGGCACAAGTGTATAATATCTCATGGGGATTACTTTGAAGGGGACAAAATAGGTATTCATGAATAAATAAATAATTTTTTGAAAAACACAAAAGTCGCGATACCTTTTGAACACACCTCGTAGCATATATATAATTATGTCATAATTGGTACATAGCTAGATGCAAACCCGACCCAATAAGTATGAAATGTATGTTTCAAAGATTTAATAAAGAACAAGGCTTAACAAATCTGGAGAGAGAAGGCCTAAAGAGAGAGCAATCATTAGCAGGGTTTTTATTATCCCGGAACTCGTAAAAGTTGAGTTCAACAACTTAGCACTTCCTGGTCAAGTCAGAACACGTCCAAAAGACAAAGAGTTAGAAAGAACCAATCACAGAGCAGCTCATTTAGCTTCGAGCCTATAGCGAACTTACACGTCACGAAGGTCAACCAATGAGAAGGAAGAAGAGCTTTCTTCTTAAATCGAGAACACAAAATTGGCAGTAGGAACTTGGATCCCATCGAGTTAGCACCTAGTTGGGAGCTGGACATCACCGAGTTAGCACCTGGCACTTTGGAGTCATTCTCACCCGCTCAATCCTTCAGATAAGTCAATCATAGCACTATGTGAACCGTTATAGCCACTAGTCTTCATCCGCTCAACCTCTCAAGCCCTTCTCTCCCTCGATTCAGTTGCCTTTATTCAACCCAATCAACCCTTTGTCCTCGCTATTTTCCCCTGATGTGAACACCTATCCACTCAGCACCAACGACTGCGCCAACACCTCAACAAGTATCAATCAACTCAAAACATTATTTCACCCGTAATACCACAATTATATATTTTTATTTAATTAAAAAGGCATATATTGGATCAAAATATCATTTGTTTATATATTTTTATACCTTCCTCAAAACTTATATCCATAGTTCATCCAAAATACCATTTCCAAGAGTTTATCATCAGTATCGATATAAAAGGAAAACAGCCCAATGTACAATATTACAACGGTATGGTAGATTAAACTGGCGAAACCGCTGGGAGGGTTCACCACTGATGAGCCAGGCCATCCCATTAATTTATCAAATGCAGTAAGGACAGTAGAAAATTGTTTCAATTCAAAAAGAATCATAAGCGTCAAAAATAGTTTATATTTTCTATAACAGATGGCGCACTAAAGGACTGTAAATAACTCCGCCTTTGCCAGTCCCAAGCCCGGATGAGAAAGGAGGAGCAGTAACGAGCTCACTAAAAACCTGGGCTCAGCTGGCCCGGCTGATAGTACCCTGTAAGGGCTCCTAATCCAGGGATACAGGATGAGCAGCGTTTGTACTCCATGTTAGGAGCGGCTGTACATGGCATCTGTTCCTCATGTCAGAGGTAGCCATTTCTTTTGGAGCTAAGTCGGCCTGCTACTGAGTAGTGCTCCCAGTCTTAATGACAAAGGCAGAAACATTCTACTTCAGAGATAAGAAAGAAAGAAGAAGAAGAACTGTGTTAAAGGAATACTATAGGTTGAATTGTCTACAAATTGGATAAATCAAAATATTCAAGTTGTTGACAATACTCCATTAAAAAACTTTCCATTTTTTGATAAAGGACGACAATGAGTCGCCGAAAGGTCGATGACAATAATATTTTTTAAAAAGGTTGATTAGTCTACAATTTGAATAGACTATATTTAAGACTCCAATTTCAGTCTCTCATACACTCATGGATAAAACTTAAGGAAGTTGTACCTTTTAGCATGTATATCGGGATTCAGACAACAACTCTGAAAGATATTACAGTGACCTTTATTGAAGACACACCAGATAACCAAGTGTGAACAAAATTGTCTCTGTCTCCTTAAAATACAAATTAAAATTAAAACAGACACGACCGGCGAAATCAAAGACTTCCCAATTTTCAAAGTTTTTTTTTCCCCATGAGTATATATTATTGAATATAACAGAAAACACATTTTGTTTTTATACAATGCTGTACGAAATATTTTCAGAGAGAAATCTTATTTTTCGAAAAATACAGTTTCCCACTGTCCTTACTGAAATGAAAAAATATTGGGGGGGGGGGGGGGGGGGGCTGGCTCATCAGTGATGAACCCTCCCAGCGGTTTCGCCAGTTTAATCTACCATACCACTCTAAAATTGTATTGGGCTATTCTGCTTCTATATTCCACATATAAAAGTAAAATTCCTGGTGAAGTTATGCTTCGAAGTAATAAGTACAAAATTCAATAGTTCCAAGCAATGTCTGAACTAACGAAACACTGAATGCTAATTGGCTAATGAACTCATCTCTGCTCCACTAATTGAGATCACATGATAGTAGTGAACCAATCAGCGAGCGAATAAACTGGACACACTGTATATACATATTTACATGAATCTATTCAAAGAGAATGTAATTTATATTATAGAGATATGCTACAAATAATACAAATTTCAATAAACTTTGTGCAAATATGCAAATATGTGTTGAGAAATTGTAGAGATTATGCAAATTTAAACAGGTTGGAGTTTCCTACCTGAGACAAGGAATGTGTGAGGTAACCATGCGGAAATGGAAATTCCACATCACACAGAGTGATTAATGATAAATCAATAAATTCCTGTAAGGAGATGACATAACCGCGGCTGATACAGCAGGGGACATTCTCTGAGCTATGACAACATCTTGGAATGTTCAATAACCCAACTGGCAACACTGATACTCTGTGAATAAATATATCGAAATTAACTAATATTATTCTCATATGATAAACATACTTATTTGTAAATATTCACTTCCGCAAATATATCACAAATATAAACCATTCTATATACAGTTACGAGCGTCATGCGTTTTTAATAATTTTTCATCTCTGTCACCGTTTGCTTTTTTTTTTTTTTGGAATGGCGCTCTCCTATTGGTTGGCTACGATCACGCCACCTTTGCCCCCCCCCCCCCACTCGCTTCTTCGTTTTTGTAACTATTGTGTTGGAGCGGGTCGCTCCTTAAATAAATGCATATATTAGTTAATAACCAAATGGAATCCTCTCTTTCTTTTTCCCAGTAAGAGACGCCTACGGAAGCCAACAGTACATAGACAGATAAAGCACATAGGCTATAATTATTAACTAACATATGCAATTATTTAAGGCGCCAATTTATAATTGTAACAAATAGTATTTGAATCAAAACATTCAATCGGGTAAAACACGGGCGTTGCCCGGGTCATTCGGCTAGTTATGTATATAAAGGTCACCTCTCCCGTCAAAATGTATCTTTATAGAACAATTGTAAAGATAGAGGCTGCCTGGCCGGCATTCATAGTTCTTCAAACAAAAGATACTTTCGAGCCAAGATGATCTTCAACAGTTTTATCAAAGTGGAGAAATACAGAAGACTGTAAAATCAAATGTTTACCTGAGTGTATATTGATCATTTGCCATCAATACACTAAAATATGATAAATTAAAAATAATTAAAACACTAATTATCCTTAATCAGTAATTTCTATATAAGTATTAACAATTTGACTTACAATAAGTCGGTGGATGAGTAGATTTGTCACCACTTTCACCGATAAATGGATCATAGTCGGTGGATGAGAGGGTAACACGCTCGATTCCCGACAATAAGTCGGTGGATGAGAGGGTAACACGCTCGATTCCTGACAATAAGTCGGTGGATGAGAGGGTAACACGCTCGATTCCCGACAATAAGTCGGTGGATGAGAGGGTAACACGCTCGATTTCTGACAATAAGTCGGTGGATGAGAGGGTAACACGCTCGATTCCTGACAATAAGTCGGTGGATGAGAGGGTAACACGCTCGATTCCCGACAATAAGTCGGTGGATGAGAGGGTAACACGCTCGATTCCCGACAATAAGTCGGTGGATGAGAGGGTAACACGCTCGATTCCCGAACATAAGTCGGTGGATGAGAGGGTAACACGCTCGATTCCCGACAATAAGTCGGTGGATGAGAGGGTAACACGCTCGATTCCCGACAATAAGTCGGTGGATGAGAGGGTAACACGCTCGATTCCCGACAATAAGTCGGTGGATGAGAGGGTGACACGCTCGATTCCTGACAATAAGTCGGTGGATGAGAGGGTAACACGCTCGATTCCCGACAATAAGTCGGTGGATGAGAGGGTGACACGCTCGATTCCTGACAATAAGTCGGTGGATGAGAGGGTAACACGCTCGATTCCCGACAATAAGTCGGTGGATGAGAGGGTAACACGCTCGATTCCCGACAATAAGTCGGTGGATGAGAGGGTGACACGCTCGATTCCCGACAATAAGTCGGTGGATGAGAGGGTGACACGCTCGATTCCTGACAATAAGTCGGTGGATGAGAGGATAACACGCTCGATTCCCGACAATAAGTCGGTGGATGAGAGGGTAATACGCTCGATTCCCGACAATAAGTCGGTGGATGAGAGGGTAACACGCTCGATTCCCGACAATAAGTCGGTGGATGAGAGGGTAACACGCTCGATTCCTGACAGTCATGAACCGGGATTGAATCCCGCGTTAAAATTTGTTTAATATATGAATAACCTTCACATATTATTCACTGTTTCAATTATCATGAACTAGGTTGCTCTTGCTGTGAGCGGTACCTATTAATGTGATTTGTCACCATTTTCACCGATAAAAGGCTCTTCGTTTATGATATTTTTTAAAGAATGTCTAATGGTTTTTTCCCGAGAGTAAATTGATCTATATAATTCTTCAAATTAAAGATACTTTGGCCAGTAAATCTTTTTATTGTCTCAACGTTTCGACAAAAATATTTTGTCCTCGTCAGGAGTAAACAACAATCAAAACATTTGGCAAAGTTTATATATAATTTCTAACGCTTTGCCAAATGTTTTAATTTTTGTCGAAACGTCGAGGTAATAAAAATATTTACTGGCCGAAGTATCTTTATTTTCAAGAAATAAATATTTTGAATATGATTTAAATTATTGACCAAACAGATATTAGTACTAAAGCATCATTTATTTATGTCCCCGGGTAGTTGGCGTTCTGCGCCCCAGGAACCTGGGTTATAAATGCTATGTTACTTCAAGCCTTCTTCTGTAAATAAGGGACCAAAAATATTCACAGAATAAATCAAAGTTATCTAATGAAAACCCGCTCTGGTTTTGTATTTACGATACGACAATGGACCAATCTACAGTAGAAACAGTCGTACAGGAAGACGTAAGAATTATAAGCCATAGATGAGAAAACTCTTCGCCATTTTGCTTTAATCTACTTTGGACTTTACGTAGAGCCATTTATCGGTGAAAATAGTGATAAATCTAACACAATATTGTGATTGAAATTGTTGATACTTATATAGAAACTAGCCGAATGACCCGGGCAACGCCCGGCTTTTACCCGATTAAATGCTTTTATTCAAATACTATTCGTTACAATTATAAATTGGCGCCGTGGATGTCATTATTGTATAATATATAAATGAGTTTTAAAAATTGCAAAAAAAAAAAAAAATACATCGGCCGGGAATCAAACCCGGGGCGCCCGCGTGGCAGGCGAGCATTCTACCACTGAACCAAAAACAAACGGTGACAGAATTAAGAACGCATGACGATGATAACTGTATATTATCCGTGACAGAGGCCACGACAGACGGTCGTGACTATATATATTAATTATTGATTAAGGATAATGCGTGTTTTAATTTATCATAATTTAGTGTATTGGTGTCAAATGGTCAATATACAGCGCCCGCGCAGGTAAACATTTGATTTTACAGTCTTCTGTATTTCTCTTTACTCAACTTTGATAAAACTGTTGAAGAGCATCTTGGCTCGAAGGTTTGTTATTTTTCACAATAAAACTGATACTTATTGTTAATATTTTATTAATTTCTATTAATTATATAAAATGTTTATTGAAAATGAAGATACTTCAGCCAGTAAATCGTTTTATTACCTCGACGTTTCGACAAAAAGCTTTTTAATTTTTAACGCCTTGCCAAATTATTTTAATTTTTGTTTGCTCCTTACGAGGACAAAAAGCTTTTTGTCGAAACGTCGAGGTAATAAAAAGATTTACTGGCCGAAATATCTTTATTTTCAAGAAATATTAATGCCGGCCAGAGGCTGCCTCTATCTTTACGTTATATAAAATGTGCCATAACGTGTCATCTATGCATAAAAAATAAAAGATTTAAAGCACGAATGGTTTTTTTACACATAGAACAAACTTTTACTGTCATTACTGCGATGAAAAAAATATTGGGAGGGTTTGGTTTATCAGTGGTGAACCCTCCCAGAGACTTCACCAATTTAATCTACCAGACTGCTTCTTAGAGATCTAATACTGTATTGGATCATTCTGCTTATATATGCTACACTGAAAGGTGGAATCTCAAATGGTATTCGAACAAACTATTAATATATACAGTTATCAGTGTCATAATCAAGCAACAATTCTTAATCAATTCTGTCACCGTTTGCTTTGTGAATGGAATAAATACCCAAATATGGCCATTTCTCATAACCATCGGTGGTTCAGTTGTAGAATGCTCGCCTGCCACGCGGGCGGCCCGGGTTCGATTCCCGGCCGATGCATTTTTTTTTTTACAATTTTAAAAACTCATTTATATATTATACAAGAATGACATCCACGGCGCCAATTTATAATTGTAACGAATAGTATTTGAATAAAAACATTTAATCGGGTAAAACCCGGGTCATTCGGCTAGTATAGATATAAGCTCTAATTATATTTTAATATTAATTTAAATTTATTAATTTCTATATAAAAAGTTAACAACTTTTTTTCTATATTTGAAAACTATATATCCAAACTTTTAAAACTGCTGGGAGGGTTCACCACTTATAACACGCCGTCTATATAAACAAAATGAAACTATTTAACACGAGGATTACTCTTTTTTTTTAAATAAAGCAAACATCCTACTGTCCTTAGTGCGACATATGGGGAAATTCTATCCTCAAAACTTATATCCATAAGATGTATAATTACCCCCCTAGCCAAGATATTCCTTAATATGTGAAATAAACTCTGAGAGAAAACTGACAAAAACTATAACAAGACTTAGAACAAAACACTATAAAGGAATGGCAATACATCCAGATGGCACAAGAACCTATAGGACATGTAACAACTGTCCTGGTGTGGAACTAACACCTACCCACATATTCTCATTTCCAGCAATGACCGCAGCCTTGCAGAAAATTGGCATGGCCCCAGAGCAGCAGCTTTACACACCCAAGATAATGGACATTGCGACTGCTGTGATAGAGATGTATGGAGACATCTGAGGCTCTTCATTGGACACGACAACAACAACAGAAAATCGACATGGACCCAGAACAGTAGCTTTACACACCCAAGATAGTGGACATTGCGACTGCTATGATAGAGATGTATGGAGACATCTGAGGCTCTTCATTGGACACAACAACAACAACAGAAAATCGACATGGACCCAGAACAGTAGCTTTACACACCCAAGATAGTGGACATTGCGACTGCTATGATAGAGATGTATGGAGACATCTGAGGCTCTTCATTGGACACAACAACAACAACAGAAAATCGACATGGACCCAGAACAGTAGCTTTACACACCCAAGATAGTGGACATTGCGACTGCTATGATAGAGATGTATGGAGACATCTGAGGCTCTTCATTGGACACAACAACAACAACAGAAAATCGACATGGACCCAGAACAGTAGCTTTACACACCCAAGATAGTGGACATTGCTGTGATAGAGATGTATGGAGACATCTGAGACTCTTCATTGGACACAACAACAACAACAGAAAATCGACATGGACCCAGAACAGTAGCTTTACACACCCAAGATAGTGGACATTGCGACTGCTATGATAGAGATGTATGGAGACATCTGAGGCTCTTCATTGGACACGACAACAACAACAGAAAATCGACATGGACCCAGAACAGTAGCTTTACATACCCAAGATAGAGGACATTGCTGCTGCTGCTGTGATAGAGATGTATGGAGACATCTGAGGCTCTTCATTGGACACGACAACAACAACAGAAAATCGACATGGACCCAGAACAGTAGCTTTACACACCCAAGATAGTGGACATTGCTGTGATAGAGATGTATGGAGACATCTGAGGCTCTTCATTGGACACAACAACAACAACAGAAAATCGACATGGACCCAGAACAGTAGCTTTACACACCCAAGATAGTGGACATTGCTGTGATAGAGATGTATGGAGACATCTGAGGCTCTTCATTGAACATGATAACAACAACAGAAAATTGACATAGACCCAGAGAAGTAGCTCTACACACCCAAGATAGTGGACATTGCTGTGATAGAGATGTATGGAGACATCTGAGACTCTTCATTGGACACGACAACAACAACAAGAAGATATTCCTTTTACAGTGTTGTATTTATCATCAAAATCATTCAACACAGTATTGTAAAACTTTAAATTTGATTGGGTAAACTGGCAAAACCACTTGGAAGTTTCACCATTGATGAGCCAGGCAATTAATATTTTTTTTATTACAGTAAAACCTATATGAATATTGCTTTATTTGACAAAGAAAAATTCGTGTATGTCTTTAATAGGTTTATTTCGTATTTATATGATTATATTATGATACAATAGCGCGTTATCTGTTATGGAAATTCGAAACTATTATAGACGTGTATTCCATTGCAGTAAGGGCAGTAGATATTGTTTTATTTGTTAAAAGAATCATACACGTCTATAATAGTTTCGAATTTTAAAAAAATATATATTATATATAATTTTATTTTGATTAAAAATAATAAACCCATAAATCATGATGCAGCAATATTCACTGAATAAAATATTTTAATCACAGAGAGGGGGAAAACCCAGGGTTACCAAACTATTTTAAAAATATTGATTACTAGCTCTGACAAATCACATATTCATATGATTATATAAAAAAAGATTACTATGTTATATAACCTCAGGCTTTTATATGTGTGTGATGTCTAGTTTTTCTCTTATATTTTAATTAAGTTTAAAATAAAAGAACTTTGAACACCAGTTCAGCCTTTCGGTTTAGATGTATCTTCGAATTTCTCTGTCATATTTAAGACCACGTTCTCTAATGTTCCAGTATCTATAGTAAAGGTCAAACCTTCCCAAAATGTCTTTAAGCTTCTCACATCTCGTCTGCTACATAAACCACCACAGTGCGCGCACAGTTAACGCGTGCGCAGAAGCATTCTCTGAGTTCACCTTGTCAAGCCGGCTAGCGATTGGTGGAGCTGTTGAAAGGTAAGGTTTCCACATGTTGCTCGGCAACACTGGAGGGAAAAAAACCTGTTGGATGAGTCTTGTAATTTCCATATAAATTTATTTTATTATCTCCCTTTATACATATTTCACAATTATCAACTTTATAGTATATAGAATATATTTTTTAAAAATCATATATGAAAGCGCAAATTTTCATATCAAGCGCTTTTTTATAATTTTATTTTTAAAAAAAGATCATTTTAATGTAAATTGCTTTTCCAACATATATTTATTCTCGGGATCTTGAATATATATTAATAAATAAATAACAAAATTATTTTAAAATGAGTATTATTTTTACAAATTGGATTAAAATATATTGGGGGGGGGGGGGATAAAATTTCAACATTTTAAAAATGTATAATTGAGAAAAAGTTTCATTGAAAAAAAAGTTTCATATATAAATATTTTTATGATAATATATGATGGTCACATATTCCTCTTTATATTTTATAACAATTTAAAAATCTCTTATTTATACATATTAATGCTATCAATTCAATGGCTTTCCATCGATAAAACTTGGTATATTTTTGGTAATGAATTTCTTACACTAGCCCTCTCATTTAGTAACTTGAATTATTGCAAATAAGGCCTGTAGTGATATTATTTGATAATATTTTTATAAAAAATACACATTGCCAAAAATTAAAATTACTAACACATATTAAAATAATATTTTCAAATATTTTCTTTAGCTCAAAAGATAAATGCGTATTTGTCATTTTTTATTTAACATATTTTTAGTTTAAATTTATACCTTTTTAAAATGATTGATATATAAATATTTAGCAAAATTATTTATATAATTATATTTATAAATATATAATAGTTTATAATTATTATAAATAACGCTATGTTTTCTTAAGTGTAAAATATATTCCTAAAACGTTAAACATAAAACTCTATTGATTTAAACCACTATTTTATTATTCCAAAGCAATATTCAAAATGTTTTAAAATTATTTTGAATTACATTTAAATTTTATGTAATTTTGAAAATTAATATTATACTTATTATATAAATAATTCTTCCTCAAATGTTTATAATATATATATATATATATACACATAAACATTTTTAAAAATTAAAAACATTTTATAAAAAGGATATTTTAAACGTGATATAAAGCTTAAAATGTAGCAATAATCAAACTATTATTGTTGAAAGAGAATATGTATTTATATGAGAAAAACAAAACAACAACAATAAAAAAAGAAAATACAATATTTATATATAAAAATATATGATTATTAATATAAAGGATTATATTATTTGTTTAAATTTTTATATATATAATACAATTTTCCAAAGAGATATCATTTTTACAATTGGCCAAACATTTTAACAAATTCAAATTTCTTTTTCATTGTTATGATAATTATTCCAAACGATATTCACTGGGAAAATGACAAACATGCTAAAGAAATTTATTTTTGTTTCTCCACTTATAATTATAAGGGTATATTTTGAAATATTTAATATGCTTTGTTTTCTACCTTTCCTAAATTTTACTCTTAAGTGTGTTTAAGAATTTTAGTATTTTATTTACTTAACCTAACCAATCTAAATTAACTTGTTGGCCTAGAAAGAAAAGTATCCATTAGGAGATTTTAAAAATAGGTGCTGTTAATGACTATATACGATATATTGAGAGTTTACCTCACTCAGTACCTTTATCATTAATTCATTACTTTAATACGAAGCAAATAAATATTAAATTATAAGTAGAAAAACTTTTTAACATTAAAAAAGTGTATTTCTAAATATCCATTATTTTGATTTATAAACGCCCATCTTAAAATGAAATGGTATATTTTAACTGAAAAATATAATGTAAATATGGTTAAACGGAAATAATTTTTAAACGGAATTAAGCCTAATGATAGTTGCATAACTAATAGAAAATAATGAATATATTAAATATATGAATTTAAAAAATATATAATATATATGCTGCAACATCTTCGTACACATTTATTTTTAGCAAATCTTTATTGTCTTAGTAAAGTCTGATACAGCCTTTTATTGTTTATTTTCGGAACGCCAAAAAGTGACAAAAACAAATCAAAAAGGGAT
>CP092878.1:14122948-14148285 GCA_030710605.1 Cordylochernes scorpioides | reverse complement strand
ATATCGGGACTCTGAAAGATATTACAGTGACCTTTATTGAAGACACACCAGATAACCAAGTGTGAATACACTCATGGACAAAACTTAAGGAAGTTGTACCTTTCAGCATGTATATCGGGACTCTGAAAGATATTACAGTGACCTTTATTGAAGACACACCAGATAACCAAGTGTGAATACACTCATGGACAAAACTTAAGGAAGTTGTACCTTTCAGCATGTATATCGGGACTCTGAAAGATATTACAGTGACCTTTATTGAAGACACACCAGATAACCAAGTGTGAATACACTCATGGACAAAACTTAAGGAAGTTGTACCTTTCAGCATGTATATCGGGACTCTGAAAGATATTGCAGTGACCTTTATTGAAGACACACCAGATAACCAAATGTGTATACACTCATGGACAAAACTTAAGGAAGTTGTACCTTTCAGCATGTATATCGGGACTCTGAAAGATATTACAGTGACCTTTATTGAAGACACACCAGATAACCAAATGTGTATACACTCATGGACAAAACTTAAGGAAGTTGTACCTTTCAGCATGTATATCGGGACTCTGAAAGATATTACAGTGACCTTTATTGAAGACACACCAGATAACCAAATGTGTATACACTCATGGACAAAACTTAAGGAAGTTGTACCTTTCAGCATGTATATCGGGACTCTGAAAGATATTACAGTGACCTTTATTGAAGACACACCAGATAACCAAATGTGTATACACTCATGGACAAAACTTAAGGAAGTTGTACCTTTCAGCATGTATATCGGGACTCTGAAAGATATTACAGTGACCTTTATTGAAGACACAGCAGATAACCAAGTGTGAATACACTCATGGACAAAACTTAAGGAAGTTGTACCTTTTATATCGGGATTCAGACAATATCTCTGAAAAATATTACAGTGACCTTTATTGAAGACACACCAGATAACCAAGTGTGAATACACTCATGGACAAAACTTGAGGAAGTTGTACCTTTTATATCGGGATTCAGACAATAACTCTGAAAGATATTACAGTGACCTTTATTGAAGACACACGAGATAACCAAATGTGTATACACTCATGGACAAAACTTGAGGAAGTTGTACCTTTCCGCATGTATATCGGGACAATAACTCTGAGAGATATTACAGTGACCTTTATTGAAGACACACGAGATAACCAAGTGTGAATACACTCATGGACAAAACTTAAGGAAGTTGTACCTTTTATATCGGGATTCAGACAATATCTCTGAAAGATATTACAGTGACCTTTATTGAAGACACACCAGATAACCAAGTGTGAATACACTCATGGACAAAACTTAAGGAAGTTGTACCTTTTATATCGGGATTCAGACAATATCTCTGAAAGATATTACAGTGACCTTTATTGAAGACACACCAGATAACCAAATGTGTATACACTCATGGACAAAACTTAAGGAAGTTGTACCTTTCAGCATGTATATCGGGACTCTGAAAGATATTACAGTGACCTTTATTGAAGACACACCAGATAACCAAATGTGTATACACTCATGGACAAAACTTAAGGAAGTTGTACCTTTCAGCATGTATATCGGGACTCTGAAAGATATTACAGTGACCTTTATTGAAGACACACCAGATAACCAAGTGTGAATACACTCATGGACAAAACTTAAGGAAGTTGTACCTTTCAGCATGTATATCGGGACTCTGAAAGATATTACAGTGACCTTTATTGAAGACACACCAGATAACCAAGTGTGAATACACTCATGGACAAAACTTAAGGAAGTTGTACCTTTCAGCATGTATATCGGGACTCTGAAAGATATTACAGTGACCTTTATTGAAGACACACCAGATAACCAAGTGTGAATACACTCATGGACAAAACTTAAGGAAGTTGTACCTTTCAGCATGTATATCGGGACTCTGAAAGATATTACAGTGACCTTTATTGAAGACACACCAGATAACCAAATGTGTATACACTCATGGACAAAACTTAAGGAAGTTGTACCTTTCAGCATGTATATCGGGACTCTGAAAGATATTACAGTGACCTTTATTGAAGACACACCAGATAACCAAATGTGTATACACTCATGGACAAAACTTAAGGAAGTTGTACCTTTCAGCATGTATATCGGGACTCTGAAAGATATTACAGTGACCTTTATTGAAGACACACCAGATAACCAAATGTGTATACACTCATGGACAAAACTTAAGGAAGTTGTACCTTTCAGCATGTATATCGGGACTCTGAAAGATATTACAGTGACCTTTATTGAAGACACACCAGATAACCAAGTGTGAATACACTCATGGACAAAACTTAAGGAAGTTGTACCTTTCAGCATGTATATCGGGACTCTGAAAGATATTACAGTGACCTTTATTGAAGACACACCAGATAACCAAGTGTGAATACACTCATGGACAAAACTTAAGGAAGTTGTACCTTTCAGCATGTATATCGGGACTCTGAAAGATATTACAGTGACCTTTATTGAAGACACACCAGATAACCAAGTGTGAATACACTCATGGACAAAACTTAAGGAAGTTGTACCTTTCAGCATGTATATCGGGACTCTGAAAGATATTGCAGTGACCTTTATTGAAGACACACCAGATAACCAAATGTGTATACACTCATGGACAAAACTTAAGGAAGTTGTACCTTTCAGCATGTATATCGGGACTCTGAAAGATATTACAGTGACCTTTATTGAAGACACACCAGATAACCAAATGTGTATACACTCATGGACAAAACTTAAGGAAGTTGTACCTTTCAGCATGTATATCGGGACTCTGAAAGATATTACAGTGACCTTTATTGAAGACACACCAGATAACCAAATGTGTATACACTCATGGACAAAACTTAAGGAAGTTGTACCTTTCAGCATGTATATCGGGACTCTGAAAGATATTACAGTGACCTTTATTGAAGACACACCAGATAACCAAATGTGTATACACTCATGGACAAAACTTAAGGAAGTTGTACCTTTCAGCATGTATATCGGGACTCTGAAAGATATTACAGTGACCTTTATTGAAGACACAGCAGATAACCAAGTGTGAATACACTCATGGACAAAACTTAAGGAAGTTGTACCTTTTATATCGGGATTCAGACAATATCTCTGAAAAATATTACAGTGACCTTTATTGAAGACACACCAGATAACCAAGTGTGAATACACTCATGGACAAAACTTGAGGAAGTTGTACCTTTTATATCGGGATTCAGACAATAACTCTGAAAGATATTACAGTGACCTTTATTGAAGACACACGAGATAACCAAATGTGTATACACTCATGGACAAAACTTGAGGAAGTTGTACCTTTCCGCATGTATATCGGGACAATAACTCTGAGAGATATTACAGTGACCTTTATTGAAGACACACGAGATAACCAAGTGTGAATACACTCATGGACAAAACTTAAGGAAGTTGTACCTTTTATATCGGGATTCAGACAATATCTCTGAAAGATATTACAGTGACCTTTATTGAAGACACACGAGTTAACCAAATGTGTATACACTCATGGACAAAACTTAAGGAAGTTGTACCTTTCAGCATGTATATCGGGACTATGAAAGATAATACAGTGACCTTTATTGAAGACACACCAGATAACCAAATGTGTATACACTCATGGACAAAACTTAAGGAAGTTGTACCTTTCAGCATGTATATCGGGACTATGAAAGATAATACAGTGACCTTTATTGAAGACACACCAGATAACCAAGTGTGAATACACTCATGGACAAAACTTAAGGAAGTTGTACCTTTCAGCATGTATATCGGGACTATGAAAGATAATACAGTGACCTTTATTGAAGACACACCAGATAACCAAATGTGTATACACTCATGGACAAAACTTGAGGAAGTTGTACCTTTCAGCATGTATATCGGGACTCTGAAAGATAATACAGTGACCTTTATTGAAGACACACCAGATAACCAAATGTGTATACACTCATGGACAAAACTTAAGGAAGTTGTACCTTTCAGCATGTATATCGGGACTCTGAAAGATATTACAGTGACCTTTATTGAAGACACACCAGATAACCAATATACACTCATGGACAAAACTTATGGAAGTTGTACCTTTCAGCATATGTATATCGGGTCTCTGAAAGATATTACAGTGAACTTTATTGAAGACACACCAGATAACCAAGTGTGAACAAAATTAACTCTGTCTCCTTCGAAAAAAATATATATATAAACGACCGGAGGTGACATCAAAGAATTTCCACTTCCTTAAGTTTTGTCCATGAGTGTATATATATATATTAATGTTACTTATTTTAATTATTTGTATTTTTTACTTTCGTACAAAACCGTACAAAGACTACATAAAAGTGTAAAGGAATCTAAAAGAGTAATGGACAAAATAGTGTCTATCCATCCAGAGAACTCCCATCACAGTCCGGTGGTCAGTTAGCAGACAAAAAAAGCCAAGTTGAGCCAACAAAGATTTAAATCATTACATGGCAGGCTGATGTAAACAAGTGGTGAGCGGGGAGTAAATTCAATAATGGTAATTTGGTTTTTAAAATTGGCGGGAAGATGGGAGTGCTAATTTTCTTGACAACTGTGTAAGGAAGCTCTTTTAAGTTCCTCGTGAGAGATATTCATTGATTTTGTCATACCAAACTTTAATTTTTGTCCCTTTTTTGTTTCTAATTTCTGTGTTATTTTTTATTTAAGCCGAGAGAGTGTACAACTTTGTTCTAGGTTAAGGTTTACACATGTAGTACCAGGTTATATATTGATGGGTAGAGAGGATTTTGACAGCTTGTACTGTAAGTACACCACATGTCTACACATATAGTATTGGGCCATGATAATCATGGTGGGTAGAGGGTTGTGACAGCTTGTACTGTAAGTACACCACATGTCTACACATGTAGTACCAGGCCATGATAACCATGGTGGGTAGAGGGTTGTGACAGCTTGCACTGTAAGTACACCACATGTCTACACATGTAGTACCAGACCATGATAATCATGGTGGGTAGAGAGTTGTGGCAGCTTGTACTGTAAGTACACCACATGTCTACACATGTAGTACCAGGCCATGATAACCATGGTGGGTAGAGGGTTGTGACAGCTTGTACTGTAAGTACACCACATGTCTACACATGTAGTACAAGGCCATGATAATCATGGTGGGTAGAGGGTTGTGACAGCTTGTACTGTAAGTACACCACATGTCTACACATGTAGTACCAGGCCATGATAACCATGATGGGTAGAGAGTTATGACAGCTTGTTCTAAAAGAAATATGCATCGGATGGTACAGACAGGATTTACTTAATACAGAATTATAAAAAGAAAGGTCACCTCTCCCATCAAAATAGACGCCAAAGGTATTCGCCTTCTCTTGACCATCTCTGAAACTATCAAAACCAGCTTTGGAATCTCCAGAACGCACGCCTGGAGGCCACGTGTCCGGGCTAGTAGCAATCGTCAGTACAAGGCGGCGCTTTGGTTTCATAATATCCACGAGGTATTTATGCAATCTTCTAAATTCACTAAAGAGGTGTCTAACTGACAATATCGACATTTCTTCGGCCATAGAATGGGCCACACTTTCAGGTAAAACTGACTTTTGACAAATTCTGGAGATTCCATATACACCTATCCCCCGATTTACACGGTATTTGTTTTACACGTTTTCGCTTTTACACGGTTTTCCAAATAAGTTTTTTTTTTTGTTTGTTTGTTTTTTTCGCACTATACTAAATGCTACTGTGATTGAACACATGCGCTGTGTACACATCTCACGAGGAATCCCGAGTTTATGTGCTGACTACATATTTTAACCTCTCAATGCATTTTATTTCTGTGTACATCTATCCCCCGATTTACACGTTTTTCTCATGAACATATCTACCGTGTAAATCGGGGGATAGGTGTATTACTTTTGCCTCTCATCATATTGAAGCTCGCTATGGACTGATGAGGGTCGATAGTCCGAAACCGTTGTCTACAGGTGGGCGTTCTGAATTTACATAATCTTGTGTTGTCGCTTTGTCACCGACCCGAGTCCGTTAGTTTGTAGAGACGGTCGATAGATGTCACATAATATTGGCGTCTATTTTTGAAGGGAGAGGTGTCCTTTCTTTATAGTGATCGATATCTATACAAAGCCACAAAATCTTTTTTTTTTGTAAAATCTACTTATATATTTGCCTTATTCTGTCTGTTTGTCTGAAGCTCACAGATGGGATTTTTCATAACCATCGGTGGTTCAGCGCGGGCGGCCCGGGTTCGATTCCCGGCCGATGCATTTTTTTTTTTTTTACAATTTTTAAAACTCATTTATATATTATACAAGAATGACATCCACGGCGCCAATTTATAATTGTAACGAATAGTATTTGAATTAAAACGTTTTTAAAATATATACGCACTCGGGTAAAACCCGGGCGTTGCCCGGGCCATTCGTCTAGTTCTGAATAAAAGACATTAATGGACCCCTGACAAGGTTTCAAATTCGAGAAAGGACTGCAACTACCGTCCATACATGTGTTTATTCATCATGGCCTCCTTCCTTATTTTTCTACGATCTCTAGTAAGTACTGCCTAAAAAACTTGTGTGCTCAATTAACGTAACTAAACTAACAAAAATTAATCAATTATCTCTATTAGAAAAACCTAACTTTTCCCTCCCTTTCTCAATTAAAACTATTTAATAACGATTTAAAAAAAAAAGGTTATTCCGCATCGCAATTTCAGCTCTGTACATAAAAAAAAACTTCATTCGTGTCGACATCAAAGGATCTTTGGATCAGCAATTTATTTGATCCTTTTACGTTTAAATTCTTCCACCTCGAGTTTTTTTTTCCCCTCCTCTCTCGACTTGTGTTCCTGTTTTACACAACTCTTGGCTTTTATAAGAAGTAGGTCACTCGATATTTCTGCCCTGCAAGATATCCGCTTACAGTGTTTTTTAGCGTTTTCCTTCTTTTATATAGATATTAAATGGCTTTTAAATATAAATATCTATATATATATATATATATAATTGTACTCACACGTCCTTCCGTCAGTCCTAAAAAACCCAGAAATGTTTATAATCAATAATATTTTTTTAAATCATCTTATAACTAGATCAACATATTATATATTTGAAATTACCTTGAAATTATATGTATGTACCTCTACAGACCTATAAGCTTATGTCCATAGTTCACTAAACACCCCTAAGTTGCCTTCCATAGAAAATACAGGGTATACGCCAAACCAATCCAATACAATAGTAGAGCGGTCTAGAGATTAATTTGGCGAAACCGCTGAGAGGGTTCACTACTGATGAGTCAAGATCTCTCATTCAATAACTCATATCATTGCAGTAAGGTCTGTAGAGATAATATTTGATGATACTTAAAAGAAACGCATTGCCAGTAAATTTATTTGCTGTAAAATATTATATATTTACATACGAGACACATCCTACATTAGAGAATTAAAGTTTTGATTACGTCAAATTTTCTTTTATTGCTTTAGAATGAAAAAATAAGCTTTCGGAGAGAGAATATTATTCCTTATTCACTATTTAAATAATATAGAGAGTTTGTAGATTAAATATCTTGTAATGGGGAAGATCAAAGAGAATCTTCGAAAGCTCGCCTTTTTTTCCCCATTTTAAAGAAATAAATGAATTTGAGATGTAATTTTGAAACTTTGTGTCTTTAATTGAAAAGCTAATTATACATATTCCATCTCTAATTAAAAACTTATCGATTAAAGCGATGGAATATCAATATTTAGAATGGGGACATAGATGGAGATTTTGCCGGGGGGATATTAAAAATTTCCATATCTACATTTTAGCCATAGAGGCAGATAGTTTGCCGAGTTGATCAATTAGATAGCGCCTAGTTTTGACGTCTATTTTGACGGGAGAGGCGACCTTTATTTTATAAATCATTATCCTACCGGGAAAATGTCCATCTGTATTTTGGTCATAGATATCGCTTAGCCACTTTGTCAGCTAAACATATCTTTGGCAGATCCCTTGTGGATCTCATGCCCTGGGCTGACGAGGGCCATTAGTACGAAACAGTGGTCTCCGGATGGACACTTATCACTTTGACAAAGTTGGTGACGTCTATTTTGACGGGAGAGGCAACCTTTATTTTTATAAATCATTATCCTCCCGGCAAAATTTCCAACTAGAGTGTAATATAGTTTGTTTTTATTTAATCTATTATATCATCCATGTATAGCAACTTTCTTTGTCTCCAATTTGCCCAGATTAATCTATTAGCTTGATTGTCTTTATATAATTTTCTCTGTATATAATTTTTTTATGTTACCATTAAGTTCTATCATTGTTTTCCCTGCATGTATCCTATATTTCTGCTTGGAGACTCTGTATAAGACTAAAGGGACTTAATAAAGCTTTTGTTGTTGTTGTTGTAATCTTTTATATTTTCTCCATTGTTGAGGAGAGAGTGTTAAATCTTCTATATCACTATATCAAGAACCAAACTATGATTTTTCTCTTTGCTCCATTGGTTCAAGCTGGCTGGAAGTCACTTTCTCTCTAAGCCCTATTCCAAAACCAAACCTAAAAGATAATGGATAAGGTTGTCAAGGGCTCTCCAGGATGATAACGAAGATAGCGCATTGTCATACGAGATGTCGGAGAACCACGACGACCTGTCCCACCAGGAGGAATCTTTGGTCCTTCAGAAAATATCCGAACTTGAAACCGGAGTTGGTCGATTTCGTCACGAGCTGCAAGTTCTTCAGGATACTTTTTCCCAGCAACACCTATCCCTCCTTAAGGAAGAAAACGTGAAACTCCGAGATGTTGTGAAAGGACTGCAGGCCCAAGTTGTTGAATTACGGAATTATTACCAAACCAGAATTGAAGAGGTCATTTCTGAAAATGTGATTCTCTCGGAATCGTACGAAGAACTCCTGGGAGAGATGGCAGAGAGAAAGGAAATAGATCTTCAGCATCAGGAGGAGTTGAATTCATTGAGAAAAAGCATGTCGAGAATGAAGAAGAGAATAAAGAATGAAGTCCAATCCCGAATTGATCGTGAAGTCGAATCCAAAATGGAAGAACTTGAAACAGATTTGGAATTCCAAGTTACAATGGAAGCAAGGAAGCTTAAGTCATCCTCGAATGGTAAGGTGATCCAGAATAACAGCAAGGAACTAGAAACATCCCAAAGAACGATGCAAGAGGTTATTCAGGAAGAACAAGTCTTTCAATCTGATTCTAAAGTGGTATATCAAGATGCTGATCAAGCAATATATAATAGTGGGGAAGTAAAAAACGAAATTCTAATAGATTTTCAAGTCGATACGGTTTATTTGGAAAATGTAACTTCTTCAAGTCCAAATGGTATTGGAATGCTACCAAATGCTACTAGGAATGCACCCTTGCACAAAGAAGAATTAGAATTCAAGAAGGGCACTTTTTCAGAACCAGGCGATATACAAATGTCCCCCGAGGACCAAACTTTCTCGATGAAAGAGCAGCCAATATGTGAGAGTGAAGAGATGACAAAAATGATTCCCAATGTTCAACATTTTATGCAGGAAACTACGCTGGACGATATTCTTGTTGATGTTGCCATTCAAGTCTTCGGCTCGGTCACGTTTGGCAAATCCAGGATTGTGGAAGTTACTCGCCAGCTCACATTCAATGTAGAGGAAAGCTTTGAAATCACCTATCTCGGTGAAACCTACCTCGCAAATATGTCCATACAACAAACGGATCAAGTTGAACTTCACATCGGAATTTTCCCCAACTCTCAGGGAGCTCCCATCCTCAACGCTGGACTACTGGCAATCCTGGGACCTCAGAGATCTGTCAAGTTCCAGGCCATGATGACTCTCATACCAGATAACCATCGCGTTCGATTCACGTTTGAGGATATCACGGGAGGACTTCAGCGACAGGTGGATCCAGCTGAATCCTCTTCTCTGGCCCTAGCTCTGGTGTTCTACCACGATGAACTGTACGGATAATGACTCAGCCTAATGGACCTAGAACTGCTGTTCCATTTTAGATTCCTTCACGTAAGTTGATTTGTGTATATAATATAGGTAGAGCTTCTGTTCTTAGAGTTTAACCTCATCGCTGCCGATCACACGCCAGCATATGATAATGAACTCAGGAGCCTATAACACGCTTGTATGTGATCTAACACTTATTCTCCTTGTTCAATCATTTTAACTGTATTTGATGGTGGTCTCATGGGGGAATAAACATTGTTACCTAGTTATAAATGAGCATGGATTTGGGTTTAGATATAAACTTCTTTTATATATTGGATAAACAATTTTATTCAATATCTATATATATAAAAATGAATGTTTGTATGTCTGTTTGTTGGTTTGTATGTCCGGTATACAAATTCGCAGTAGTTCACTAATTCAAACCAAAATTTCCATACATAGGTAAAATAATACGGGGAAGACGATAGGCTATTTTAAAAAATATATAAATCAATTATTAAAACTATATATTTTTTAGTCAGAAAATGATGATGACGATATTGCTGTATCATGTTTGATTATTAGATACATAATTATATCGGGAAAAAATCCAAAAAGCAGAGACCACGGGTGAAACCAGTTCATTATTTTGTACGCAGGAACAAAATTCTAACAGAAAAACATTCATTCGAGCAGAAAACAAAAGCCAGATCATCTTTCTATAAAAATATCGCTTCTCAGACAAAAAGTTTGGAACGGGACGTTTCACAAAATTGACATCCACGGTGCCAATTTATAATTGTAACGAATATTATTTGAATAAAAACATTTAATCGGGTAAAACCCGGGCGTTGCCCGGGTCATTCGGCTAGTATAAATATATAACGCGGCATTGTCTAACTGCCTACGCTAACAGAGGTCTAGTTGCGAGAGGGTTAATTTTATTGGCATCCGTCAATGCTAAAACATACGCACTAAGTTTATAAATATAAACACTCATGGACAAAACTTGAGGAAGTTGTACCTTTTAGAATGTATATCGGGACGATAACTCTGAAATATATTTGATACAAAGTGATCTTTAATGAAAACACACGAGATAACTAAGTGTGAACTAAATTGCCTCTGTTCCCTTCAAAAAAACATACGACCGACGACATCAAAGACTTTCCACTTCCTTAAATTGTGTCCATAAGTGTTCCAAGTACACACGGTACAGACAACAAAGAAACCTCAAAATCGAAACAGCTACTCTATCAACTGAGACAAACCGAAGATAAATGGGGGGAGGAGCTAAAGAAAAACAGAACTTCCCTTCTTTTGAAAAGGGTGACATTGGGTCACCAAAACGTCAAGGACGATAAAATTTAAAAAAGGTTTGATGTAGTCTAAAACACAACTTTAATTAAATAGAAGCACGTATCTAAACCAGAACACTCTTCACGAAAAAGACATTCGTAACCAAGATGTTGTATCAAAAGACCTTGTAAATATATAAAATTATCAAAGTACCAGACTTCATCACGTCTCTCACCCTCCTTCTGGCCTGGAACTTCCTAGTCAACACCTCAGCAAGCTGACTGGAACTTTCTTCTAGACTTTGTCAGTACAGGTGATTTGTGCTCCAGGAACCCTTCTCTCTATGGAATAGCTGTTATGGAACCTGTTTAGATCTTTCATGTTGATACAAAATTAAACAAACGACTACCGCAAGTTTTTTAAGCCTGCTGCAATCATGCACAATTTAATCAACGCAATTAAACAAAAAACCGAGCACAAAACCAATATATCCAAAATCGATATTTTATAAAAACTTGCGCAAAGTCATTTATTTAATTTTGTATCAATCAACATAGTATGTCCCGCAATTGTCAAAATTTCAAAGTTCCTTCATGGACAGTACATGTTACTTTGGAACTGGAGCAATGGCCATGATAATCATGCATAGGAACTGGAAGCTGTTGTTGGATTCTGTGCTTATTGTAGTATAGGAGCTCTATTTGTGCTTCCTTCCTGCGGTGATTCTGTATAAGACCGGTGGTCTTAATGAAGCTGTGTGTGTGATAATCATGATGGGTAGTTAGCGACTGGTTTTACTGCAACTTCACACTACATGTAGAAAAATAGTTTGACTTTTTTCACTTATAAGGAAGATACCAGAGCCCCATTTGGTTACTAACACTCCTCGTCAGTGAGGTTGGATTTATGCAAGAGTAGGTGTAATGGCTATTTCTACAGTTGTGTTATAAAGTTTTATCTGTTAGGGCAATTATATATTGGTCACGTTATGAAGGCAATCCAGAACTAAATTCTTTGAAAACCGATTTATTTATACAAAAGCCTTCCAATAGAGAGCACAGTAAATAAATGGTTGTGACAATCAACAGTAGTCGAGTGTTAAAGAACAAGGTGTTAAATGTGCCTACAGACAGCAAAGTAAATGGTACAAGAACTTATAAATCATGCAAAAACTGTCCTGGTGTGGAACTAACACCTACTCACATATTCTCATGCCCAGCAGTGGCCTCAGCCTTGCAGAAAATTGACTTAGACCCAGAGCAGCAGCTTTACACACCCAAGATAGTGGATATTGCTGCTGCTGTGATAGAGATGTATGGAGACATCTGAGACTCTTCTTTGGACACGACAACAACAACAGAAAATTGACTTAGACCCAGAGCAGCAGCTTTACACACCCAAGATAGTGGATATTGCTGCTGCTGTGATAGAGATGTATGGAGACATATGAGACTCTTCTTTGGACACGACAACAACAACAATGGGTCGTTTGTGGATAAACTGCCCATTCACTAGGTGTTTTCAGTTCTTGGCTGTAAAAATGGTAGATATATGAGAATCAATAAACAACCCAAACTTTTACAAAGTTTAGATGTAGAAGGTATAGTGTCTAACAAAACTTTGCTTTATGCAAGAGTCAAGCATCCCATGAAGCAATGTTCCAAGTTCCTGGGTTCTAGTTATCCGACATTGCAAACCTCCCCCACGTTATCTATTCCCTCCACTCTTACAAAATTAGAACAAACAATATCACAGCTATCTATCAGGTGATGATAACCTATCAAGTGTGAAACAAACCATCTAAAGGGGAGAAGACACACATTGAGTTTTAGTTGTTTAAAATAAAATCCATTTCGGCCAGAAATTTCCAGCGGATGTACAACTCCCACGACCAAATTCATCTACTTTAACCAACTATAATTCAACACAGGAAGCATCAACCTGAAGTTGGTATGGAATAAACTGTAGATTTTTTTTACTGTCACAATTAGAAATTGAATCCCCGACATTGGGCGCCTTTTTATAAAGAAAGAATTCCTTCAATTCATCTAACTACTTTCTACATGTCTAGATATGTGGAGCACCTATAGTATAATCAAACCCTACCTACATGATTATCATGGCCATGTGTACTTGAGATAAGTCACTTTAAAGAAAAAATTCCATACAGGGAAGAGTATCTTTCAAAAATATATATAATTTAATCAACTCATAAAATAAAATAAGACCTAATCCAAATAATTTATTAGTGTGTGACGTTTCGGCAACAACATTGTCACCATCATCAGACAAAAGAATAATTTTATCTGATGATGGTGACAATGTTGTTACCGAAATGTCACACACTAATAAATTATTTGGATTAGGTCTTATTTTCTTGTATTATAATCTATAATCCAAAGTGTGCTTTATCATTTAATCAACTCAAGCTTTCGAGCCTAGGAACCTTTATACAGGAGTAAGATTAAAGCTTACTTGAGATAAGTAAAAAGGAATCACCTTGGGGTGTTGAGAGGTTGGGTTGTATGTGTTTTAAAAAAGAGGGTTAAGTAAGCAGTTCAACACATTGTCAGAGAACTGACTCTAGAAGGATGATAGTTGACTGTGATCATACATCCTTGGAGCAATGGCCACTCAGACCTTTCGGTCCATAAACCGGCATGCGAAAGCATACCCATTGCTGCATTATCTAGGTCACATAACCAAAAAGGAATGATGCATTCTCCATGCACCGAGCGGCCATTGTTTGGCCCATCGCGCCCGCCATTATGGTCTGGCTCCATGGGGTCCACCAATCAAACCCACAGGCGTCTCCGAGAGTTCATGGCAAGGTTGCTGACCGAGCCCTCCCGTTCGGACTGTGATCATACAGATCGAAAAATGCAATATAACAGCGGTATGGTAGATTAAACTGTCGAAACCGCTGAGAGGGTTCACCACTGATGAACCAGGCCTTCCCATTAATTTTTCCATTGCAGTAAGGGCAGTAGAAATTGTTTAATTTCAAAAAGAATCTTAGGCGTCTAAAATAGTTTCTAATTTACATAACAGATGGCGCGCTAGTGCATTGTGAGTTTGCAGGTTTTAATAATTGAAGACAGCAGTAGGTGATACCATAAATTTGTTATTTTTATTAAAGCTCTTTCAAGCAAGCCCTTCTTCAGATATAAAAACATGAATATTAGCATTTTTAGATGAAAAAGAGATGTTTGCAGGCTTCTTTAATGAAATAAAAGTTGTAGTGTCACTAAGGCCTTTCTTTAGCTATTATTTCTAACATTAGAAATCTATGGGATAGCTTTGATAGGCAAACCATCTAAAAGAGAACATGTAGAAAAAAAGACTGTATAGATCACAAAATACTGGAGACCCATTGGCGGCCAAATTCTGCAGAGGCGCCATATACATATTCATTGTACATAGTATATATAGATGGAGATTTTGCCGGGAGGAAATTGATCTAAAGAGACAAGGGTCGCCTCTCCCGTCAAAATAGACGTCTAAACCAGACGCCATCTATTGACCGTCGCCGCAACTAGCGGCCTCGGGTCGGTGACAAAGCCACAACACCAGCTTTGGTAAACTGAAAAGCGTCCACCTAGAGACCATGGTTTCGGGCTAATGGTCCTCGTCAGTCTAGGGCGGACTTTATTCCATGAGATCCACACGGGATCTAATGGAATCTTGACAATCTGCCAAAGATTAGTCCTTATCATCAATGTAAATTGACTGTGCACTTTTGCATGTATTGACAAGATGTCAATAAAATGACAGTAAAACTCCACTAAAGCGAACCTGGGATATAGCAAACCTTGCCTTATAATGAACTTGAAATAATCCCCATTTTAATTCTATAATGCAGTAAACTAAGACTTTATATATATATATAACAAACCATGGCTATAGTGAACCACAGGTTCAGTCCCATTGGGGGTTCACTTTAAAGGGGTTTTACTGTATTTTGTGTCAATTGTTTAAAAGATACCACTTTGATCCCCAATCTCTATTTGTCTTTAAGGGTCTTTAAGTCACATTATGGAGATACTTGGGGGTCGGTGGAAGGATGGTCTAAACCAAGCATGTCAAACTCAAATCCTAACACGGGCCAAATAAAAAAGTAATAAGATTATGTGGGCCGCAAAAAAAGAAAACAAGTAATTAAATTTTTATAGTAACATTTATGTAGGTTTATTTTTAAAAATACTAATAAGAAAAAAGAAAGTAAAAGTTAATATTTTCTCCCTGATATTTGGCATCTCTTTTCTGCTACCATCTTTCCTACTTCGGGGGAAATTTTTTTAAATTTATAAAAAAAAAATTATTAAAATATATTGTCTGGTGGGCCGCAAATTTATTCGTTGTGGGCCGCATGAGGCCCGCGGGCCGCGAGTTTGACATGCCTGGTCTAAACCGTTGGTTTTCAACCGCTATGGCCCGGGTTCGATTCCCGTATTGGACACTTTTTTATGAAAAAAAAAAATGCTCCAATGGCCCCCCAATTCTTGTAAAAGTCCAACCCCACCAGCGAGTGCAAGTAACTAAACGGGGCTCTGGCATATTGGTAAGTGCGAAGTCGAACTTCTTTTCACATGTGTAGACATGTGGTGCATTTACAGTAAAAGCAGTCACCTACTTCTACCCACCATGATTATCATGGCCTGTACCACATGTACTAGGGATAAGCAAAAAAAAAAAGCGAGATACTTTAGATGTTCCTCCATGATTACCTTCTTATCTGCAATAGCACATTACAGTAAAACCCCTTTGTAATGAACCCCAATGGGACAGAGCTTTTGGTTCACTATAGCCACGGTTTAGCTTTTTTTTTTTTATTACTTTTCAAAATGTTTAGACCGTATAATTAAAAAAACAGCCATACACACAGGAAAAGGCAGCCACTTAATAATAGTCACTTAGTTTTAATTCCCTTAATGGACCTATTTCCTTACATTAATACTGAATATCAAAAGAAGTCAATTGATAATAGGTTCTTCTTATCATTAGCATACATGTTTATATATACATGTAGATAGAAGGTAATAAGACCAAATCCAAATAAATATCTTATCTTGTCTTATTACCTTGTGTTTATAATCTACTAGCCGAATGACCCGGGCAACGCCCGTGTTTTACCCGATTGAATGTTTTGATTCTAATACTATTTGTTACAATTATAAATTGGCGGCTTATATAAATGCATATGTTAGTTAATAACTATAGCCTATGTGCTTTATCTGTCGATGTACTGTTGGCTTCCGTAGGCGTCTCTTACAGGGAAAAAGAAAGAGAGGATTCCATTTGGTTATTAACTAATATATGCATTTATTTAAGGAGCGACCCGCTCTAACACAATAATTACATAAACGAAAAGGCGAGTGGGGGGGGGGGGGGGGCAAAGGTGGCGTGACCGTAGCCAACCAATAGGAGGGCGCCATTCCAAAAAAAAAGCAAATGGTGACAGAGATGAAAACTGATTGTTGATTAGGAGATGAGGAATGACGCTCGTAACTGTATATAGAATAATTCAAATTGTGCATTATATATATATATATATATGTCATAGTCGAATGGAAGGGCGTGACCATTGTGCATATATGCGTCAAAAAAGAACTTGTTCCACACTCGTGAGCACGCGGCGGAGGGGTGGCCTGCCCCACGCACGCTGGCTCCCAGATTTATTTTGTACAGATATATACATGGATGAATTTGTATTTACAATTTAACATATTAATTATGGCGAAAATAAATTATATCTCTTGGGCATAAAAACGATATATAATCTCTCCTTGTTTGTACACTATAATTAGCTGAAGAAGGGCTTGCCCGAAAGCTTCTTTTATCGCGTTAATAAAAAAAGAGTTGCGGCGATATATGATTCCTTCTTTCTAATCTCTTGGGCATTAGGCAAATTATGACATATATATATATGTTAAATATGGCATATCCTGACCAGGAGCACAAGTGCTTTACAGAAGGCAGAGCGCCATCTGGTGGAACAGAAATCAACTAATCATTGATTTAGCCTGTTCCCTGATATTTGGCCAACCCAATTTCTTGATAAATCAAGAAAAGCCATCCACGAACGCGTTTCGCGCTTTTGGCGCTCGTCAGCGTGGAGTAGGCTGAACCACTGCGACCAAAAAATAATTTTTGGTCCCAATGGCTTCTTGAAAAACCAAGAAATGGGTATTTAAGGCCAAACTTGCGTAAATACGCTTAGCACATGAAAAAAAAAAAAAAATCAATGATTAGTTGATTTCTGTTCCACCAGATGGCGCTCTGCCTTCTGTAAAGCACTTGTGCTCCTGGTCAGGATATGCCATATTTAATATTGATTTCAATACCTGATCTTTTTATCTTTTATTTTTTTCATATATATATGTATACATGTGAATGGTAATGAAGAAAGTCAGACAACACCAATATATATATACCAAATATATAAACTTCTTTATTTAAGAACACATTTATGGACATTAAAGGAGGTGTTATATAAAGTGGAAAGAGAGGAGCTACATTTAAGTAAATATATATTTAAGAGAGAGTTATACAAAAATCTATATCCTTTTATCTGCATATGTATTTAAGTTTTAAATATATTTACATATAGTTAGCTATAATATATAGTGGGACATACAATAGCTCTTTATTGGAATAATTTATTAATAATAATTTAGCATAATAAATAAATAGTTAGGTAAACCAGACCAACAAAAATTCAAGTGAACAAACAATGCGGAATGTTTTGAAGTAACTGTATTGTTACCTGCATCAGGTTTATGGAGTATATAAAATGATGGTAATAGTAATGTTACCATAAAACATTGAATAATTGTAAGTCAAGTCTTTCACAGACACCATCAAAAATCTCAAGCTTTACAAGCTTGATACTTTAGTGTGATTGAGTGGAGATAAGAAAGAAGAGAGAAGAAGTCTTTCACAAGGTAACAACAAGATGAAATAAGTAAACTAATGATGTTTATGGTAACCGTTCATTGTTACCACTTCAGATTTATATAGAACTGAATCTACATTCAGTGAGCAGATTCTGTACTTTTATGGTCTGAATATGTAGTGTTACAACATTGCTATCAAAACATCACCTACACTCATACACAAAACTTAAGAAAGTTTCATAGTTTTGATGTTGCCGGTCATCTTTTTTTTAAAGAGACAATTTTGTTCACACTTAAACACAAGGTACTAAGACCAAATCCAAATAAATAAAAAGTGTGTGACGTTTCTGTAACAGCATTGTTACTATCTTCAGACAAAAGTACTGAATGAGAAATTTTACCACAGCATGTTCACACTTAAAAATAGACAAAAGAATTGCTATAAATTTATTAAATAAAAACAAACGATAGCATTGCGTCTCTTTATACATGAAATTTATTATGCTAGCTTTCGGATCTTATCGATCCTTCCACAGGCTAAGCTTTCTCTTTCTCTCAACTTACAGCTTAGCCTGTGGAAGGATCGATAAGATCCGAAAGCTAGCATAATAAATTTCATGTATAAAGAGACGCAATGCTATCGTTTATTTTTATTTAATGTTCACACTTAGTTATCTCATGTGTCTTCAATAAAGGTTACTGTAATATCTTTCAGAGTTATTGTCTTAATTCCGATACACAGGGTAAAAGGTACAACTTCCTTAAGTTGTGTCCATGTGAGTGTAGGTTTTACTTATTTAGAGTCGATCCTGTTGTAACCTTATTATATACTATAAATCAAATTAATTCTTATTATAATTTTGTGGTCTTGTTTACCCTGGTGCATTTTATAATCTAGATTTTTTTTCCCAAAAAAAAAAAGAATGCAAAAAAAATTTTTTTTTTGTTTCCATTTATAATTTTTTTTAATATATTCATTAAATAAATCACATGATAAATAAATATAAAATAACACACAATACTCTGGCTTTTAGAATATTTCATTCAAAAACAACTTTTTTTTAAGTTATAGGTATATAAAAAAAAATCTCTTAAAAAAAAATGCTCTATGAATCTGGGTTACCTCAAGAGATCTCTAAAAAATTTTTCAATGAGTATTTTTTTTAAATCAAAAAAATGTAATCTATATATATATATTTTTTTTTTAAATGTGACTTTGATCCGTGAATAAATTATAAAGAAATGGGTGTATATATATATATATATATACAAAGGGGGGAAACACATTTAAAACAAGATGAGATTCTTTTATTTAGTATATATTAAAACATTAAAAAAATGGTGTGTGTGTGACAGAAAAAAAAAAGACAAATACAAATAGCTCTTTATATTTATTCAGTTAAACCTGTCTATAGCGCTCCCTCTTGTGACTCACCAAAATAAGGTGCTATAGAGAGGGGGTGCTATAGACAGGTCACTTTTAATGTAAATCGCATCGTACTACGTATTTAAAATCAGGCGCTATAGACAGATTTAACTGTATATAGAACTATAGAAAATGTGACGAGAGAAATGAGTATTGTGGAAAGTAAAGGTGGCACAATTGTTGTGGTTTCTTATCCCCTTGTACAAAGATTACAAAAATTCCATGCTTCTCAAGTTAAATAAAATGTGGCACAATAAAGGAGGCATTTTTTTTAATAAAAGGAAAAAATAATAATAATAAATAATAAAAGTAAAAAGTATAAAGTAATAGATAAAATCCAAGATACTTATGTTTAGGTTGGTAATTCAAATTTAAATACATTTTTAAAGATTATGTGTAGTGATAAAAAAAAAAGATTCATTTTTCAAAAATAGACCATATTATAAAATATTATAGTTAAACCTCGCTATAACACATCACTTGGGACCAAGATTTTATATTGTTATAACACCATGTGTTTATATTCTATAAACCTAGACATGCGGCGCACTTACAGTAAAAACAGTCGCCTACTTCTACCCACCATGATTATCATGGCCTGTACCACGTGTACTAGGGATAAGCAAAAAAAATAATAATAATAATAATAATCTATAAACCAAATTGTGCATTATCAACACCATGTGTTTATAACCACACAGAGTTAAAATAATTGTGACTTAAGAATGTCTATATAACCAAATGTTCTCCAATGAGCTTCCACTGTATTAGATTCAAGTTAAAAATCCCATTTAAATAATACTAAGATCTTATTCTCCAGCCTATGGGGCATATACAAATCTAGCAAGAGTTCTGAAGGAGGAAGGAATACAACAACAACAAAAGCCTTTATTTAGGGTCACTGACCCTATACAGGATTCACCAGAGGTATGCATAAGAACAAAGCAGTGAGACAAAGGAAATAACAATATAAACAGAAGAAGAAAAAAAGAAAGAGAAAGGGGGAAGCAAGAAAAACAACACAAAAAGAGTAGCAGTAAGAAAGTGAGGAGATATGGACTTGTGGAAACCATAAAACGCCGTAGCAATATACTTATTCTGGGTCATATTGTCAATTATTGATGGAAGTGAAGCACAGAGTTGCCCAGTTTTGAGCATAAGGGGAGGAAGGAATACAAGGTAATAAGACCAAATCCAAATAAATAGTGTTTGACGTTTCGGTAACAGTGTTGTTACTATCTTCAGACAAAAGTACTGAATGAGAAATTTTACCACAGCATGTTTCTCATTCAGTACTTTTGTCTGAAGATGGAAACAACACTGTTACCGAAATGTCAAACACTATTTATTTATTTGGATTTGGTCTTATTACCTTGTGTTTATAATCTATAAAATGAGTCCGACTTCCAAGTCGTTCCGCCAAGAGATCAACACCACAGAGGTCCGTACGTCTCTTGACCTCACGGACAATACAGCAGCTACTGGACTTGCCTCTCAGACTTTAATGACCGATATGTCCTCACTTCTTTTTTCTAGATTTAATTCATTTTGTCTCCTCTCTAGTTGTAAATACGCTGCTGTATCACCTCATAAGCATAAATAAATAAATCTATAAAATCCAAATTGTGCTTTATTAAGGAGGAAGGAAATAAGAATACATTGGATTGAAGAGCAGAAATTATCCAGTCTCCTCCACTTAGTCCTAAATAGAGAATAAACTGCATAATTGATAAACTAAAGTATATCTAAACAGATAAACAAAGAGCTGCCGTGATATTATTGCACTGATGTAATATTTCTCAAAAGTTATCATAGCTACCATTACATGACATTATAAGGAACATCTATATAAAATTCACATTCAGGGTGCAAAAAAAATGGCAACTTTTGATTAAAATATATAAAATAGAGAGTTTTACTTTTTTTTTACTCTTACACATGAATACCATCCTGCTGCATTCTTACTAATGGGGGTCGGTGGAAGGATGGTCTAAACCGTTGGTTTTCAACCGCTACGGCCCAGGTTCGATTCCCGCATTGGGCACTTTTTTTCTAATTAAAAAAAAAATGCTTCAATGACCCCCGATTCTTGCAAAAGTCCAACCCCACCAGCGAGTACAAGTAACCAAACAGAGCTCTGGCACATTTGTAAGTGCAAAGTTGAACTACTTTTCACATGTGTATACATGTGGTGCACTTACAGTAAAAGCAGTCGCCTACTTCTACCCACCATGATTATCATGGCCTGTACCACGTGTACTAGGGATAAGCAAAAAAAAAAAAACTCTTACTAATGCTTATTATCATCAAAAGATACAAAATTTGGAGATTACTAGAAAACACAATAAGGTAGCAAGACCTTATATCAATAAATTGTACCTGCCAATAATATAGCATTTGTTAACAAAACATCGCACAGAATTTGGTGTCTTGGTTATTATCATAATGTAATTTTTAAGAGGAAGATATTCATGCCAAAAAAAAGGAGCACCTCTCCCTTTTAATTTAATGCAATTTTAAAATAAGAAGTGGCCTTCCTCTTATCACACCTATTAATATGTAAATATGCATATAGGAAAGAAACAGAGTGAAAACTATAGAGTAATTGAAGCAAAAGTTTGCATTAAGTTCAAAGACCAATATTTCTGTAAACAACGCCGTCACATTAAATTTAAACTAAAGGGTCGCCTCTCCCGTCAAAACAGACATCTAAAACCAGACTGGAGACTGGAGAGGCGACCCTTGTCTCTTTAGATCAATTTCCTCCCGGCAAAATTTCCGTCTATATTAAATTTACTTATTTAGTCTTAATGTCACTTTGTTGATCCCAATCTACAATTACACCTATTATCATTCTTTTTTTGTTCAAAATTAAAAAATAAATAAATAAGAAGAGAAGCCGCTGTCTAGTATGTCATAGTAAGGGCTATAAATGTTATTCTACCCATAGTACATAGAGTTGGAAAAATTTGGAGCCATTTTTTTAACATTATACTTTTCTTTTTATATATATATGACCCACTTCAGCGCGAAACGCGTTCGTGGATGGATTTTCTTGATTTATCAAGAAATTGGGTTGGTTAAATATCAGGGAACAGGTTAAATCAATGAATAGTTGATTTCTGTTCCACCAGATGGCGCTCTCCCTTCTGAAAAGCACATGTGCTCCTGGTCAGGATATGCCTACTTTGTTTTTAATATATATATATATTAAAAATAATTAAAGCATATCCTGACCAAAAGCACATGTGCTTTTTAGATGGCAGAGCGCCATCTAGTGGAGCAAAAATAAACTAAACGTTTATTGTTTTCTTATATATATATATATATATATAATAGTTATTTCTATACAGAACTTATAGTGCAATGAATAAAAAAATATATTGGGAGGGCCTGGCTCATCAGTGGGGAACCCTACCATCTATCATCCAGCTCTACTAGTACATAGTAATAATTATATTATGGAACGAGATATTTAAAAATAAACATGGGCTTTATATTTTTAAAAAATATATATATAATAAATGGGGGGAGATATTAAAAGATTTTTTTTTTTTCATATATTAAATGGCGGTGTTCCAGTGTAGATTGAAAAAAAAAAAAAGAAAACAAAGAGATGGCAGTGAAGCTTAAGTCTTAATAACAAAATTCAAGTTTCAGTGAGCACGTTTGTCTTCTTCAATTTTCAGAAGGAAAACAAAGTTGGAAAAGAGAAGGAATGGAGAAAATATTGTATATAACGCATAAATAATAATATATAATTATACAATTTGTTTACAAATATTTTAAAAAAAAAAGTGGTAAAATTATTTTTTTAAATATCACAAATGATTTTAAAGATGCTAAATGGACCAAAAAGTGTCAGTTTCAACACATTACTAAGAATCAGCTAAGCCATCTCACAGCCATGGATAAATTTTTCCATTGAAGATTGTTCAAATAAATTAGTATATTGTACTCCATGTTAGGAGTGGCTGTACATGGCGTCTATTCCTCATGTCAGAGGCGGCTATTTCTTTTGGAGCTAAGTCAGTGGCCTGCCACTGAATAGTGCTCCCAGTCTTAATGACAAAGGTAGATACATTTTACTTCACCCAATCATGACTTTACAAGCTTGATACCTTAATATGATTGAGTGGAGATAAGAGAAAAGAAGAGAAGAATATATGAGAGATAAAATGCATATCTCTTTCCTTCCAATATTCAAAATTTAAAACCATTATTTCACCTTCTCTAAAATATATTAAATTCTTTAAATCAAATAATCACAATTTTTTTTTTGTGTGTATAATAAGAATAATAACTTTTTTTTTTTAAATATCACTTCTATACCACAAATAATAAAAAACTACTTTTGCGTAGAAGTGAAGTTTTTTTTTTTTTTTTAAGAGTAAATACACTCATGGATAAAACTTAAGGAAGTGGAAAATCTTTTGATGTTGCTAGTGATCTTTTTTTTTTTTTTTTTTAGGGAGATAGAGGCTGTTTACACTTGGTTATCTTGTGTGTCTTCAATAAAGATCACTGTAATATCTTTCAGAGTTATTGTCTGAATCTCAATGTTAAAAGGTACAATTTCCTTAAGTTTTGTCTATGAGTAGTATATCATATATATATTTTAAAATCTCTTTATAAATAAATTTTTTGTAAATTATTCCTCTCTCTATTTATATAGAATAAATAAATAAATGAAAATAACTATGAAAGAGAATATAAAAATCAAAAATGTTAAATGGCATATTAGTCACACAAACTGTCAAAAAAAGTCGGTGGATGAGAGGGTAACACGCTCGATTCCCGATATAAGTCGGTGGATGAGAGGGTAACACCCTCGATTCCCGACAGTCATGAACCGGGATTGAATCCCGCGTTAAAATTTGTTTAATATGTTAATAACCTTCACATATTATTCACTGTTTCAATTATCATGAACTAGGTTGCTCTTGTTGAGCGGTACCTATTAATGTGATTTTGAACTAACACTAACTGTTGAGCTACCAATTAGAGCTAATCCTAGAGGTAGTCTCTCATTGGTTGTTGGAATAGATTAGGACAATTCCTATTTGATTTTTACAAAGGTGATGATACCATCATGGATAGTTGGGGATGTTATAATGCTATAAATCTACAAAGCCTTCATTTTTAATATTATTAAAAAATAAACTCTATAAATAGCAGATATAGAAGAAAAATAATCAAAATTTTTCTGTGTACAAAAGATGAAACTTTATAATTTAAAGTATTTATATTTAAAAAGGCATACCTGGATTTGTGCAAGAAAAATACTTTTTCCTTCTCAAAATATTTCATGGGATTGCTCCCCTTTTTATTGTGCAAAATTAAATAAGTCGGTGGATGAGAGGGTAACACGCTCGATTCCCAACAGTCATGAACCGGGATTGAATTCCGCGTTAAAAATTGTTTAATATGTGAATAACCCCTTCACATATTATTCATTGTTCAATTATCATGAACTAGGTTGCTCTTGCTGAGCGGTACCTATTTATGTGAATTTGAACCATTGTGCAATAAATTGATAAAGAGGGAGGGGCAACCCTATAAATATTTTGAATGAAAAAAAATTTTTTTTTTCACAGATTCCTGGTGTCTTTTTAATATATTCAATGATCACACACCACCTTTTAACTCAAACTATATTTTATAGTAGGATTTAATAAAAGAAAATAAGACCTATTCCAAATAATTTATTAGT
>CP092878.1:14062068-14122848 GCA_030710605.1 Cordylochernes scorpioides | reverse complement strand
AATTAATGGCTTATTTTACGCGTATAGGTGCAATATTATGTTACTTTGATTACCTTGATGGACCCGTGTGATGTCAGAGTGGGTTCTCCACTTCTTATGAAGTAATGACGTCACTCCTCTCCAGAGCTACCGACACATGTCTTGGGATCTTCCCATCTCACTGATGGTCTCCCCAGTCTTCTCATCACATGTTACCAGTAAGTGATTCACTCTTATTGTCTAACGGGTATCTTTCATTCTGGATGTGGCCTCATCCTTGTCTGAATCACGATATACATGCTAAAAGGCACAACTTCCTTCATTTTATCCATGAGTGTATATCCTGTTATTTTACATAAGTACACCCCTCTAGTTCGTAGTACCAACTACAGGTGAAAACCCTGCAGTACAGAGCATGCGCGAAGTCACTTCATTTTTTTTTTATTATTCCTAATACACGTGGTGTTAGTCATGATAATCATGGTGGGTAGTTAGCGACTGCTTTTACTGTAAGTTCACCACATGTCTACGCATGTGGAAAGCAGTTCGACTTTAGCACTTACAAGTTTGCTAAGTTTGGTTATTTGAATTTAAATGGACTTTTACAAGATTGGAGAGCCATTAAAACAATTTTTTTTTCTTCAGAAAAAGGTGTCCAGTGCGGGATTCGATCTTGGGTCGTAGCTTTTAAAAAACGACGGTTTTCCCAACTTTTCCGCCCCCAAGTCACTTCATTTGTTGTTACATATAGCACACACAAAATTAGCAATCTTAACAACTTCAACCATTTTCTCAGCGGTTTTTTCAATGCCTCTCTGTAGAAGATCATAAAGGCACTAAAGCTTGAGAGGGGTGGGGAGGGTACGATTATAAAATATTCATACAAGAATCCCGGAATGATTTTTTTTTTCAAATGAAATGATACACACACAAAAGCCTTTATTGATACATATATAGGTTGGCCAAATATCAGGGAACAGGCTAAATCAATGTTTAGTTGATTTCTGTTTCACCAGATGGCGCTCTGCCTTCTGTAAAGCAATGTGCTCCTGGTCAGGATATGTCATTTTTTATTTTTAATATATAGTCCTATACACGGATTTACCATGGAGTCTCTGTAAATTAAAATAATAAAAATAGTAAAAGCCAATAATATTTAATGGTAATAATATGAAATTTTTATAGAGTAAAACTTAATTAAGACAATTAAACTAATAAATAGATTGGTCTGAGTAAATCCGAGGAAATGATATACAAAGAATTCTAATACATAAATAGTTATCAAAATTCGAAACTATTTTAAAGGCGTAAGATTCTTTTTGATATTAAATAATTTCTACTGCCCTTACTGCAATTGTTCAATATCAAAAAGAATCTTACGCCTTTAAAATAGTTTCGAATTTTGATAACAGATGGCGCGCTAAAGCATCATATTATAAATAGTTATCTTTATTTTTATGGGAAATGGTAAAAATGAAATGTTATATTCTCGATGGCATGTAGGATCTAGGAGAGGTGACACAAGATGATAGTTCTTTATTTGGTCTACTTTATATACAAACGTTTTTTTTTTTTTTTTGCTTATCCCTAGTACAAGTGGTACAGGCCATGATAATCATGGTGGGTAGAAGTTGGCGACTGCTTTTACTGTAAGTGTACCACATGTCTACACACGTGAAAAGCAGTTCGACTTTGTACTTACAAATAAATATGTCAGAGCCCCGTTTGATTACTTGCACTCGATGGTGGGGTTGGACTTTTGTAAGAATAGGGGGCCATTGGAGCATTTTTTAAATCAGAAAAAAGTGCTCAATGCGGGAATCGAACCCGGGTCGTAGCGGTCGTAAACCAACGGTTTATATACCAGCCTTCCACCGACCCTCCCCCTCCATACACACGTATAATGATGATAAATAAATAAATCAATGACAACAATACTCTGTTGTCAATACATAATATAAAGAATTCTCAAATATGTTTATGACTTGGGTTTATAATATCCAAGTGTGATGTTACACAGGTAGCAGGTCGGTAGAAGCCATGTTTTGTCTATATCGAGGTAGTATGAGCAGAAAGTTGGTCAGGAGGGAAAATCTTGGGAGAAATTTACCCACTGAGGGGATATTAATTTAGTTATTTCTTGGCTAATCTTGTTACATAAGTTGCGTGGGTGGTGGAATTAGAGTCATTCGCAGAGTGGCCAGATCATTAGTTTAATTACTATTTATTTCATAGAGAAATATATCGACACACAAATATATTTTTTCTAACTTCACACACACACATATATATATATTTTTCCTCCCCATTGAATATAACAAAATATTTTTTAAACTTAATTCTGTTGACGTTAAGTGGCGCTGAGTTTGTTGTTGACACACTTTAAAATATAATATCTTGATAAAGGTTGGCGTTCAGCCAACTGAAATATTGGTAAACTAAATTATATTTTGATCCAATATATGCCTTTTTAAATAAATATACATATATATAAGGATGTACCTGGATCTGTAAAAAGAAAAAAAAATATTTTTTTCTCAAAATATTTCAAGAGATTGCTCCCTCTTTATCAATTTATTGCACAATACGCACAAAGAGGAACAATCTCTCGAAATATTTTTAGAAAAAAAAATGTTTTTTTAATTCTTTACAGATCCATGTACGTTCTTTTTATTTATATAAACTTATATAACGGATCGCCTTTTGTCTCAAACTATATTGCCACAAAAAAAAATTAGGGAAGACAAACTTCAGGATGACACAGCAATTTATTTAAGACAAGAACAAACTATGAATGATAAACAAAAGATAAGCAACGAAGGGAAGTTAACAGAGTAACAAAATATAAACATAAAATGAACACTCTGTTAATAAAAATAATTAATATTTTGTTACAATATTTACATATGGGTTGTTAGTTAAAACATTGTTATAATGGTTTTATGAAAAAAAAAAAAAGACTTTCATTAAAGAATTAAATCAAAAGTTTGTATTTTATTATAACATTAAACAAACGTGTCTTCTTCGAACAAAGTTCCTCGTTTAATGGGTACTTAAAATGGAGGAGAACAGAGATAGATGAATTATTTATAGGGTAAAATATTATGTAAGAAATCCCAAGTTTGTTATCTCTTTATTTGGATTTTATCTTCTTCTTCTTTCTTATCTCCACTCAATCATATTAGGGTATCAAGCTTGTAAAGCTTGAGATTTGACAACCATTATGACTGGATGAAGAAGAATGCATCTGCCTTTGTCATTAAGACTGGGAGCACTACTCAGTGGCAGGCCGACTTAGCTCCAAAAGAAATGGCCGCCTCTGACATGAGGAACAGACGCCATGTGCAGCCACTCCTAACATGGAGTACAAACACTGCTCATCCTGTATCCCGATCAGGAGCCCTTACAGGGTACTATCAGCCAGGCCAGCTGAGCCCAGGTTTTTAAGCAAGCTTGTTACTGCTCCCCTCCTCCTTTTTCATCCGGGCTTGGGACCGGCAAAGGCGGAGTTGTGATTTTTATAATACTACAGTAGAATTCGGACAATTCGAAAACGTCTTTAATTTGGAAACATTTTCAATTCAAATATTTATCTTGGTCCCTAGAATTTCCTAAAAATATCATTTCCCTTTTTAATTCGAATTTTTGGATAATTCGAATTTTTATTTTTTTTGGTCCCTTGGGTATTCTCCCTATATATTTTTGAATGTTATAAAATATCTCACAAATCTCTGAAACTATTTTCAGAATATTTAGTATTTTAATAATATATTTAATGTTTATGAAAAATAGTACAAAAGTGAATTTGTACTTGGATCAGGTAAGATAAATTAAGAAAAAAAGGCATTTCCTCATCGTGCAACTTAAAGTTGCTGATGGCTTGCGCCATCTATCGGAATAAATATCAACTATTCTCGTTGATTTTTTTTTAAATTATATATTGGTATTTTTGTCCAATTCTGGAATAATTAAAAAATCAACGAGAATAGTTGATATTTATTCCGATAGATGGCGCAAGCCATCAGCAACTTTCAGTTGCACGATGAGGAAATGCCTTTTTTTCTTAATTTTTTTTTTTACTTTCTCAAATGGTTATGCGCGCGTGCAGAAAAAATATTTCCTCTATATATATGTACAAAAATTGTCCTATATACATATATACCAAAAGAGGCACCTCTCCCTTTAAATATGCATCAGAACGATGCACTTGTTCTCTCATCACCTTATTTAAATATGTCCTCACTTCTTTTTTCTAGATTTAATTCATTTTGTCTCCTCTCTAATTGTAAATACGTTGCTGTATCACCTCATAAGCATAAATAAAAAATTTTAAAACTTCACTAGTGAAGATAATGAAATACCACAACACCAATTTCGGAAAATTCAGACAAAAAATTCAACTTGTATATCCAAAACTTATATACCATAGTTTCAAATCAAAGACAGATATCTCCTAATGGAGATCGTTTAAACGACTTGAGGAATATAAGCAACAACAACAAATCAAAGACTCTGTTCCTAGAATCATTAATATCAAGAAAATATATGAAAACATTAATATAAAATATTATATTTTCCACAGCAGTATACTTTTTTATAAAAGTATATATAAATATACAGTTAAACCTGTCTATAGCGCCCCCTCTAAATAGCGCCTCCCTCTCTATAGCGCCCGATTTTAAATACGTAGTACGATGCGATTTACATTAAAAGTGACCTGTCTTTAGCACCCCCTCTCTATAGCACCCTTATTTTGGTGAGTCCCAAGAGGGGGCGCTATAGGCAGGTTTAATTGTATATATATAGTCAAAATTCTCCTAACTATTCTAATATTTATAATTAATTTATATAATTTTTATAATTTCCTATTAATCTCTTTTTTAATAGATTACATATATAGATTTAATTCCTGGTATTGATGTCACGTTTTTTTTCTCAAGTATGCAAATACGATTCAATATTCAATTCAATATATGCAAATATAATATAGTTCTAAATCTCCCATATGTAAACAGTTCGACAATAGACATATATGTAAATAGAAATTTCAGTATTTTATAGAAACGTAGGTTATATTAAACTGACCTTTTCCCTATTGTTTGCGGAAGAGCATTGCTCGATGCGAATATTTATATGTAATTCTACTGTCCTAAAAGCTTATGTCCATAGTTTGCTTGAATACTATTTCTAAGATTCCACCCTTCAATGTAGTATAAACATAATCGTTAAATACAGTATTAGATTTTGTATAATTCTTCTTAAAGTATAATTTTCTTTTACATCATAACCTTACATTATTAATACATTAGATCAGTAAAAACATGAGGCAACCATCTCGAACTTTTACCTTACTTTATTTTTCATATAACAAATGTAAACAACAAAAAAAGGTGATGATGATAAATTCAATGAATATTTACAGAATCATAGAAAAATTATATTAAAAATTTAACTATAATCATAAATACCCTAACTAAATTAAACAGATTTCTAAGAATAGGTCTAATAGATCAAATTGGCGATACCGCTGGGAGGGTTCACCATTGATGAGTAAGCCTTCCCAATATATATTTTCATTACAGTAAGGACAGTAGAAGTTTGTTTTATGACAATTTGACAATTAAAAATGGTTTATTAACATCTAGTCAATGGTCAAGAGAGAGTTTACAAAGTTTAAAATAGTAGAGAAAATATATACACCAGACGAGGCCTTCTACGAAGGTACGTCTGGATCCTATCAGGAGCTTAGAATCGTCTTGAGTTCAGACTTGCGAGTTATGGAATCCGTGTCCCCAGTGATGACTGTGTTGAGGAACTTGACAAGAATAATCTTGTGTTTAGGTAAGGTATTCGTGAGGAAACTCTCCCTAAGATGGGGGTACAGGACCGCGACATCATTAATGGTCGTCCCTCGGTTCAGTTGTTCGATTATGTCCATTAACTGATTCTCACGTTCCATTTCTTGCTTGTCCTGGAGCGTCGGGGTAGGTATTAGAGGCGGAGGGACTACTACGGCTGGAGCTGACTCCTCCTCATGGGAAGTAGGCGGCGCTGGTTCAGCAGGTTGAGACGCAGTGGAGCGAGTTTTATGTGTAAAATAAACATTTAAAACTTTCAATTCCTATATATATATGGCGCGTTATTGCCTTAACATTAATTAAACAGCATGTTGAGAAAGACACTAGACCCGAAAGATAGCCAAACATATTAAAATGCTAAAGATTTTTCATAATTAGTATCTTGTTATTAGAACTGCTAGCTTTCAAGCGACAATCACTCTTCGACAAGCTTAAATGAAGAAGCATCAACAATATTTTAACTAGGAGTATTTCCACGCTACACGTATTTATTGGACAAACCTTGTATATATTTCATATTTTATGCATGTAATAATATATAACATACAACATAAAGTTAAGGGAGAATGGCATTCGTTTACTAAAAGAGGCACCTCTCCCTTTAAAATACACACACACACACACACAAAGCCTTTATTAAGACGTTAGTCTTATACAGATTCTCCGTACAAGGTGCAATAACAGGAAAAGAGCAGCACAGGAAACCAGTAGTTCCGCAACTATATACAATTATTAATAATAAGGAAAAGTAAGATTTAATATGAAAGGTCGACGCCATCGCTTCAAGTCTTCAATTCCATAAGCGCGGAGCAGAAATAGGGACTAAGTTATTTAGTTCGCCATAAATATAGCATCCAGACACAAAACTCCCTTTAAAATACATTGTACGAGTATATAGCTTCATCACTCCAGTATATAACGGCAATGTTGTTGATGAAGAATGTGACACTACACTAGCCTTGTCAAATTCAGATAAAGGCCAACAACCTGTATGCCATAGTTTCGGTTTATGGCCCTTATCAGTACAGGGACGGCTTTCATAACATCTTACGAGAGGAGTTATGGAATCGGTAAAATTGACCAAAAAGGAAGTTATGAAATAGAAGCCGTCCCTGTACTGATGAGGTTCATATCCCGAAATCATGGTATACTGGTTATTGACCTTTTTGTAAATAACCTTTATTTCTTGTATAATTTATTGCTCTAAAATGTAAATATAAATAACTTTCACTCTCTCTTTAACTATAAATAACACTGATAGACAAAACTTAAGGAAGTTGTACCTTATAGCATATATATATCGGGATTGAGAAAATAACTCTGAGAGATATTTGATGCACAGTGATATATTTTATAATAAGGAAATATCACTGTGCATCAAATATCTCTCAGAGTTATTTTCTGAATCCCGATATATATATGCTATAAGGTACAACTTCCTTAAGTTTTGTCTATCAGTGTTATTTATATATATATATTTAAAAACTATGTACATAAAATAGATTAAAACATTCACATGCAAATATCCATATAGGATATAACGTGTGTTTTGTAATAAATATATAAATAAATAAGGTTGTTGGCTTTTGTAAAAAGAATAAAATCGTGAGATGAAGAGTTTATTGTAAGGTGTTATTTATTTAGCCGAGCTTTCGAGTGTTTCTGTTCTTCTACAGAAGTATTTTTATATTTATACATTTTATTGGCATATTCAAATAGAAGTCGATTTAACTTTGGCGACTTTGACAAATTCATCTTTCAGAGAAGATACAACTTCGGTTGATCTATATCCGAACATTTTTGGATTTTCCCAATTCGGTTCAGGAGGGAGATTGGCCGTTAGAGTGTCTTGGTAATATTCAGCCATGTCTTGATGGCCATTGTCCTCTTCGACATTTTCAAATAATTCTTCGTTATTGATCTTCGTCTGCGGAGGTATCTTCTTCTCGGCCTTCTCGGGCGCCACTACTATGAAATAGAATTTTGATCTTCCGATCACTTTGATTGTTTCTTTGTGAGAAACTTCAAGGCCGGTCCATTTCTACAGAAGTAGACAAATGAGAATCTATCATGACTTTTATCTGGATTTTCCTAACCTAGTATTGTGGTACATACTTCATCACCACCATAACATTATGTACTGGGTTATTAACCTAAATTAATTAAAACAAAACATTTGTTTATTTATATAAAACAAAAGGACTTAAAAGCGCGAATGTTTCTTTTATACATAAAACGAACTTCTACTGTCCTTACTGCGATGAAAAAATATATTGGGAGGGCTTGGCTCATCAGTGGTGAACCCTCCCAGCGGTTTCGCCAATTTAATCCACCAGACCGCTTCTCAGAGCTCTAATACTGTATTGGATCATTCAGCTTTTATATGCTACACTGAAGGATTGAATCTTAGAAATGGTTTTCAAGTAAACTATGGACATAAGCTTATAGGACAGTAGGACAGTTCGTTTTATGTATAAAAGAAACATTCGCGCTTTTAAGTCCTTTTGTTTTATATGTATAGATGGCGCGTTATTGCTTTGTGTTATTATATTCCTAACTGGCCTTGTCTTTATAGTTTGCCGAAGAGCATTGCTCGAAGCAAATATTTGAATGTAATTCTACTGTCCTATAAGCTTATGTCCATAGTTTACTTGAAAACCATTTCTAAGATTCAATCCTTCAGTGTAGCATATAAAAGCTGAATGATCCAATACAGTATTAGAGCTCTGAGAAGCGGTCTGGTGGATTAAATTGGCGAAACCGCTGGGAGGGTTCACCACTGATGAGCCAAGCCCTCCCAATATATTTTTTCATCGCAGTAAGGACAGTAGAAGTTCGTTTTATGTATAAAAGAAACATTCGCGCTTTTAAGTCCTTTTGTTTTATATGTATAGATGGCGCGTTATTGCTTTGTGTTATTTGTTTATTTCCTATATGCAAATGCGCGGGTGGATATAAAGAATATGTCCATAGCACTACAGGTTATATATTGTCCGAATTTTCATAACTATTGTTGTAGCACATTCTTAATTTCACCTGTGAGTTCTGCATATAATTTGTCGAAACCGTTTAGAAGGTTCATTAATGATGAGCCAAGCCCTCTCATCTAATACTTTCTATCATCACTATAAGGATCCGTAAATATATATTATGATGATGTACATCATAAGAAATACAAGTACCAACTATATACATTTTATATCGTGAAAACTGTCTAAATGTGGTGGGCTTATTTACATTTTCATTTTCAAATGCCAATTTCAACAAATCTCAAGTTTCTGAAGCCGATTTCCCAATTTTGTAGAAAAATTTAATACAAATTCGTTGTTCGAATTTTTTATCCATTACAAATTAGAAGTTGTTATGCAAGGCATTCTTTTTACATGCTTACAATTTATCGACTGTGCGCGCGCAATCACGTGATGTGATATACCGCAGTGTAGCTGAAGCTTTCTATTTTTTAATAGACTTTTTTAAAAAATTATCATTTCATTTTTTCTTTGTTTTTGACTGGTCTCATTATTTATTGAACACACCTTGTATTTATATAATACTGTGTTCCTTGGCATTTTTTAAAGGTAGAAATGTTACCATTTGGGTACATGATAACAATCGTCTTTAAACTTTACATTGTATTATATATTTGTATTGTAGCTTAGAAATCAAGTCTTGAAATATGTAAAGGTATTTATTGATGACGTCACCAGTCGACAATGATTAACAAAAATCAACAAAACTATCTACAACTAGGGAATCTTGAACAAGCAAGCAAAGAAATATTTTTAAGATGATTTAACAAATACAGAGTAATATATATTTTTATAATCTGTTGAATATTTTCATTGAATAATATTAAATTAAATAATAAATTATTTCTTCCACACAATATGATTTTTTCCAATAAATATATTCGTTATATTTTATCAAACGTAAAACATTTAGCGACATCTGTATGTTTAAAAAAAAGATATTTTTATGTTCATATTTTACATATACAAACAGTATCAATATGTAAATTTAAAAAAATTATTGTTCTTATAATATTTAACGTAATGTTATATTCAATATATTCACAGAATGAAATATTTAAGGTATGTACGCTTAATAAAATTTTTAAATATACTTTCTATATTTAAATTTGAAATTTTATAATATATTGTAGGGTAGATATCAAGTCTTGGAATATCTTAAGATGTATTTATTGATAACGTCACCAGTCGACAATTATCAACCAAAACCATCTACAGCTAGAGAATATCGAACAAACAAGCTAGGTAACATAAATAATGATTTATCAAATGTAAAATTTTAAATCTATTTCAAATATTTTCATTAAATAATTAAATAATAAATTATTTCTTCGCCACAATATTAACATATTTGTTTTTGTATTATTTTTAAAATTAAGTACAAATATATTTAAAGAATGTCAAATAAACATTTATATTTAGCCATATATACATATTAACCAAACGTCTGCTATTTTATAACGGGGAAATTGCGCTCGCCTACATTCCTTCCATTAAATTAATGGTAAGAAATCACCCTTTTGTAAATTTCCCTGCAGGCGAACCAAAATTACATTCTTTAAACTACTAATTATTTTAACAGAATGTGTGTGTGGGCTTCCTAACAAACTTTCCTAATTACAAAACTTTTTATTACATTTCTGTTAAAAATTGTTTTTCGATTCTTAAAAATATAGGATTTCTATATTGTTTGTAGCTGCCACAAATTAAATTATTATTATATAACTATCTTTTTAATTATTTTAAAGTAATTATAACCATTGTTTAATTTAATTTGAGAGATAAAGAGACATTTTGTTATTAAATCTATTAGAGAAAAAATATTTTAATTATCTCTCTAAATAAACTGGAATGTGGAGAAAACTTTCTATATAAGTAATTGATAGAGAATATTTGTTATTTTATATAATGTACAGTATTTATTTAATCTAAACAACACAAAAGAAAATATTATCAAGAATTGATATAAATAGAACAATTGCAAATAAATCGAATATATGTTTTCAATGAAATTTATGTATTTGAAAAGACGTAAATATATATATATATTGAAAATGGAGCAATCCATAAATAAATCTTTAATTAAAAAGACATATATTGGATCAAAAAATCATTTATTTTACCAATATATCAGTTGGCTGAACGCCAACCTTTATCAAGGTGTTATAACATATTTAATGTTTGTCAACAACAAATGTGGCGCTGAGTTTGTTGTTGACACATATGTTTTAACAACTTGATAAAGGTTGGCGTTCAGCTAACTGAAATATTGGTAAAATAAATGATTTTTGATCCAATATATGTCTTTTTAATTTAAAAAAAATATATAAATATTTATTCACTGAACTTGGACAATTTTACTCAGTAAAATTCAGAATATAATAATTTCGGGCATAATTTAGGGGTTTTCAAATCTGATTGTCTAACGTATTTTAAACTAAAAAATTAACGTGAAAAAAAATTACAATGTTCTAAAATTGAAATGCAATTCAGAAAACATAACTTCATCAAGATCATAAAATACTTTTATATTATTTGAGTAAATATATAAATTTTCTGCTTTAAAAGGCAGAGGGAAAGAGTTTTTATAGATATATTTTCAAATAAAATATATGTATAGGTGAATGAATACGTTTTAGCGCAGCATACACACACAAGTATATTTGTTGTTGTTGTCGTGTCCAATGAAGAGCCTCAGATGTATCCATACATCTCTATCACAGCAGCAGCAATGTCCACTATCTTGGGGTTTGTAAAGCTGCTGCTCTGGGTCCATGTCAATTTGTTGTTGTTGTTGTCGTGTCCAATGAAGAGCCTCAGATGTCTCCATACATCTCTATAACAGCAATGTTCTCTATCTTGGGTGTGTAAAGCTGCTGCTCTGGGTCCATGTCAATTTTCTGTTGTTGTTGTTGTGTCCAATGAAGAGCCTCAGATGTCTCCATACATCTCTATCACAGCAATGTCCACTATCTTGGGTGTGTAAAGCTGCTGCTCTGGGTCCATGTCAATTTTCTGTTGTTGTTGTCGTGTCCGATGAAGAGCCTCAGATGTCTCCATACATCTCTATCACAGCAGCAGCAATGTCCACTATCTTGGGGTTTGTAAAGCTGCTGCTCTGGGTCCATGTAAATTTTCTTTTGTTGTCGTGTCCAATGAAGAGTCTCAGATGTCTCCATACATCTCTATCACAGCAGCAGCAATGTCCACTATCTTGGGTGTGTTAAGCTGCTGTTCTGGGTCTATGTCAATTTTCTGTTATTGTTGTCGTGTCCAATGAAGAGCCTCAGATGTCCCCATGCATCTCTCTCTCTCTATCACAACAGTCGCATTTTCCACTATCTTGGGTATGTAAAGCTGCTGCTCTGGGTCTATGTCAATTTTGCTCTTCATTGGAAAATAGGTGCCGTTGCCACGTTAGTCACCTTGGAAACAAACCAGAATTTGGTCAAATATTCCAAGGGTCCAGAGGGGACCGCAGGGAGGTGTGGTCGGACAATAATATGATAAAACTACGATATAAAAAATAGAAATTACTGAGGAATTCATAATAGCCCTTTCCGAACCCCTAATTTGTTTAAATACTGCTACTTTTTTAAAATAGCGCAATCCGTAACCGAATTCTTAGGTAAAAAGGTGAAGAATATATTGGATCATTAAATTTACTTTTTCCTATTTACAATATTAGCCAAAGGTCAATATATTGGTGAAGGTTGGCATTTGGCCAATCGAAATATTGGTGAATAGAACCGTTTGCATATACGTATATTCTCTAGAATATGAAGAAGAAATCTTAAAATGAAGTAATTAATACGTATACAGATATAGGATATATTTTGAATACCTTTAATAGAAAATTTTCCAATTACCAATTAATTTATTGGGATTTTACTTTTAATTAAAGGTTTATATTCACACACTAGAATCCTTTTTTTTTTTAAGCCTATTATATTTAATAGATCAACTTTATTTTATTTTAAAGATTTTTAATAAGTAAATGTTAGGAATATCAAAAATAATAAAATTATATATTTCCAAATAATCAAATTAGAATTTTGCTTTTATATTATTTTAAAAAATTTTGAGAATAAAATCCTCATGTCAGAAGTATAAAACACATACTTTTTATTTTAGAGGAAAAGTTTATTAATAATATTGTTCGTGTTCGTTTAAAAAAAAAAAATAAATGGTGATCGACTGAAAGGAAAAACAATGGGGGAAATAAATGCACAGAAACACAGTATAATAAAAGGATTTATTTTAAAGATTAAAAACAAAAGGGATAAAAACTATTATACTTATATAAAGAATTAAGGGTAAAAAAAACAAGAAAAAAGTTTAAGCTAAATTATACTTATATCTATAGAATTATGGTGGTATTTAAAGATTAAAACAGAGCTAAAAAAAACTAGATAAAAAAGGTTAAGCAAAAAAGTAAAGTAAAATTAAAGTAGTCTTAGGGAAGGAAGACAAAAATAAATGGCGGGGGGGTGTCGAGCGTTTGTTTACACAGTACCTCGTGGCAGCACCGTCGCAGGCTTGGCTTGGCTTGGCTTGGCTTGTCTTGTGCGATGTCCAATTGTCGCGACTCGTTGGTTGTCTAAGTGTCTTTTCCGCTCTCAAGTTGCTGCTTGAGGGATACTCCAATGCGTTCTCTCCGTCCACAAGACGCTGCTTGCAGGATAGCTTGACGTCTTTCCTTCCACAAGACGCTGCTTGCAGGATAGCTTGACGTATTTCCTTCCACAAGACACTGCTTGCAGGATAGCTTGACGTCTTTCCTTCCACAAGACGCTGCTTGCAGGATAGCTTTTAGACGTCTCTCCGTCTGGCAAGGGAACTCAACTTTCCCCTCCGCTTCTAACAAGGGAATCCTGCCAACTGACCAAAAAAAAGAATGTAACGTGACGCTCCGTCGTCTCCGCCCACGCCGACCTTTGCCCTCGGTCGGTCCAAGCTGGGGCTATCTATAGATATAGATGTCTTGCTCGTTGTCTCCCTTCACCTAAGACCTTCCTTCTATGTACAAAAAGTAAAGGATCTATAAAATAGTTTTAACAAATATATTTTATCAAAAAAAATGTATTCGAGAAGTAATTGTTCTTTCAAATATTAAAAAAAATATTTTCACATTTATATGAATATTTTGGATTTATAGCATTATTTATATTCAAGCGTATATGAAGAACTTGTGTTTAACCATGAATATAAGAAGTATTTTAAAATTCGTGATAATGTAAACAAATAATTTACAAAAAAAAATAAAATGTTCCATTTTTAACAAGAGAAAAAGCGCTCTACTACTCTAGATTATCTCATCAAATTTTACCAGACGATAGATATAATCAAATGAACCAAACGAGCGTTAATAAAATGCTCTAAATATCAATTTAATTAAAATTTAAACAAATTTAACCGGCCTAATTTTCTTTCTTAGTAGCATAGTTTACTTGAATAGTAATTACTTTTTATTTAGTTGGAATTGAATTCAAATATAATGTAGGTTATGTGGATTTAATTTGATTTAGCACGAGTATAGAGATATAAAATTATATTTAACAATATTATGTAGCCCGCAATCTAATTATATTTTCTGATAACAAATCTACAAAGGTTGTCTTATTGAATTAGAAATAATTGGTGCTTTATTTGTTTTAATATTATGTACACAGGTTTTTTTAATTTTAAATGTTATAAAAGTTTATTTTTATATTTAAAAAGGCAAATATAGGTTTTGTGTGTGTGCACTTTCAAGATAACATTTTTCACTTTAATGATATTATATTACACTTTAATAAAAACATTTTCATTTTTAAGCGATATTCTCGATTTTAAAAATATATTAACAATTTTTCTAAAGATGTTTTAGTATTTACTCCGAAATACTTTTGTTTTAATTCAATTTAATCTATTTTCGACTGTTTTATCCGTTTTAATAAAGCAATATAAATAAAGAATTTGAGAATTTCTCAAATAAAGTTGGCCACTGTTTAATATGACGTTGATATTTTCCTATATTCCCGTTCCAAGCTGCTTTACAGCTTGAACTTTAGCTATTTCAATAACTATTGTTTTCGTTTTTTATTGTTTTATTGGCACTATATGATATATATGTTTATTAAAATCATATAACTAATTATATGTTGGGATTATTTGACATGGTTGTGATATACTCGTAAATTGCTTTTTGACTACGATCTATGAAAAAAAAAGAAAACAATGGGTGTAGAAATCGGGTTTTAACACAAGATAATTATTAATATACCCTTTGCTAATATAAAATTTATGTTGAGGGAAATAATTGTAAGTTACTATTTTATTATCCGAAAATATATTTAGCAACAATGGCTTCTCGAAAAATCAAGAAATGGGTATTTAAGGCCAAATTTGCGTAAAGACGCTTAACACATGAAAAAACAATAGACGTTTAGTTTATTTTTGCTCCACTAGATGGCGCTCTGCCATCTAAAAAGCACATGTGCTCGTGGTCAGGAGATGCCTTCTTTATTTTTAATATCAACACCTGACCCACTTATCTTTTTTTTTCTATTGTTTTTTCATATATCAATATATAAACAGCGCGAAACGCGTTCGTGGATAGCTTTTCTTGATTTATCACAACAGCGCAAAACGCGTTCGTGGATGGCTTTTCTTGATTTATCAAGAAATTGGGTTGGCCAAATATCACGGAGCAGTAAGGGCAGTAGAAATTGTTTAATTTCAAAAAGAATCTTACGCCTTTAAAATAGTTTCGAATTTTGATAACAGATGGCGCGCTAGTGCATCATACATTAAGAGCTGTATAGAACATTTAAAATATTTCGATAAATATAATATTTTAAACGTGAGACATGGTCGGTCAAAGCGAGCAGGCAAAACACACCATTATTTATGCATTACGGAGATACCACTCCGAAACTTAAAAAAAAAAAAATGAAGTTACAACTATGTATTTTCAATATATTAATTTTAAATTCGAAGTACAAACGTTTAGTTTATTTTTGCTCCACTAGATGACGCTCTGCCATCTAAAAAGCACATGTGCTCGTGGTCAGGAGATGCCTTCTTTATTTTTATATATCAATATATTTACCAAAAAATAATATATGACGCAATATATACTATTTTTTTAAACGTTTAGTTTATTTTTGCTCCACTAGATGGCGCTCTGCCATCTAAAAAGCACATGTGCTCGTGGTCAGGAGATGCCTTCTTTATTTTTAATGTTAATTCTTATTTATTTTATAAGAGCGTTGAAAATTTAACCTAATATGATCGTAATAGTATCTATAAAAATGTTTTTAGTAGTTTAATTGTGTCCTTAAAAGTAAATCACAATGTGTAAAGAATAATGTTTAAAACGATATGTGCTTTTTATTATTATTTGACCATTGACATACACCGAGAATTTCGAGAGAACGCCTTTTAATTGAATTAAATTTAAATTTTTATGTATACTCACGGACAAAAACCTAAGAAAGTTTTATATTTTCATGTCGCCAGTCGTCAATTTTTTTTTTAAGGAGACAGAGGCAATTATGTTCACACTTGGTTATCTCGTGTGTCTTCAATAAAGGTCACTGTAATATCTTTCAGAGGTTATTGTCCCGAGTCCTGATATACATGCTGAAAGGTACAACTTCCTTTTCTTTTGTCCATGAGTGTATGGTTCTAACAGGGTTATCACGGTAGATGTTATTGCGATTACCAACCGATATAGGCTATACATTGTGTCACACGAAAATTTCATCATAAAAATATGCCGAGAAATTGTCTTCCATGAAGATGTAGCACGAAATCATGTCATCAAAGTGCGTTACAGTAGATATCTCTACAATTATTTATTTAAAAGGATCCTACTATGTTTATAACGTATAAACATCTGATACCTATATAATCAGACGCGTTGTGCCAAGTAAACTATGAAATTTATAACGGAATTATTCAATGAGGGTGAGTTCTTCATCTTAATAAGGTATAACCCACCGACTTAAACCATATATTAGACAATTGTTCTGTTTTAATTGCTCCAAACTCGGGCAATTAGTCTTGGAAAGGTGCTCTAAAGCCTTCTGTTTAATAATTAATTAAATAATTGAATTTCGGAAAGCCCTCTTTCATTAGCCTCCAAGTTGGAAGATTTCCAAAGAGTCACTCTCTTCTTCCATAAGTTAAAACACAATCAATACAAACACACACAGATATAAACAATGTATATTCAAGGAATAATATATTTGTTCCTTAATATTATAATCCTTAGAACATTTCAGAAAAACGGCAATTAAAAAAATACATTTTTGTGTGTCGTTGAATTTTTAATGAGTTATTTCCCAAAGAGATTAATTAGCACGATTTGTTAATCGTAATTAACAAAAATGATTCGTTGAAATAACAGATTGGATTACCACCATTCCTCTTGTTGATGCTGGAATTTCTTTCGTCAAGGTGTTATTATAAAATTTGGTTAACAACAGGTTACAACAGCCCGGTTCTATTTTTATTCCAGACATTTACATATTGGCACATTCTACCTTTATGCAACTATTGCTAACTTTTATCTTGATTATTTATAAGTCAACGGCGATTACGAAAGTCAAGGAAGATGGCAAAGAACGTCGTTGGTTGCGAGCGCAAGTCTGTTTGAAGTGTTTTAGCTAAAATAAAATTGAAGTTATGATCTTTTTAATATGTAAAATATATATTTATTATCTTCCATTTAAAAAAAAACAAGTCTAGATAATTAGAGTCAACTTTATACAGAGTGTTCCTAATTTTAACCTAAATTTAAGTAATTTGGACAAAACACTAACACCTTATAAGTAATTTTGATAGAAAAATAGAGGTATACGAAAGAACACTGTTGTGTAGAAATGTAGGGTAATAGTTCACAAAACACTGAAGCGAGATTCGGTAGAAGAATTCGCTGTGATGATTCTTTGTGGGCTGTTGCAAGGATTTAAATAAGATCACTGAATAGCAGAAAGGAGGGGGTAAAAATCTCCTTCTAACTAACTTTATTTAATACATCTGAAGAGGACAGAGGAAAACACGCGACTGGTTGGTATCAGACCAAGCCGTGTTCTGATTCTATGTCGGCGGCTCCTTTGTTGCAGGCAGGCGCCGCCGTGTTTACAGTCGACACCTGAGCCGTCTGGGCTGCGTCCGGAATAATGGATCTCCACCATTCCCCACAATGTATTTTCATTGCTGATCATATATTCCTTAGCTGGCCAAATTATACAATATAACACCGTTAGACTTTGTTAGTGTCTGAGGTTTATTCCAATAATCTTCTTACACCTTAAAGGAGAAATTTGATAACTTGTATCTTCAGCTATTTATATGTAAAATGTGTATTGAAAGTTTCAACAAAGGAGTACCATGTGGCAGCTAAGTCCAGGAGAATATTTTTACTCATAATAAGTATTTATTCTATACATAACCCTCTCTCTTTATTACTCTGTATATTTAATGTGGGTTAAAATTAATTACAAATATATTAACCTATTTTTCAATCATAATTACTTCTCGTGTGAATTCTTGTAGAAATCCCGTGTATAAAGCATACACTAAAACACAGAAAATTTAATATCTATTAAAATAAAATACTAAACACAAGGTAATAAGACCAAATCCAAATAAATAAATAATAATTTATTTGGTTTGGGTCTTATTACCTTGTGTTTATAATCTATTATTCCAAATTGTACCTTATCATAACAAGATACTGTTACTTATAGTATTTGATTCTGTATTCTTGTGTCTCGAATCCTAAAAGAATCACAAAAATTAATTATAAAGATGCAAAATTAATTATACATATAACACAATATATGGTCAAAAGAGATAAATAAAAATATTAAATATTCACAGAAATATTCAGGAGTGTGGTTTTTCTTTCAACAAACATTGCGAAAGGTTTTGAGGACAAATAAAGCTATCACAGGATTAAACCAGATGTTTGAGAAGAATAACTTCTTTAATGTGACCATCTCTTAGAAGATAATCGAACCATTCAACGATATTGATTTTTTATTAAATTGATGAACGAATTTCTTCAATTATTGAGCTGAATATGAAAAATAAAAGGTGTATTTGGAAGGCTTCAGTGTGGTGAACCTTTACAGCTATTCTAAATATCGATGGAAAGGTTCACCACTTAGAAAGACTTGACTCATCTCAGTGATGTGAATTTCTTCAATTATTGAAGTGAATACAAAAAAAAAGTATTAGAAAGACTTGACTCATCTCATACTTCTTTTTTGTATTCACTTCAATAATTGAAGAAATTCACATCCATTAATTTAAAAAATCAATAGTGTTGAATGTTTCCTTCCTCTATCTACAGAGGGCGCTACGTGTATTGGTTAGTCATCTTAGAGGTATAAGCTCTCGAACATCTCTGCGTTTCAACAAGTGGAAAGACTATCCATTATTATACATATACAAGAGACATATTGTACATACACTCATGGACAAAACTTAAGGGAGTTGTACCTTTTAGCATGTATATCGGGATTCACATATTGACTCTGAAATGTAATTACACTGACCTTTATTGAAGACACACGAGATAACCAAGTGTGATCAAAATTGACTCTGTCTCCTTTAAAAAAAAACAGACATCAAAGAATTTCCACTTCTTTAAGTTTTGACCGTGTGTGTATATATAAATGTTACTTATTTTAATTATTTGTGTTCTTCACTTTCGTACAAAACCGTACAAAGTCCACGTTAAATATGCTAAAGGAATCTAAAATAGCAATGGACAAAATGGTGACTATCCATCCACCACAGTCCGGTGGTCAGTTGGAACACAAAAAATCCAAGTTCAGCCAACAAAGATTTAAATCATTACATGGCAGGCTGACGTAAACAAGTGGTGAGCGGGGAGTAAATTCAATAATGATAATTTGGTTTTTAAAATTGGCGGGAAGATGGGAGAGCTAATTTTCTTGACAACTGTGTAAGGAAGCTCTTTTAAGTTAGAGATATTCATTGATTTTGTCACACCAGACTTTAATTTTTGGCCCTTTTTTGTTTTGTTGTTTTTACTTTCTCTGTTATTTTTTACTTAAGTAGTGGCAAGTAGAGTTGTGACAGCTTGTACTGTAAGTACACCACATGTCTACACATGTAGTACCAGGCCATGATAATCATGGTGGGTAGAGGGTTGTGACAGCTTGTACTGTAAGTACACCACATGTCTGCACATGTAGTACCAGGTCATGATAATCATGGTGGGTAGAGGGTTGTGACAGCTTGTACTGTAAGTACACCACATGTCTCCACCTGTATTACTTGGCCATGATAATTATGGTGGGTAGAGGATTGTGACACCTTGTTCTGAGAGAAATATGCATTGGATGGTACAGACAGGATTTACTTAAGGCAGAATTATAAAAAGAAAGGTCACCTCTCCCATCAAAATAGACGCCAAAAGTATTCGCCTTCTCTTGACCATCTCTGTAACTATCAAAACCAGCTTTAGAATCTCCAGAACGCACGCCTGGAGGCCACGTGTCCGGGCTAGTAGCAATCGTCAGTACAAGGCGGCGCTTTGGTTTCATAATATCCACGAGGTATTTATGCAATCTTCTAAATTCACCAAAGAGGTGTCTAACTGACAATATCGACATTTCTTCGGCCATAGAATGGGCCACGCTTTCAGGTAAAACTGACTTTTGACAAATTCTGGAGATTCCATATACACCTATCCCCCGATTTACACGGTATTTGTTTTACACGTTTTCGCTTTTACACGGTTTTCCAAATAAGTTTTTTTTGTTTGTTTGTTTTTTTCGCACTATACTAAATGCTACTGTGATTGAACACATGCGCTGTGTACACATCTCACGAGGAATCCCGAGCTTATGTGCTGACTACATATTTTAACCTGTCAATGCATTTTATTTTTATTTCTGTGTACATCTATCCCCCGATTTACACGTTTTTCTCAGGAACGTATCTACCGTGTAAATCGGGGGATAGGTGTATTACTTTTGACTCTCATCAAATTGAAGCTCGCTCTGGACTGACGAGAGTCGATAGTCCACGGTCTACAGGTGGGCGTTCTGGATTTACCTAATCTTGTGTTGTCGCTTTGTCACCGACCCGAGTCCGTTAGTTTGTAGAGACGGTCGATAGATGTCACATAATATTGACGTCTATTTTGAAGGTAGAGGTGTCCTTTTTTTATATTGATCGATATCTAGACAAAGCCACAAAATCTGTTTTTTTTTTTTTTTTGAAAATTCTGAATAAAAGACATTAATGGACCTGTGACAAGGTTCCAAATTCGAGAAATGACTGCAACTACCGTCCATACATGTGTTTAGTCATCATGGCCTCCTTCTTTATTTTTCTACCATCTCTAGTAAGTACTGCCTAAAAAACTTATGTGCTCAATTAACGTAACTAAACTAACAAAAATTAATCAATTATCTCTATTAGAAAAACCTAACTTTTCCCTCTCTTTCTCAATTAAAACTATTTAATAACGATTTAAAAAAAGGTTATTCCGCATCGCAATTTCAGCTCTGTACATAAAAAAACTTCATTCGTGTCGACATCAAAGGATCTTTGGATCAGCAATTTATTTGATCCTTTTACGTTTAAATTCTTCCACCTCGAGTTTTTTTTTTTCCCCCTCCTCTCTCGACTTGTGTTCCTGTTTTACACAACTCTTGGCTTTTATAAGAAGTAGGTCACTCGATATTTCTGCCCTGCAAGATATCCGCTTACAGTGTTTTTTTAAGGTTTTCCTTCTTTTATATAGATATATAATAACTTTTAAATATAAATATCTATATAAATATAACTGCGCTTACATGTCCTTCCGTCATCCCTAAAAAAAAAAACAGAAATGTTTATAATCAATAATAATTTTTTAAAATCATCTTATAAATAGATCAACATATTATATATTTACTTACGAGACACATCCTACATTAGAGAATTAAAGTTTTGATTACGTCCAATTCTTTTATTGCTCTAGAATGAAAAAAACAAGATGAGCTTTCGGAGAGAGAGAATATTCTTCCTTATTCACTATTTAAATAATATAGAGAGTTTGTAGATTAAATATCTTGTAATGGGGAAGATCAAAGAGAATCTTCGAAAGCTCACCTTTTTTTTTCATTTTAAAGAAATAAATGAATTTGAGACGTAATTTTGAAACTTTGTGTCTTTAATTGAAAAGCTAATTATACATATTCCATCTCTAATTGAAAACTTGTCGATTAAAGCGATGGAATATCAATATATAAGATGGGGAATATAGATTTTGCCGGGGGGATATTATAAATTTCCATATCTACATTTTGGCCATAGAGGCGGATAGTTTGCCGAGTTGATCAATTAGATAGCGCTTAGTTTTGACGTCTATTTTGACGGGAGAGGCGACCTTTATTTTATAAATCATTATCCTACCGGGAAAATGTCCATCTGTATTTTGGTCATAGATATCGCTTAGCCACTTTGTCAGCTAAACATATCTTTGGCAGATCCCTTGTGGATATCATGCCATGGGCTGACGAGGGCCATTAGTCCAAAACAATGATCTCCGGGTGGACACTTTTCACTTTGACAAAGTTGGTGACGTCTATTTTGACGGGAGAGGTGACCTTTATTTTTATAAATCATTATCCTCCCGGTAAAATTTCCAACTAGAGTGTAATATAGTTTGTTTTTATTTAATCTATTATATCATCCATTTATAGCAACTTTCTTTGTCTCCAATTTGCCCAGATTAATCTATTAGCTTGATTGTCTTTATATAATTTTCTCTGTATATAAATTTTAGGTTACCATTAAGTTCTATCATTGTTTTCCCTGCATGTATCCTATATTTCTGCTTGGAGACTCTGTATAAGACTAAAGGGTCTTAATAAAGCTTTTGTTGTTGTTGTTGTAATCTTTTATATTTTCTCCATTGTTGAGGAGAGAGTGTTAAATCTTCTATATCACTATATCAAGAACCAAACTATGATTTTTCTCTTTGCTCCAATGGTTCAAGCTGGCTGGAAGTCACCTTCTCTCTAAGCCCTATTCCAAAACCAAACCTAAAAGATAATGGATAAGGTTGTCAAGGGCTCTCCAGAATGATAGCGGAGATAGCGCATTGTCATACGAGATGTCGGAGAACCACGACGACCTGTCCCACCAGGAGGAATCTTTGGTTCTGCAGAAAATCTCCGAACTTGAAACCGGAGTTGGTCGATTTCGTCACGAGCTGCAAGTTCTTCAGGATACTTTTTCCCAGCAACACCTATCCCTCCTTAAGGAAGAAAACGTGAAACTCCGAGATGTTGTGAAAGGACTGCGGGCCCAAGTTGTAGAATTACGGAATTATTACCAAACCAGAATTGAAGAGGTCATTTCTGAAAATGTGATTCTCTTGGAATCGTACGAAGAACTCCTGGGAGAGGTGGCAGAGAGAAAGGAAATAGATCGTCAGCATCAGGAGGAGTTGAATTCCTTGAGAAAAAGCATGTCGAGAATGAAGAAGAGAATAAAGAATGAAGTCCAATCCCGAATTGATCGTGAAGTCGAATCCAAAATGGAAGAACTTGAAACAGATTTGGAATTCCAAGTTACAATGGAAGCAAGGAAGCTTAAGTCATCCTCGAATGGTAAGGTGATCCAGAATATCAACAAGGAACTAGAAACATCCCAAAGAACGATGCAAGAGGTTATTCAGGAAGAACAAGTCTTTCAATCTGATTCTAAAGTGGTATATCAAGATGCTGATCAAGCCGTATATAATAGTGGGGAAGTAAAAAACGAAATTCTGATAGATTTTCAAGTCGATACGGTTTATTTGGAAAATGTAAATTCTTCAAGTCCAAATGGTAATGGAATGTTACCAAATGCTAATAGGAATGCACCCTTTCACAAAGAAGAATTAGAATTCAAGAAGGAAACTCTGTCAGAACCAGGCAAAATGTCCCCCGAGGACCAAACTTTCTCGATGGAAGAGCAGCCAATCTGTGAGAGTGAAGAGATGACAAAAATGATTCCCAATGTTCAACATTTTATGCAGGAAACTACGCTGGACGATATTCTTGTTGATGTTGCCATTCAAGTCTTCGGCTCGGTCACGTTTGGCAAATCCAGGATCGTGGAAGTTACTCGCCAGCTCACATTCAATGTGGAGGAAAGCTTTGAAATCACCTATCTCGGTGAAACCTACCTCGCAAATATGTCTATGCAACATACGGATCAAGTTGAACTTCACATCGGAATTTTCCCCAACTCTCAGGGAGCTCCCATCCTCAACGCTGGACTATTGGCAATCCTGGGACCTCAGAGATCTGTCAAGTTCCAGGCCATGATGACTCTCATACCGGATAACCATCGCGTTCGATTCACGTTTGAAGATATCACGGGAGGACTTCAGCGACAGGTGGATCCAGCTGAATCCTCTTCTCTGGCCCTAGCTCTGGTGTTCTACCACGATGAACTGTACGGATAATGACTCAGCCTAATGGACCTAGAACTGCTGTTCCATTTTAGATTCCTTCACGTAAGTTGATTTGTGTATATAATGTAGGTAGAGCTTCTGTTCTTAGAGTTTAACTTCATCGCTGCCGATCACACGCCAGCGTATGATAATGAACTCAGGAGCTTATAACACGCTTGTGTGTGATCTTACACTTATTCTCCTTGTTCAATCATTTTAACTGTATTTTATGGTGGTCTCATGGGGGAATAAACATTGTTACCTAGTTATAAATGAGCATGGATTTGGGTTTAGATATAAACTCCTTTTTTATTGGATAAACAATTTTATTCAAAATTTATATATAACGCGGCACTGTCTAACTACCTACGCTAACAGAGGTATAGTTGCGAGAGGGTTAACTTTATTGGCATCCGTCAATGCTAAAACATACGCACTAAGTTTATAAATATAAACACTCATGGACAAAACTTGAGGTAGTTGTACCTTTTAACAAGTATATCGGGATTCAATCAATAACTCTGAAAGATATTTGATACAAAGTGATATTTAATGAAAGCACACGAGATAACTAAGTGTGAACTAAAATTGCCTCTGTTCCCTTCAAAAAAACATACGACCGACGACATCAAAGACTTTCCACTTTCTTATGTTTTGTTCATGAGTTTTCCAAGTACACACGGTATAGACAACAAAGGAACCTCAAAATCGAGACAGCTACTCTATCAACTGAGACATACCGGAGATAAATGTGGGAAGGAGCTAAAGAAAAACAGAACTTCCCTTCTTTTGAAAAGGGTGACATTGGGTTCCTGGTTCAAATCACATTAATAGGTACCGCTCAGCAAGAGCAACCTAGTTCATGATAATTGAACAATGAATAATATGTGAAGGTTATTCACATATTAAACCATTTTTAACGCGGGATTCAATCCCGGTTTATGACTGTAGGGAATCGAGCGTTTTACCCACTCGTCCACCGACTTATTGTCGGGAATCGAGCGTGTTACCCTCTCATCCACCGACTTATTGTCGGGAATCGAGCGTGTTACCCACTCATCCACCGACTTATTGTCGGGAATCGAGCGTGTTACCCACTCATCCACCGACTTATTGTCGGGAATCGAGCGTGTTACCCACTCATCCACCGACTTATTGTCGGGAATCGAGCGTGTTACCCACTCATCCACCGACTTATTGTCGGGAATCGAGCGTGTTACCCACTCATCCACCGACTTAATGTCGGGAATCGAGCGTGTTACCCTCTCATCCACCGACTTATTGTCGGGAATCGAGCGTGTTACCCTCTCATCCACCGACTTATTGTCGGGAATCGAGCGTGTTACCCTCTCATCCACCGACTTATTGTCGGGAATCGAGCGTGTTACCCTCTCATCCACCGACTTATTGTCGGGAATCGAGCGTGTTACCCTCTCATCCACCGACTTATTGTCGGGAATCGAGCGTGTTACCCTCTCATCCACCGACTTATTGTCGGGAATCGAGCGTGTTACCCTCTCATCCACCGACTTATTGTCGGGAATCGAGCGTGTTACCCACTCGTCCACCGACTTATTGTCGGGAATCGAGCGTGTTACCCACTCGTCCACCGACTTATTGTCGGGAATCGAGCGTTTTACCCACTCGTCCACCGACTTATTGTCGGGAATCGAGCGTGTTACCCTCTCATCCACCGACTTATTGTCGGGAATCGAGCGTGTTACCCACTCATCCACCGACTTATTGTCGGGAATCGAGCGTGTTACCCACTCATCCACCGACTTATTGTCGGGAATCGAGCGTGTTACCCACTCATCCACCGACTTATTGTCGGGAATCGAGCGTGTTACCCACTCATCCACCGACTTATTGTCGGGAATCGAGCGTGTTACCCACTCATCCACCGACTTATTGTCGGGAATCGAGCGTGTTACCCTCTCATCCACCGACTTATTGTCGGGAATCGAGCGTGTTACCCTCTCATCCACCGACTTATTGTCGGGAATCGAGCGTGTTACCCTCTCATCCACCGACTTATTGTCGGGAATCGAGCGTGTTACCCTCTCATCCACCGACTTATTGTCGGGAATCGAGCGTGTTACCCTCTCATCCACCGACTTATTGTCGGGAATCGAGCGTGTTACCCTCTCGTCCACCGACTTATTGTCGGGAATCGAGCGTGTTACCCACTCGTCCACCGACTTATTGTCGGGAATCGAGCGTGTTACCCACTCGTCCACCGACTTATTGTCGGGAATCGAGCGTGTTACCCTCTCATCCACCGACTTATTGTCAGGAATCGAGCGTGTTACCCTCTCATCCACCGACTTTTTTATGACATTGTGTCGCCGAAACGTCATGGACAATCAACTTTTTTAAAAAAGGTTCAATGGAGTCTAAAACACAACTTTAATTAAATAGAAGCACAAGTATCTAAATTTAAATAATTAAAATAAACCAGAACACTCTTCACGAAAAAGACAATCATAATCAAGATGTTGTATCAAAATACCTTGTAAATATATAGAAACTAGCCGAATGACCCGGGCAACGCCCGGGTTTTACCCGATTAAATGTTTTATTAAAATACTATTCTTTACAATTATAAATTGGCGTCGTGGATGGCACTCTTTTGAAACGTCCCGCTTCAATCTTTGTGTGTTTTTAAAATACAAAAAAAAAAAAATGTAAATTTTCACAACGATATTTGAAAATTGTATTATTTAGATTTTTTGTATGAATATATTTTAAATCTGATATATACATAAAATGATATGATAATGATAGCAAGTGATTTCTTGTTCCTACCCTGTCATTACGTCACTCAAGGTCACCGTCGCGCCACATGGTGGCGCAGCAAACGATGACACGTGATCGTAGCCGACCAATAGGAGGGCGCCGGCAAACCGTGACAGAGGCGGCCGATGACTGATTGATTAGGAAAGACGCTCGTAACTGTATATAGAATATATTCTTGAAGTACAAGACTTCAGCACGTCTCTGACCCTCCTTCTGACCTGGAACTTCCTGGTCAACACCTCAGCAAGCTGACTGGAACTTTCTTCTAGACTTTGTCAGTATAGGTGATTTGTGCTCCAGGAACTATGGAAACGCTGTAAATGAGATGAGCCTGTATAGATCTTTCATTTTGATACAAAATTAAACGAACGACTACTGAAAGTTTTTTTTTAAGCCTGCTGCAATCATGCGCAATTTAATAAACACAAATAAACAGAAAATCCAAGCACAAAACCAATATATCCAAAATCGATATTTTATAAAAACTTTCGCAAAGTCATTTATTTAATTTTGTATCAATCAACATAGTATGTCCTGCAATTGTCAAAATTTCAAAGTTCCTTCATGGACAGTACATGTTACTTTGGAACTGGAGCAATGGCAAAGATAATCATGCTTAGAACCTGGAGGCTGTTGTTGGATTCTGTGCTGCCTGGAGTATAGGGACTCTATTTGCACTTCCTTCCTGCGGTGATTCTGTATAAGACCGGTAGTCTTAATGAAGCTGTGTGTGTGTGATAATCATGATGGGTAGTTAGCGACTGGTGTTTTACTGCAAGTTCACACTACATGTAGAAAAATAGTTTGACTTTTTTCACTTATAAGGAAGGTATCAGAGCTCCATTTGGTTACTATACTCCTCGTCAGTGAGGTTGGATTTATGTAAGAGTAGGTGTAATGGCTATTTCTACAGTGGTGTGATAAGGTTTTATCTATATAGATAAAGAATTCTTCCTGGATTGAATTTAGACGATAAAAACATGGCGAAGGAAGACGAGTTTCTTTTATTGATACATTAGAGCAAGCTTTCGGGCAAAAGCCCTTCAACAGGCAAGATAAAAACGACACTATGAACGATGCATGCTTTCTTCTATATTTATGTAAATTAATATGTGTATGTATATATTCACTACAGCCATCGGTATCGTTCATAGTGTCGTTTTTATCTTGCCTGTTGAAGGGCTTTTGCCCGAAAGCTTGCTCTAATGTATCAATAAAAGAAACTCGTCTTCCTTCACCATGTTTTTATCGTCTAAAAGGTTTTATCTGTTAGGGCAATTATATAATGGTCACGATATAAAGGCAATCCAGAACTAAATTCTTTGAAAAACCGAATTATTTATACAAAAGCCTTCCAATAGAGAGCACAGTAAAGAAATGGTTGTGACAATCAACAGTAGTCGACTGTTAAAGAACAAGGTGTTAAAAGTGCCTACAGACAGCAAAGTAAATGGTACAATAACTTATAAAGCCTGCAACAACTGTCCTGGTGTGGAACTAACACCTACTCACATATTCTCATGTCCAGCAATGGCCGCAGCCTTGCAGAAAATTGACTTAGACCCAGAGCAGCAGCTTTACACACCTAAGATAGTGGATATTGCTGCTGCTGTGATAGAGATGTATGGAGACATATGAGTCTCTTCTTTAGACACGACAACAACAACAACGGGTCGTTTGTGGATAAACTGCCCATTCACTAGGTATTTTCAGTTCTTGGCTGTAAAATGGTAGAGATATGAGAATCCATACACAACCCAAACTCTTACAATGTTCAGGTGTAGAAGGTATAGTGTCCAACAAAAATTTGCTTTATGCAAGAGTCAAGCATCCCATGAAGCAATGTTCCAAGTTCCTGGGTTCTAGTTATCCGACATTGCAAACCTCCCCCACGTTATCTATTCCCTCCACTCTTACAAAATTAGAACAAACAATATCACAGCTATCTATCAGGTGATGATAACCTATCAAGTGTGAAACAAACCATCTAAAGGGGAGAAGACACACATTGAGTTTTAGCTGTTTAAAATAAAATCCATTTCGGCCAGAAATTTCCAGCGGATGTACAAATCCCACGACCAAATTCATCTACTTTAACCAACTATAATTCAACATAGAAAGCATCAACCTGAAGTTGGTGTGGAATAAACTGTACATTTTTTTTACTGTCACAATTAGAAATTGAAACCCCGACATCGGGCGCCTTTTTCTAAAGAAAGAATTCCTTCGATGACCCCCAATTCTTCCAAAAGTTCAAACTGACCAGTGAATGTGAGTAACCAAACAGGGCTCTAGCACACTTGTGAAAACATCTAACTACTTTCTACATGTCTAGATATGTGGAGCACCTATAGTATAATCAAACCCTACCTACATGATTATCATGGCCATATGTACTTGAGATAAGTCACTTTAAAGAAAAAATTCCATACAGGGAAGAGTATCTTGCAAAAAATATATATAATTTAATCAACTCATAAAATAAAATAAGACCTAATCCAAATAATTTATTAGTGTGTGACGTTTCGACAACAACATTGTCACCATCATCAGACAAAAGAATAATTTTATCTGATGATGGTGACAATGTTGTTGCCGAAACGTCACACACTAATAAATTATTTGGATTAGGTCTTATTTTCTTTTATTATAATCCAAATTGTGCTTTATCATTTAATCAACTCAAGCTTTCGAGCCTAGGGGAACCTTTATACAGGAGTAAGATTAAAGCTTACTTGAGATAAGTAAAAAGGAATCACCTTGGGATGTTGAGAGGTTGGGCTGTATGTGTTTAAAAAAGAGAGTTAAGTAAGCAGTTCAACACATTGTCAGAGAACTGACTCTAGAAGGATGATAGTTGACTGTGATCATACATCCTTGGAGCAATGGCCACCCAGACCTTTCGGTCCATAAACCGGCATGCGAAAGCATACCCTTTGCTGCATTATCTAGGTCACCTAACCAAAAGGAATGATGCATTCTCCATGCACCGAACGGCCATTGTTTGGCCCCTCGCACCCGCCATTATGGTCTGGCTCCATGGGGTCGACCAATTAACCCACAGGCGTCTCCGAGAGTTCATGGCAAGGTTGCTGACCGAGCCCTCCCGTTCGGACTGTGATCATACAGATCGAAAAATTCAATATAACAGCGGTATGGTAGATTAAACTGGCGAAACCGCTGGGAGGGTTTACCACTGATGAACCAGACCCTCCCATTAATTTTTCCATTGCAGTAAGGGCAGTAGAAATTGTTTAATTTCAAAAAGAATCTTACGCGTCTAGTTTCTAATTTTCATAACAGATGCGCGCGCTAGTGCATTGGGAGTTTGCAGGTTTTTGATAATTGAAGAAAGCAGTAGGTGATACCATAACTTTTTTTATTTTTTATTAAAGAAACTTTCAAGCAAGCCTTTCTTCAGATATAAAAAACATGAATATTAGCATTTTTAGATGAAAAAGAGCTGTTTGCAGACTTCTTTAATGAAATAAAAGTTGTAGTGTCACTAAGGCCTTTCTTTAGCTATTATTTCTAACCATAGAAATCTATGGGATAGCTTTGATAGGCAAACCATCTAAAAGAGTCCATGTAGAAAAAATACTGTATAGATCACAAAATACTGGAGACCCATTGGCGACCAAACTCTGCAGAGGCGCCATATACATATTCATTGTACATAGTATATATAGATGGAGATTTTGCCGGGAGGAAATTCATCTAAAGAGACAAGGGTCGCCTCTCCCGTTAAAATAGACGTCTAAACCAGATGCCATCTATTGACCATCGCCGCAACTAGCGGCCTCGGGTCGGTGACAAAACCACAACACCAGCTTTGGCAAACTGATAAGCGTCCACCTAGAGACCATGGTTTCGGGCTAATGGCCCTCGTCAGTCTAGGGTGGACTTTATTCCATGAGATCCACACGGGATCTAATGGAATCTTGACAATCTGCCAAAGATTAGTCCTTATCATCAATGTAAATTGACTGTGCACTTTTGCATGTATGGACAAGATGTCAATAAAATGACAGTAAAACCCCACTAAAGCGAACCTGGGATATAGCAAACCTTGCCTTATAATGAACTTAAAATAATCCCCATTTTAATTCTATAATGCAGTAAACTAAGACTTTATATATATAACAAACCATGGCTATAGTGAACCACAGGTTCAGTCCCATTGGGGGGTCACTTTAAAGGGGTTTTACTGTATATTGTGTCAATTGTCTAAAAGATACCGCTTTGATCACCAATCTCTATTTGTTTCTAAGGGTCTTCAAGTCACATCATGGAGATACTTGGGGGTCGGTGGAAGGATGGTCTAAACCGTTGGTTTTCAACCGCTACGGCCCGGGTTCGATTCCCGTATTGGACACTTTTTTATGAAAAAAAAAAATGCTCCAATGGCCCCCAATTCTTGTAAAGTCCAACCCCACCAGCGAGTGCAAGTAACCAAACGGGGCTCTGGCACATTGGTAAGTGCAAAGTCTAACTGCTTTTCACATGTGTAAACACGGGGTGCATTTACAGTAAAAGCAGTCGCCTACTTCTACCCACCATGATTATCATGGCCTGTACCACGTGTACTAGGGATAAGCAAAAAAAAAAAATGGGAGATACTTTAGATGTTCCTCCATGATTACCTTCTTATCTGCAATAGCACATTACAGTAAAACCCCTTTGTAATGAACCCCAATGGGACAGAGCTTTTGGTTCACTATAACCACGGTTTAGCTTTTTTTCTTTTTTTTACTTTTCAAAATTTTTAGACCGTATAATCAAAAGAGAGCTATACATACAGGAAAAGGCAGCCACTTAATAATAGTCACTTAGTTTTAATTCCTTAAATTGACCTATTTCCTTACATTAATGCTGAATATCAAAAGAAGTCATTTGATAATAGGTTATTCTTATCATTAGCATACATGTTTATATATACATGTAAATACAAGGTAATAAGACCAAATCCAAATAAATAAATATCTTATCTTGTCTTATTACCTTGTGTTTATAATATACTAGCCGAATGACCCGGGCAACGCCCGTGTTTTACCCGATTGAATGTTTTGATTCTAATACTATTTGTTACAATTATAAATTGGCGGCTTATATAAATGCATATGTTAGTTAATAACTATAGCCTATGTGCTTTATCTGTCTATGTACTGTTGGCTTCCGTAGGCGTCTCTTACAGGGAAAAAGAAAGGATTCCATTTGGTTATTATCTAATATATGCATTTATTTAGGGAGCGACCCGCTCCAACACAATAGTTACAAAGATGAAATAGCGAGAGGGGGGGGGGCAAAGGTGGCGTGACCGTAGCCAACCAATAGGAGGGCGCCATTCCAAAAAAAAAAAGCAAACGTTGACAGAGATGAAAACTGATGACTGATTGTTGATTAGGAGATGAGGAATGACGCTCGTAACTGTATATAGAATAATTAAAATTGTGCATTATATATATATATGTCATAGTCGAATGGAAGGGCATGTTGCAACATTGTGCAAATATGCGTCAAAAAAGAACTTGTTCCACACTCGTGAGCGGGCGGCGGAGGGGTGGCCTGCCCCACGCGCGCTGGCTCCCAGATTTATTTTGTACAGATTTATACATGGATGAATTTGTATTTACAATTTAACATATTAATTATGCCGAAAATAAATTATATCTCTTGGGCATTACATTGGGTATACATGTATATGGTAATGAAGAAAGTCAGACAACACAAATATATACCAAATATATAAACTTCTTTATTTAAGAACACATTTATGGACATTAAAGGAGGTGTTATATAAAGTGGAAAGAGAGGAGCTACATTTAAGTAAATATATATTTAAGAGAGAGTTATACAAAAATCTATATCCTTTATCTGCATATGTATTTAAGTTTTAAATATATTTACATATAGTTAGCTATAATATATAGTGGGACATACAATAGCTCTTTATTGGAATAATTTATTAATAATAATTTAGCATAATAAATAAATAGTTAGGTAAACCAGACCAACAAAAATTCAGGTGAACAAACAATGCGGAATGTTTTGAGGTAAGTGTATTGTTACCTGCATCAGGATTATGGAGTGTATAAAATGATGGTAATAGCACTGTTACCACAAAACATTGAATAATTGTAAGTCAAGTCTTTCACAGACACCATCAAAAATCTCAAGCTTTACAAGCTTGATACTTTAGTGTGATTGAGTGGAGATAAGAAAGAAGAGAGAAGAAGTCTTTCACAAGGTAACAACAAGACTAAATAAGTAAATTGATGATGTTTTGGTAAACGTTCATTGTTACCACTTCAGATTTATATAGAACTGAATCTACATTCAGTGTGCAGATTCTGTACTTTTATTATCTGAATATGTAGTGTTACAACATTGCTATCAAAACATCACCTACACTCATAGATAAAACTTAAGAAAGTTTCATAATTTTGATATTGCCGGTCATCTATCTTTTTGTTAACACTTAAACACAAGGTAATAAGACCAAATCCAAATAAATAGTGTGTGATGTTTCAGTAACAGCATTGTTACTATCTTCAGACAAAAGTACTGAATGAGAAATTTTACCACAGCATGTTCACACTTAAATAGACAAAAGAATTGCTATAAATTTATTAAATAAAAACAAACGATAGCATTGCGTCTCTTTATACATGAAATTTATTATGCTAGCTTTCGGATCTTATCGATCCTTCCACAGGCTAAGCTTTCTCTTTCTCTCAACTTACAGCTTAGCCTGTGGAAGGATCGATAAGATCCGAAAGCTAGCATAATAAATTTCATGTATAAAGAGACGCAATGCTATCGTTTGTTTTTATTTAATGTTCACACTTAGTTATCTCATGTGTCTTCAATAAAGGTCACTGTAATATCTTTAAGAGTTATTGTCCTGATATACATGGTAAAAGGTACATCTTCCTTAAGTTGTGTCTAAGTGAGTGCATGATTTACTTATTTGCAGTCAATCCTGTTGTAACCTTATTATATACTATAAACCAAATTAATTCTTATTATAATTTTGTGGTCTTGTTTACCCTTGTGCATTTTATAATCTAGATTTTTTTTCCCAAAAAAAAAAAAAAAAAAAGAAAAGAATGCAAAAAAAAAAAAAAAAAAGAATCTATTTATACATTTTTTTAAATATAATCATTAAATAAATCACATAATAAATATAAAATAACACACAATACTCTGGCTTTTAGAATATTTCATTCAAAAACAACTTTTATTTTTTTAAGTTATAGGTATATTTAAAAAAAATCTCTTTAAAAAAATGCTCTATGAATCCGGGTTACCTTAAGAGATCTCTAAAAAAAATTTTCAATGAGTATTTTTTTTTAAATCAAAAAATGTAATCTATATATATATATATATTTTTTTTTTAATGTGACTTTGATCCGTGAATAAATTATAAAGAAATGGGTGTATATATATATATATACAAAGGGGGGAAAACACATTTAATTTAAAACAAGATGAGATTCTTTATTTAGTATATATTAAAACATTTTTAAAAATTGTGTGTGCGACAGAAAAAAAAAAGATAAATACAAATAGCTCTTAATATTTATTCAGTTAAACCTGTCTATAGGGCCCCCTCTTGGGACTCAACAAAATAGGGTGCTATAGAGAGGGGGTGCTATAAACAGGTCACTTTTAATGTAAATTGCATCGTACTACGTATTTAAACTCTTGGAACTCACCAAAATAGGGTGTTATAGAGACGGGGTGCCATAGACAGGTCACTTTTAATGTAAATCGCATCGTACTACGTATTTAAAATTGGGCGCTATAGAGAGAAAGGTGCTATTTAGAGGGGGTGCTATAGAGAGGTTTAACTGTATATAGAACTATAGAAAATGTGACGAGAGAAATGAGTATTGTGGAAAGTAAAGGTGGCACAATTGTTGTGGTTTCTTATCCCCTTGTACAAAGATGACACAAATTCCATGAATCCATGCTTCTCAAGTTAAATAAAACGTGGCACAATAAAGGAGGCATTTTTTAATAAAATAAAAAAATAATAATAAATAATAAAAGAATATCAAAGTATAAAGTACTACCTAAATTCCAAGATACTTATGTTTAGGTTGGTAATTCAAAGTTTTACACTTTTTTTTTTTTAAATAAAGATTATGTGTAATGGGAAAAAAATATTCATTTTTCAAAAATAGACTACATTAAAAAATATTAAAGTTAAACCTCGCTATAACATATTACTTGGGACCAAGATTTTATAATGGTATAACACCATGTGTTTATAATCCAAATTGTGCATTATCAACACCATGTGTTTATAACACCATAGAGTTAAAATAATTGTGACTTAAGCATGTATATATAACCATGTGTTCTCCAATGAGCTTCCAATGTATTAGATTCAAGTTAAAAATCCCATTTAAATAATATTAAGATCATACTCTCCAGCCTATGGGGCATATACAAATCTAGCAAGAGTTCTGAAGGAGGAAGGAATACAACAACAAAAAGCCTTTATTTAGGGTCACTGACCCTATACAGGATTCACCAGAGGTATGCATAAGAACAAAGCAGTGAGACAAAGGAAACAACGATATAGACAGAAGAAAAAAAAAATAAGAAAGAGAAAGAGGGAAGCAAGAAAAACAACACAAAAAGCAGTAAGAAAGTGAGGAGTGAGTGTCACTTGGCCTTCTTCTAAGATATGGACTTGTGGAAACCATAAAACGCCGTAGCAATATACTTATTCTGGGTCATATTGTCAATTATTGATGGAAGTGAAGCACAGAGTTGCCCAGTTTTGAGCATAAGGGGAGGAAGGAATACAAGGTATTAAGACCAAATCCAAATAAATAAATAGTGTTTGACATTTCGGTAACAGTGTTGTTGCCATCTTCAGACAAAAGTACTGAATGAGAAATTTTACCACAGCATGTTTCTAATTCAGTACTTTTGTCTGAAGATGGTAACAATGATGTTACCGAAATGTCACACACTATTTATATATTTAGATTTGGTCTTATTACCTTGTGTTTATAATCTATAATCCAAATTGTACCTTATCAAGGAGGAAGGAAATAAGAATTACATTGGATTGAAAAGCAGAAATTATCCAGTCTCCTCCACTTAGTCCTAAATAGAGAATAAACTGCATGAATAGAGAATAAACTAAAAAGTATCTAAACAGATAAACAAAGAGCTGCCGTGATAATATTGCACTGATGTAATATTATATTTGTCAAAAGTTATCATAAGCTACCATTACATGACATCATAAGGAACATCTATATATAATTCACATTCAGGGTGCAAAAAAATGGCAACTTTTGATTAAAATATATAAAATAGAGAGTTTGACTTTTTTTTTTCTTACACATGAATACCATCCTCCTGCACTCTTACTAATAGGGGTCGGTGGAAGGATAGTCTAAACCATTGGTTTTCAACTGCTATGACCCGGGTACGATTCCCGCATTGAGCACATTTTTCTAATTAAAAAAAAAAATGCTCCAATGACCCCCGATTCTTGCAAAAGTCCAACCCCACCAGTGAGTGCAAGTAACCAAACAGGGCTCTGGCACATTTGTAAGTGCAAAGTCGAACTGCTTTTCACATGTGTAGACATGTGGTGCACTTACAGTAAGAGTTGTCGCCTACTTCTACCCACCATGATTATCATGACCTGTACCACGTGTACTAGGGATAAGCAAAAAAAAATAACTTTTACTAATGCTTATATTCATCAAAAGATACAACATTTGGAGATCACTAGAAAACACAATAAGGTAGCAAGACCTTATATCAATAAATTGTACCTGCCAGTAATATAGCATTTGTTAACAAAACTTTGCACAGAATTTGGTGTCTTGGTTATTATCATAATGTATTTTTTAAGAGGAAGATATTCATGCCAGGAAAAAGAGCACCTCTCCCTTTTAATTTAATGCAATTTTAAAATAAGAAGTGGCCTTCCTCTTATCACACCTATTAATATGTAAATATGCATATAGGAAAGAAACAGAGTGAAAACTATAAAGTAATTGAAGCAAAAGTTTTCATTAAGTTCAAAGACCAATATTTCTGTAAACAACGCCGTCACATTAAATTTAAACTAAAGGGTCACCTCTCCCGTCAAAACAGATGTCTAAAACCAGACTGGAGACAGGAGAGGAGACCCTTGTCTCTTTAGATCAATTTCCTTCCGGCAAAATTTCCGCCTTCGTTAAATATACTTATTTAGTCTTTTAATGTCACTTAGTTGATCCCAATCTACAATTGCACCTATTATCATTCTTTTTTTGTTCAAAATTTAAAAAATAAATAAATAAGAATAGGAGCCGCTGTCTAGTATGTCATTATTAGGGCTATAAATGTTATTCTACCCAAAGTACAGAGAGTTGGAAAAATTTGGAGCCATTTTTTTTAACATTATACTTTTCTTTTTATATATATATATATGACCCACTTCAGCGTGAAACACGTTCATGGATGGCTTTTCTTGATTTATCAAGAAATTGGGTTGGTTAAATATCAGGGAACAGGTTAAATCAATGAATAGTTGATTTCTGTTCCACCAGATGGCGCTCTGCCTTCTGAAAAGCACATGTGTTCCTGGTCAGGATATGCCTACTTTGTTTTTAATATATATATATATATTAAAAATAATGAATGCATATCCTGACCAAAAGCACATGTGCCTTTTAGATGGCAGAGCGCCGTCTAGTGGAGCAAAAATAAACTAAACGTTTATTGTTTTCTCATATATATATATGTTATATTAAAATATTATTTTATTTGAAATTATATATTTCACATAGATGCAAATACTCTGCTAAATCGACCGCCAGAGGTCACACTTCCCTTATAAAAACTCATTGTTGTTCTTCCCCGTTGGCCGACCCAAACCTTTTGTACATTATGTAAATAAGCTTTTCCTTTTTTATTCTTACGCCTTAAGCCAGGCGGTACTTACCCAAATTATGTTTTATATATTATTCTAAAGCTCAATTAAAGCAATCTATTATCAAAACTATTTTTATTCTTTCAATATTTATGCCACGACTGCTCCCCAAGATGATCATAAATTCAAGCAGAAAATATATATATTTTTAATATATATATATATATATAATAGTTATTTCTATACAGAACTTATAGTGCAATGAATAAAAATAGAAAAATATTGGGAGGGCCTGGCTCATCAGTGGGGAACACTACCATCTATCATTCATCTCTACTAATACATAGTAATAGTAGTAATTATTTTATGGTACGAGATATTTAAAAACAAACATGGGCTTTATATGGTTAAACTGTTTGGTTTCGACCACTACGACCCGGGTTCGATTCCCGCATTGGACACTTTTTATGTTTAAAAAAAAAAAAATGCTCCAATGGCCCCCCGATTCTTGCAAAAGTCCAACCCCACCAGCGAGTGCAAGTAACCAAACGGGGCTCTGGCACATTTGTAAGTGCAAAGTCGAACTGCTTTCACATGTGTAGACATGTGGTGCGCTTACAGTAAAAGCAGTCGCTAACTACCCACCATGATTATCATGGCCTGTACCACGTGTACTAGGGATAAGCAAAAAAAAATATATATATATATAATAAATGGGGGAGATATTAAAAAAATTTTTTTTTTCATATATTAAATGGGGTGTTCCAGTGTAGATTGAAAAAAAAAGAAAACAAAGAGATGGCAGTGAAGATTAAGTCTTAATAACAAAAGTCAAGTTTCAGTGAGCACGTTTGTCTTCTTTAATTTTCAGAAAGAAAACAAAGTTGGAAAAGAGAAGGAATGGATAAAATATTGTATATAACCCATAAATAATAATAATAATAATACAATTCGCTTACAAATATTTTTTTTTAAAAGTTGGAAAATTATTTTTTAAAATATCACAAATGATTTTAAAGATTCTAAATAGACCAAAAAGTGTCAGTTTCAACACTTACTAAGAATCAGCTAAGCCATCTCACAGCCATGGATAAATTTTCGATCATAGATTGTTCAAATAAATTAGTATATTGTACTCCATGTTAGGAGCGTCTGTACATGGCATCTGTTCCTCATGTCAGAGGCGGCCATTTCTTTTGGAGCTAAGTCAGTGGCCTGCCACTGAGTAGTGCTCCCAGCCTTAATGACAAAGGTAGATGCATTTTACTTCACCCAGTCATGATGGTTGTCAAACTTTACAAGCTTGATACCTTAATATGATTGAGTGGAGATAAGAAAGAAGAAGAAGAAGTATATATGAGAGATAAAATGCATCTCTCTTTCCTTCAAATATTCAAAATTTAAAACCATTTTTTCACCTTCTCTAAAATATATTAAATTCTTTAAATCAAATAATCACAATTTTTTTTGTGTGTATAATAAGAATAATAACTTTTTTTTTTAATATAGCTTCTATACCACAAATAATAAAAAACTACTTTTGCGTAGAAATGAAGTTTTTTTTTTTTACCATTTTTTAAAGAGTAAATACACTCATGGATAAAACTTAAGGAAGTGGAAAGTCTTTTGATGTCACCAGTTATCTTTTTTTTTTTTTTTTTTTTTTTTAGGGAGACAGAGGCTGTTCACATTTGGTTATCTAATGAAAGCTGCACCCCTATACCCCATTTCATGAGATGATGAACTCATGGAATTTGTGTAATCTTTACACAAGGGGATAAGAAACAACAACAACAACATATTTGGTTATCTTGTGTCTTTAATAAAGATCACTGTAATATGTTTCAGAGTTATTGTCTGAATCCCAATGTTAAAAGGTGACAACTTCCTTAAGTTTTGTCTCCATGAGTAGTATATCATATATATATTTTAAAATCTCTTTATAAATAAATGTTTGTAAATTGTTTCTCTCTCTATATATATAGAATAAAATAAATAAATGAAAATAACTATGGGAGAGAGAGAATATAAAAATCAAAAATGGTAAATGGCATATTAGTCACACAAACTGTCAAAAAAGTCAGTGGTCAAGTGGGTAACACGCTCGATTCCCGACAGTCATGAACCAGGATTGAATCCCGCGTTAAAATTTGTTTAATATGTGAATAACCTTCACATATTATTCATTGTTCAATTATCATGGACTAGGTTGTCCTTGCTGAATGGTACCTATTAATATGATTTTGAACCAACACTAACTGTTGAGCTACCAATTAGAGCTATTCCTAGAGGTAGTCTCTCATTGGTGATGATACCATCATGGATAGGTGGGGATGTTATAATGCTATAAATCTACAAAATCTTTGTCTTCATTTTTAATATTGTTAAAAAAATAAACTCTATAAATAGCAAATATAGAAGAAAAATAATTGAAATTTTTCTGTGTACAAAAGATGAAACTATATAATTTAAAGTATTTATATTTAAAAAGGCATACCTGGATTTGTGAAAGAAAAATACAATTTTTTCTTCTTCTCAAAATATTTCATGGGATTGCCCCCCTTTTTATTGAGCAAAATCAAATAAGTCGGTGGATGAGAGGGTAACACGCTCGATTCCCGACAGTCATGAACCGGGATTGAATCCCGCGTTAAAGTTTGTTTTAATATGTGAATAACCTTCATATATTATTTACTGTTTCAATTATCATGAACTAGGTTGCTCTTGCTGAGCGGTACCTATTTATGTGAATTTGAACCATTGTGCAATAAATTGATAAAGAGGGAGAAGCAATCCCTATAAATATTTTGAGAGAAAAAATTTTTTTTTTCCTTCACAGATTACTGGTAAGTCTTTTTAATATATTCAATGATCACACATCACCTTTTAACTCAAACTATATTTTATAGTAGGATTTCTTTAACCAATAAAAACAATCTCCCTGTAGTGTCTTTATTGTAATTGTAGTTTATAATAAGAATAGTAGGAAGCTGTTTCATTGGTTAATTTTTTTTTTTTTTAATTGTGCCTAAATAGTTTCAATTCATGCCCTGTAGAGGGCGCACCAATAATGCCTTTTTTGTTAAAGTAGAATTAGTCAACAGGTCAATGACCTGTGCACTTGCGCTTTTAAAAAAAAATAATAAAAGTTTATAAAACATAATTTTCAAAAATATTATTGACAACATCAAAAAAACACTTGACACCTTTTTATATACAGTTAAACCTGTCTATAGTGCTCCCTCTTGAGACTCACCAAAATAGGGTGCTATAGAGATGGGGTGCTATAGACAGGTCACTTTTAATGTTTAAAATCAGGCGCTATAGAGAGGAAGGTGCTACTTAGAGGGGGTGTTATAGACAGGTTTAACTGTATATATATATATAATTCAAATGAAAGGCAAAAAAAATAATAATACTTTTCTGTAATAAAATAAATCCAAATATATGTAAATATATATTTTTGTTAATTTCAATGTGGTGCACTAAAAATATTTCATTTACATATTTACGCTTCATTATAGATGGCGTCACACTAGCCTTTTTCTTACTACAATAGTAGTAGTATAGGATTGAAACATAAACTGACCAACATAAAAAAAGAAACATCATTTTTTAAAAGTAGAAAAAAAAGCATTCTTCTGTGTGTGTGTCCTCTCTCTTTGAAAAAAACTAATTAAAAAAAATACCAACAAAGAGTAAAAAAAATAAAATAAATAAAATTGCATGGCAGTTAAGGGATGTGTAAATTTCTTAAGATGAATATTGATGATACGATTAGAAAAACAAATAAAAAAAAGAGTATTTTAGTAGAAAGTAAACAAATCTAAGAGTAAAAAAAACCTGCCAATAGAGAAAGACCAACCAAAAGGTGAACTACATGAAGATGAGCTATCCAAGTAAATAAAATGGTGAAAGGGAGACAAAATAACCAAGTTGCTGGTATGGAAAAGGCTGTCATATAACAAGGAAAAAATTTCCCACAATGCAGTAACAACTGTTGCTTAACACAAGGTAATAAGACCAAATCCAAATAAATAGAGTGTGATGCTTCGGTAACAGTGTTGTTACCATCTTCAGAAAAAAGTACTGAATGAAATGATTTGGTCTTATTACCTTGTGTTTATAATCTATAATCCAAATTGTGTGCTTTATCAACTGTTACTTAATTTATTTTTTCAATGCATCTACTTTGTCTGATTTTGAACCTCAGGTGTCTGCCATTCACTCAATGAAATCTCAATCCTCCTTGTTCAATCATCACATTGCATATTTACAGTATAGTAACTGTGGTAATAATAAACATTGTAAATGACTTAAGGTAATAAGACCAAATCCAAATAAATAATTTATTTATTTGGATTTGGTCTTATTACCTTATGTTTATAATCTATAATCCAAATTGTGCCTTATCATTGTAAATGACGGTGTAGGTTTTAACCTCTTTTTTTAATTATTTTTTTCATTTATTGGCTTAACTGGGTTAAAAAAAAGAATGTAATAGCACCTGGGGAAAGTATTGGCTACAGCATCTGGCATAATTGTCTCTTCATCTGGCAAAGTAAACATTTTAAAATAAAAACATAAAGTAAACATGTATTAATTGTTACTACTCCTATAATTGGGATATCTTAGCACCATGGTGCTACTGGGAAAGTAATGGAGTTTACTGATTTCTCAGTTGCTTGTGGCTTTATAGAGATTATTCCTCTATTTCTATTCCTTAATCCAAAAGTTATTGATGTTAGGAAAAATTGGAAGAAGACCTCCAATGAGCTGCTTGCTAGAAGGGGTCAAGGAAGCTACCAGAAGGTCAGTAGTTGAGTGATGGGTCACCAAAAGATCACAAATTAAAGAATTTTTGTCGATATAGTCACCAAAGGTTGACTTGATGGACACTGTTTTTAACACAAAGATTGGAAGGAAGCTCTCTATTGGCAGGTTCTATAGAATTGGTGTAAAGAGAGAGCTATGAGAGAGAGCGGTGGAACATCCCAGACAAACAAACCACTAGGGTTGGTGAATAAGTAGGTCCCAGGTATCCAACCACCGTAGGTTGGTCACATCCTGACTGCTAAGTGGGGGGGATCCATAGCTTAGCACACGGAACCGCCAGAACACCGCAGCCGCCGCAATCAGCCAGGTCCCTACGGCCAGGTAGAACACCACCTGGAGACAGACTCTCACCAGGGGCCGTTTCACCAACCTGCACACACTCCAGTGATAGGATGGCCAACCAAGGCAGACAATCTTTCATGCAATCATGCTTTATCAGACCACTGACTCCACAAAGGTGTGAAACACACAAATAATATTTAATTAAAAAGTCATATATTGGATCAAAATATCATTTATTTTACCAATATTTCAGTTGGCTAACGCCAACCTTTATCAAGGTATTATAACATATTTAATGTGTATCAACAACAAACTCAGCACCACATAACGTCAACAGAATTAAGTTTTAAAAAATATTTTTTTAATTTTTATTATTATTATTATTATTCAGCCAACTGAAATATTGGTAAAATAAATGATATTTTGATCCAATATATGCCTTTTTAATTAAAGATTTATTTATGGATTGCTTTATTTTTAAAACAAATAATATAGATTCACAGAAATAAAGTTAAAACTAAATTTAAAATAAATAGGTTTTAACTGTAGAAGGTTAGGGAATAACAATTTCTATATATGGGATTATCTGTGTTGAATATGTTGGAACTGCTGAGGTAGATCAATTCTTCTGTTTATACTGTTATTGTAAAATGAAAGGATTTAAAAGTATGAATGTTTCTTTTATACACAATACAAACTTCTACTGTCCTTACTGCGATGAAAAATATGTATTGGGAGGGCTTGGCTCATCAGTGGTGAACCCTCCCAGCGGTTTCGCCAATTTAATCTACCAGACCGCTTCTCAGAGCTCTAATACTGTATTGGATCATTCTGCTTATATACGCAGCACTGAAGGATGGAATCTCAGAAATGGTTTTCAAGAAACTATGGACATAAGCTTATAGGACAGTAGAATTACATTCAAATATTTGCATCGAGCAATGCTCTTCCGCAAACATTCTAGAATGAGTCTATTGTATTTGGAGAATATGTTATGAAAATGTGACATCTTGTAGGATGAACAGTAGAATTTTCATACTGAAATATTAAGATTTCGTTATCTTGATTTCTGATATATTACAGCTATGCTCTTCTCTGTGTCTATTGAACAGCAGGCCTCCTCTCATATGTAAGAGATGTTGAATTGCTGGCATGAGATGGGGTATATGGCGTTCTGCTTGCTTCTCAAGACTATGTATTATTATAATGCTCTATTTAGAAAGAAATAGTACAGTTCGAGGAGCATGAATTCATGGAATTTGTGTAATTTTGGCACAAAGGGAATAAGAATCTGTGGTGTATTTAGGTTGATTTAAAGGTAGAAATATATTTTAGGTTTGATTTATTTAAATGACTTTTATTATATTACACCGTATTAGATGTAAGCTTTAAGAATTACAAGTTAACAATCGAATTATGTGATGATAAATCATATGTTATGATATATACAATATATCGCAGAATCTGTGGATTTATTATTATATTAATATATTATATACAATATTATATAATTAAAATATAAATATATGACAGAAACAACAACAAGAAACAGTGCCAGGCCAGAGAGTTGTGTCCCTCCTAACAGTACTCACAAGATGAGGTGGTCGAGGTGATGCAGCAGGGAACAGAGCAGCAGCACCTTGAAGAGATAGGAGGGCAGGTAATGGTGAAGGAACAGGGTCCTGTCTGTCAGGAAGTTGGGCACCAGGAAGAGAGAGAATCCTCCCAGTGTCACCAGACCGCTGTACCAGAACTTCTCCCAGGCTTCTACACACACTTGTTGACTAGCTACACAGCCCAGTGTGCTATATGGGGGGTGTACCAGTGTTTATTCCCAATTGTAGACATTTAAAGGAAAAAACTATAGTAAAGCCTTGTTATAACAACCTCTTTTATAACAGCAACTTGCTTTCAAAGACAATTTTATAACACTCATGGACAAAATTAAAGGAAGTTGTACCTTTTAGCAGGTATATTGGAACAATAACTCTGAAAGATATTACAGTGACCTTTATTGTAAAGACACACGAGATAACCAAGAGTGAACAAATTTGCCTGTGTCTCTTTAAAAAAAATAATGGACGACCAAAGACTTTCCAGTTAAGTTTTGTCCACGAGTGTATTTGGATTTGGTCTTTTTATCTTGTGATTCTAATCTATAATCCAAATTGTGCTTCAACAACTTGTTTATAATCTCATAATTCTAATATTCCAAGTTTTAAGTCCCAAGTAGTTCTGACAACATAAAATCTTGGTCCCAAGTTATGTTGTTATAGAAAGATTATAATGTTATAAATGGTGTATCCCAATGTGAATACTTCACAGCTTGGAATACTTGAGAGATTTTAGATATCAACAATATAATTTTATTAAGAAAAAGGCATCTCCTTATTGTGCAACTGAAAGTTGCTGATGGCTGATGTTGATGTTTGCTCGGATAGATGGCGCAAGCCATCAGCAACTTTTAGTTGCACGATAAGGAAATGCCTTTTTCTTAATTTATGCACCATATCCCAGTACAATATCACATTTGTACTATTTTTTCATAATATAATTTTATGTTTCCATATCAAAACTGTAAAATATATAGCACAATCAAATTATGGATTTAGTATTGTAATTGAGCAATGATTATTCCCTACATACATCCCTACAAACATCTGCTTGCTAATCTCCACTCAATCATTAAATTGTGTCAAATGGTGTTGAACAAACATCAGAGAATTGTGAGAAGTAAAATTATTTTGTCATTAAGATCGGAAGAACTTCTCAGTAGCAGGCAGACTTAGCTCTAATATAAAATGGCCGCCTCTGATATGAGGGGCCTCAGTTGGAGGGGCAGCCAAGTGATATTTCTATATCATAGATTTTGGTCTTGTCAATGGTAGATGCACTTCACAAGGTAATAAGACCAAATCCAAATAAATAAATAGTGTGTAACATTTCGGTAACAGCGTTGTCTGAAGATGGTAACAACGCTGTTACCGAAATGTTACACACTATTTATTTATTTGGATTTGGTCTTATTACCTTGTGTTTATAATCTATAATCCAAATTATGCCTTTTCGGTAGATGCACTTATTTCTACAATTGGAGCAACTTGTTCAATTCTTCACTTCTCATTGTAATATTGAAGAATTTAATGATTTAAGAGAAAATAAAATCACAGCAGCCAAAGTCGGATTGGTCAGCATCCTTGTGCCATCTGATATATCAAGTAGTATCACTATTTTTTTCTTGTATGGCATCAGTTTTCCAAATACAATACAGATAAGTTCCAATTATTTTTACAGACCTTTTTATATGAACATTTCATCTTGCATCTAATCACCGCTTTCCTGGCAAATTTCATCACTTCAAACCTCATATTAGGAAATTACATCTTAAATCCATCATATTAAAATACGGACTTTTTAACAAAATATTAACCATTGTTGTTACTATGATCTCCATTTCTAAAGAAAAATAATTTTTACCCCTAAAATTTTATATTAATATATTTCATTACAGTATAAAAACCTCTAATTGCAGAGCCAAAGTGTCGTTTAGAAAGAGGTATCCTCTTAGAGGTCACTTCCCTACAAAGGACAGTTTATATCGCCAAAAATTACCATTTTTAGCAACTCTCTGGTAAGATGGCACCTCTACCTAAAAGGCACTTTATCTCTGTAACTAGGTGTTGTCGTGTACAGGGAGGTTTCTATCTGAATAAATATATATTTTAATTTAAGACGAATTAATCCTTTCAATAATTATAATAACGAAAAGATTCAAAAAGGATAAGTTTCTTTATTTGAAAAATCAATTCGAGCTTTCGGGCGTAAGCTTCCCTTCTACAGGAATAATGGATATAATTTCAAGTAGTCATGTATTTACAGTTATAAATATTTTCTTTAAATGGTTTCTCGCTTTGGTCTTGTATAGCGTGAGTGGATCGCATACCCGCGTGATTTAGTTTAAATCAAAGAAAAGCCCTGATAAACAGGCAGACATATAAAAGATAGAATAGACGAACATAGAAGAAATATTAAAACAAAGACCCCAAATCTCTAATAGTACAACATATTAGAAACACAGATCACGATTTCAACCTAGCAAACCCTAATATTCATTATACAAACATAAATAGTAAATACAAAAGATTAATACTGGAAGCACTGATTTCATCAAAATATAATAGTATAAATAGACACATAGATATCCCGGAGACATATGATAGGCTGGTCCAAATACTAAAATAGAATTATCCGTTTTCTCTTCATTACACCACTTAACAATTTTGCCTATAATAATATAAACCAATTTAAAAAAAATTACATAGCAATAATTTTTCTTAAATAATAAAATATAAAACTACATAAATAATCCTAGATATGCAAAAAATAGCTTATATATATATATGTATAGATAAATATAGGGCATATACTGGATATAAATTATTGATCAACTAGTATTTATAGGGGCAACACGCCTCTCTTTATCAGGGCTTTTCTTTGATTTAAACTAAATCACGCGGGCATGTGATCCACTCACGCTATACAAGACCAAAGCGAGAAACCATTTAAAGAAAATATTTATAACTGTAAATACATGCCTACTTGAAATTGTATCCATTATTCCTGTAGAAGGGAAGCTTACGCCCGAAAGCTCGAATTGATTTTTCAAATAAAGAAACTTATCCTTTTTGAATCTTTTCGTTATTATATATTTTAATAGCATCTGATAAGGCACAATTTGGATTATAGATTATAAACAAAAGGTAATAAGACCAAATCCAAATAAATAAATAGTGTGTGACGTTTCGGTAACAGCGTTGTTACCATCTTCAGACAAAAGTACTGAATGAGAAATTTTACCACAGCTTCTTCTTATCTGCTATCTTGTTTACACACTTGATAACAGGAACTATTTAAACCATGCTGTGGTAAAATTTCTCATTCAGTACTTTTGTCTGAAGATGGTAACAACGCTGTTACCAAAACATCACACACTATTTATTTATTTGGATTTGGTGTCTTATTATCTTGTGTTTAGCATCCGATACAGTAGAGTCTCCCATGAAAAACCACAGCCTCATGGCTATACCCAATCTTTCTTGGCGGTCTCTCACGGGAGAGTCTACTGAATTTGACATAGTTTGGAATAGACTTACGTTCAGAGATGTCGTAGACCCCACGCTGCCTACGTAGCAAGTAGAGAGCCAGTAGTCCCAGGTAGATCCCTAGACCCAGGGTAGCCGAGTACCATACCACCACGTTGCCCAGTAGATGGATCTGGGCCTACACACACCCCATCTACCTGTGGTAACTACATAATGGCAGAATACACATCTTTATATATAGAGAGTCACACTACTTGGATGGGGCATACACAGTAAACTTTTGACATCTAATACCTGGGATGTTTGCGGAAGAGCATTGCTCGATGCAAATATTTGAATGTAATTCTACTGTCCTATAAGCTTATGTCCATAGTTTTCTTGAAAACCATTTCTGAGATTATATCCTCCAGTGCTGCTTATATAAGCAGAATTGTCCAATACAGTATTAGAGCTCTGAGAAGCGGTCTGGTGGATTAAATTGGCGAAACTGCTGGGAGGGTTGACCACTGATGAGCCAAGCCCTCTCAATATATTTTTTAAGACCAGATTTTTGCACGAGTCCAACCTCACCAGCGAGTACAAGTAACCAAACAGGGATCTGGTACATTTGTAAGTGCAAAATTCAAACTGCTTTCTACATGTGGGGCATATTTTACAATAAAAGGCATTCACTAACCACACACCGCAATGTCAACGAAACGTCATTTATTATTTACATATATTTGAATTTGGTCAGGTCTCCTTAATGAGCTGATTATAATTAATGGAAGATAGTTTTACTAACTGTTTGACAGCATAATACCTAGCATGGTATTGAAGTGTGCATATGGCGGCCATCAGTTGTGTAGCCCTGAACTAGAATAAATAACAAGTCTTCTTTCTTATCTCCACACTGGGTGAAGTAGAATGTGTCTGCCTTTGTCATCAAGACTGGGAGCACTATTCAGTGGCAGGCTGACTTAGCTCCAAAAGGCTGCCTCTGACATGAGGAACAGACGCCATGTGTAGCCACTCCTAACATGGAGTACAAACACTGCTCATCCTGTATCCCTGGATTAGGAGCCCTTACGGGTACTATCAGCTGCCAGCTGAGCCCAGGTTTTTTAGTGAGCTTGTTACTGCTCCCCCTCCTCCATTTTTATACGGGCTTGGGACCGATAAATAATAAGTGAAATATAACATTTCAGCAGAAATCATCACTCAAACCTTCATAAAAAAGCTTACTAGTGACCAATGGCAGAGAGAGAAAGACTTACATTACTGTCCGGACTGACCCAGTAGGCAATACCACGGGTCATTAGCAGCCATTCAAAGGGATCCGAGGTGTAGACATGGTCCTGAACCACTTCCTGGTTGACACTCAGCATCTTCACCTGCAGCACCAACCACACACTCTTAGTGGTCTGCGCCACATGGTGGGTAGCTTTCATACGCTGAGGCTATAAACATTAGAATCACAATCTTGACATGGTATAATCTTGTCCACCACACAGATGATGTTTCCACTTCAAAAATAGAAGCAATTATTCTTTTTCATATATATTTATCCCTTCATGGGCAAAGTGAAGACCAAACCCTAGTCTAACTCCACTGATAGGTCACCAAAATTGTAGTAAACGAGAGGATGTACCTGGAGTTCCCAGAACTTCTCCCAGAAAGAAAGCCTGGTGGGCTGTAGAGGGACAAACTCTGCCATTCCCAGCTCCCTCTCCCTCTCTTTCTGGTCCTCAGCTGGACACACCAACATTTAAGTTTTACCATCTTATTTTTGTTGGGATAAGCAACTTTAAAACACATCACATTGGGTTGGATTCAATAGGTTTTTTAAAATGACTTGCACCCCACAAGGTAATAAGACCAAATCCAAATAAATAAATAGTGTGTGACGTTTCGGTAACAGCGTTGTTACCATCTTCAGACAAAAGTACTGAATGAGAAATTTTACTACAGCATGTTTTAAATAGTTACTGTTATCAAGTGTGTAAAGTATTATTATCTTGTTATATGTCTATTTATTTATTTAGATTTGGGTCTTATTACCTTGTGTTTATAATCTACTAGCCGAATGACCCGGGCAACGCCCGTGTTTTACCCGATTGAATGTTTTTATTCAAATACTATTTGTTGCAATTATAAATTGGCGCCTTAAATAAATGCATATATTAGTTAATAACTATAGCCTATGTGTTTTATCTGTCTATGTACTGTTGGCTTCCGTAGGCGTCTCATACTGGGAAAAAGAAAGAGAGGATTCCATTTAGTTATTAACTAATATATGCATTTATTTAAGGAGCGACCCGCTCCAACACAATAGTTACAAAAACAACAAAGCGAGTGGGGGGGGGGGGCAAAGGTGGCGTGATCGTAGCCAACCAATAGGAGAGCGCCATTCCAAAAAAAAAGCAAACGGTGACAGAGTTGATTAGGAGATGAGGAATGACGCTCGTAACTGTATATAGAATAATCCAAATTGTGCCTTATCAAGTTTCACCATTATTATAGCAATAAAGTGTAGGAAGAGAGACATATAGAATGTGAGTGGACTTACATTTGGTGTAGCGATGTTCCTCCACGTTCCACAGAGTGTCGTCCTGGTTGAGGATCTTGTCTGTTACCACTTCATGTTGGTGGAAACCCCAGTCTGGGAGTTGTTTGCCACTGAACTACACAGCACATTGTGTTATTACATGTCATAAACTCATCACAATCTCTGTCTATTCATAAACTATTTTAGAGCTAAGTTAAACTATTTTGAACACAAGGTAATAAGACCAAATCCAAATAAATAGTGTGTGACATTTCAGTAACAGTGTTGCTACCCTCATCAGACAAAAGTACCTCATTCCATACTTTTGTCTGATGATGGCAACAACGCTGTTACCGAAATGTCACACACTATTTATTTATTTGGATTTTGTCTTGTTACTTTAAGCTTCTAATTGATAATCCAAACTGAACCTAACTATTCAACTATTTTTGACGCATCCAGACGATCTCCTCCAGACAAAATATTTCCACCTATAAGAATAGAGCGTTAAACCTTGTTATATCAACATCATTTAAAATGAAGATTTTTTTTTCATTATAACCATGGTTAAGACAATGAAGACATTTAGAATTACGATGTCATAACAATCAAAAGGTAACAAGACCACACACACAAATCTGTTTATATAAAAAGATTCTCTGATATATGGCAAACATGGTGTGTATCAGGTGGACCTCAGAGACATTTACCTTGAGAGCCTGTCCAGTGGTGAGATGGACCAGCCTGACCTGGGAGTGGATGGTATGCCAGACATCTCCTTCTGTCTCCCTGTTCACTATGTCCTATAACACATCATACACTAATTCTAACACCCATATGGCAACAAGAGCTCAAAATGGGGGTCGGTGGAAGGATGGTCTAAACCGCTGGTTTTCGACCGCTACAACCCGGGTTCAATTCCCTTATTGGGCACTTTTTTCTGATAAGAAAAAAAAAAATGCTCCAATGGCCCCCGATTCTTGCAAAAGTTCAACCCCACCAGCGAGTGCAAGTAACCAAACGGGGCTCTGGCACATTTGTAAGTGCAAAGTCGAACTTGCTTCTCACATATGTAGACATGTGGTGTACTTACAGTAAAAGCAGTCGCCTTCTTCTATCCACCATGATTATCATGGCCTGTACTGCCTGTACAAGGGATAATCAAAAAAAAAAAAAAAGAGCTCAAAATACTAGAACTACCTCTCTTCTAAAGGAGAACACCCAATTTCATAACCAAAGTGATCTTTAGACAGATGTGTACTCTTACTGGAGAGCAGAAATACAAGGTAATAAGAATAAATCCTAATAGTGTGCGATGTAACAATGTTGTTACCATCATCAGACAATATGTCACACACTATTCATTTATTTAGATTTGGTCTTATCACCTTGTGTTTATAATCCAAATTGTGTACTTTATCATAGAGAGCAGCTAATTGGTAAAAATGGTAATTTTGAAGAAAATCCTTTAATCTTATAGATCAATACTGCTATATAGGAATGATATAAAGTTGCGGGAAGATATATATATATATGATATACATGTACTAAAAGTGGAACCTCTCCCTTTAAATATGCATTAGAACAATGCAATGCTGCCCTTGTACTGATTAGAGTCTTCTTCTTTCTTATCTCCATTCAATCATATTAGGTTGTCAAGCTTGAGACTTTTGATGGTGGAGATTTGACAACCATCATGACTGGGTGAAGTAGAATGCATCTGCCTTTGTCATTAAGACTGGGAGCACTACTCAGTGGCAGGCTGACTTAGCTCCAACAGAAATGGCCGCCTCTGACATGAGGAACAGACGCCATGTGCAGCCACTCCTAACATGGAGTACAAACGCTGCTCATCCTGTATTCCTGGATTTAGGAGCCCTTACGGGGTACTATCAGCCGAGCCAGCTGAGCCCAGGTTTTTTAGTGAGTTTGTTACTGCTCCCTCTCCTCCTTTTTCATCCGGGCTTGGGACTGGCAAAGGCGGAGTTTACTGATGAAAGTCATAACCAGAAACCATGTATACAGGTTGATGGCTTTTTGTCTGAATTTGCCAAAACTGGGGTTGTGGCTCTACTTCATCTCCACCTTTATGTTCTGTACTGGGGTGATTGACCTAAATGCATTGTTGGAATACATATTTAAAGGGAAGGGCGCCATTTTTTATGCATATATATGTCATAATATTACTCTTCCAGGAAAAATAAAGTAAACCTAGAGTCAGCCCAGAGAGAGACAGCAGCTAAAGTCCAGTCATTTGAGACACCAGCGACATTCCAGGGGGCGACCACAGGGGCGTTACTTGGAACCTCAGGACTAATTAAGACAGTTGGTGATTTTGTGTTCGAAACGAACGGTCGGCCGCTCAGCGGCGGCCGGGCCCAGCTCTCTCCATCTCTCTCTGGTTGTCTAGGATTTCTCTACCAAATTGTGGTGTGATTATTTCTCTTTCCCCACCTTATTATTATATTGCCACATTGAAAGTCGACAGGATCTTATCACATATATATATATATAATAATTAGATAGTAAAAAGGCATATATTGGATTGAATAAAAGATTTATTTGCCAATATTTCGGCTGGCTGAACGCCGTTATACAAAAAAGTGTATATAAAAATGTAATGCCTCGATAAAGGTTGGCATTCAGCCAGCCGAAATATTGGCAAATAAATCTTTTATTCAATCCAATAAATGCCTTTTTGCTATCTAATGATTTATGTATGGATTGCTCTATTTTCAGAACAATATATATAATAGTTCACACTCAACTATAAGCCTTTTCAATCATCCCCTATGGAATATACGTTTTAACAAAGAATCTATAAAAATTGAATTAAATCTACATACAGTTAAATCTGTCTATAGCACCCCCTCTAAATAGCACCTTCCTCTTTATAGCGCCCAATTTTAAACATTAAAATGTAAACATTTACATTAAAAGTGACCTATATATAGCACCCCCTCTCTATAGCACCCTATTTTGGTGAGTTCCAAGAGGGGGCGACAGGTTTAACTGTATATAAGTTTTAAGAAAAATAAAATAGTGGGGATACTCACCACCTTCCACTGGTTCTGTGCAGTGAAGTTGATGTTGTAGTCAATGTAGCAGGACACTTCCTGGTGTTGGGGTGACATGGGAGCAGCAACATCATGGCTGCACAGCACACATCGTCAGCCCCAGTAGAACAAGTCCTCTATACCATCTTATTCCATTGAGGAATAACAGAATAATGTTGATAATTCAGTGAAGGCAACTCTTTTGATTGAGGTTCTCATGATGAAAGTGTACCACACACAAGACCTACAAATAAAGTTTGAGAAGGAGCGGATCAAACTCAGCCAGCAACAGCAGCAGCAAAAAAGTCCACTGATCCAGATGGAGGTGCTGGACTACCACAGGATGAGCAGTGAGGAGGAAGAGGATGGAGGGTGGAGGATGAGGAGGAAGCCTATGTGGAAGACTGGGCCCAGCTCAACGAGGAGGAGAAAGACACCTGGGAGGATGCCTCCAGCTCTGTGGAGGAGAACTACATCTAGTTCCTATATTTTATATAAAACAGTAGCCAAAACAAAAATAAACAAGAACTGGAGGATCCCACCTAAGCACAGTTGGTACAGTGGAGTGAACCCAGGAGGAGCTCTGAAGATCAGAAATAGACAGCATCAAACAACACTAACAAGATTTAGAACGGGCCATCTCAAGCCATTGAAGATAGAAAATAACAAAATTTATCCCACTTGCCCAAAATGTAGTTTGGTACCTGCAGCTCCAGAACACATTTTGGCTTGCATTAGATGCACTAAACAGGACCTTTGGGAGAGGCCGCTGCTCATCATAAAACAGCTCGAGGAGCATGAACTCATGGAATTCGTGTAATCTTTACACAAGGGGATAAGAAACAATAACAACATATTTTATATATGTTCCTATATCATATACATGTCTGATCCTAACTTCAAATATCATAAAACAGCTCGAGGAGCATGAACTCATGGAATTTGTGTAATCTTTACACAAGGAGATAAGAAACAACAACAGACCTACAAATCCAAACTGTACATAGTGTTTGCATCTATAGTAGAACCTCTCTTCAACAACCTCACTAAGGACCAATGTTATTGCAGCCCAGGGTTAAAATACTTTAGACCTAAAGTTTGGCAGTTAGGATGCTATAACCACAAGAGTTTCTATTTTAAATGATGCTGTGTTATAATGATATTCCACTGTACGAGGTGTGTTCAAAAAGTATTGCGACTTTTGAATTTTGGCGGGTTACGTATATTCGAATTTCGATCTTTTTGTGGCTTCATGTTGGTACTCATGTCTCTCACTTATGTCGACAAGCTCGGCCATTTTGAATGTTCACTTAATTGTTGACAGCTGCTTTGCTTGCAGGTACTTTTTGAACACACCTCGTATATACAGAATTTAGAAAAAAAAAGAAGAAAATGAATATTTATTTAAAAACCAAAGTTTTCCCTTTAACACAACTCTCTAAACCTTTGATTTAAACTAAAGTGATTCCAACAAAATAATTTATGAAAAAATTTACTGAAACAGAATGAGCCTTTGTAAAAACATCTGCAATCTGTTTGTCAGTTGGGCAATATTGTAGTTTGATGCTATTCTGTTGTGATGCTCTATTTTGCATATTGGTGTTTTTTTTTTTTTGGGGGGGGGGGGGGTTACACAAGAAGACTAAATCCAAATAAATAAATAGTGTGAGATGTTTTGGTAACAGAGTTATTACTGAAACATCACACACTATTTATTTATTTGGATTTGGTCGTATTATACCTTGTGTTTTCAATCTGTAATACAACTTGTACCTAATATATTTTGGGGTTACAAATCAGTATTTTACTTATAGTAAAACTTCTTTTTTTAAAGGACATCCACAGTAAAAACCTCACTATAGTGAACCTCAATAGGACCCAACTTTTGGTTCCCTATAGCCATGGTTTTTGGCTATTTCAAAATTTTAAATCATATAAAAAAAGGACAGCTATACACACAGGAAAAGGTTACCTCTTATATTAATGGTTACTTCATTTTAATTCTCTATATTAACCTATTTCCATATATTAATGCTGTGTATATCAAAATGGTCATGTAAAAATTCTTGTGAAGTCTTTTGATGATAGGTTCTTCTTACCAGGTGTCCTTCTTACTAGAAAGCTGCTAATTGTAAAAAATGGTAATTTAGGTGATGAAAACAGTCCTTTGTAGAGAGGTGTCCACTAGCGAGAGTGTCCTCTCATGGAGTTTTTTACTGTAGTTGTTGTTGTTTCTTATCCCCTTGTGTAAAGATTACACAGAGCTGAGCTGACTGCTATAGGGCACATCCCCAGGTGGTGGATAGGGGAACAACCTTCAGATATGAAGGCCAGCTGTGAAACAAGCAGAATAACTCTGACCAACAGCAGCATTGTTAGAAGAGGAGTAGACCTCTTTAAAAATCCTGACTTCAACTGACCCAGTTGATAGACCTCAGCATGGGTCTCACTCCAGGGATACGGAGGAGCTGCGTCTGTACTCATGTTAGAGTCGGCAGCAAAGGCGTCTGCTTCCATGTTAGGAACGGCCTCAAACTACAGGCAAAGTCAGACTTTCACCAAAGTGTGCTTGGATCATGGTGCCATGATCAACGAAAGCTGCACCCCTACACCCCATTCCATGAGATCAGATGTTGATTTGCATGCTGCATCGCCCGTCGTGTTTTTTTACTGTAGTTGGGGGATGGGCATTGTTCCCTCTCTCTCTCTCCTATCTAGCATTCCAAAATATCAATCCCTTCCTCTCCTACTCATCATTCCAAGAAAGAAATAAACACAACAACAATGATTGCAGTACCTCCACATAGGGGGAGTAGGCTACCTGTTTAGAGCTCGGCTTGTCATGCCGTGGATCAGTTGGATGACATCTCCATGTTTGACTGTGTCAATAGGTTCGGACACCATCAGGTCGTTCCTACACAGACAGATGGACAAACAGTGAGGTGAGACGGAGAGATGACACAACACTTACTTGTCCGGCCTCTTCACTATCCACCAATTGTTGACATCCTTGAAGGTGTAACATGTCACCTGGAACACAACCCTCATTATAAAACCACGCTTAAAATCAGCCATAACTACCAGAGTGCCAAGATGTGATAACTGTCCATTTAAGGTTAGCTTCCCTATAATTTCCTAGAGCCCATGGTATGAGTCTTTCTGCATTCCATCCTATGCTGAAGACAATGTATTTGCTATAAGATTGTGCCTATGAATTATATTATCTAAATATTCCTGTCCAAACCCGGATAGAGGAATCAGTATTTCATAAGATTGCTAAGAAACCTGGGTTCAGCTGTTCTGGCTGACAGTACCCTGTATGAGCTCTTGATCAGGGAACACAGGTTGATCTCTACTTCAAGTTAAGAGCGTCCGTATCTCATGTCTGTTCCTCATGTCAGAGGCAGCCATTCAATAAAGGAGATAAGTCAGTGGCCAATTACTGAGGAGTGTGTCAAGTTTTAACAACTATGGCAAGACCCACTTTACCTCTCTCCATCCTCTCTATGATGGAGAGGAGATAACAAGTACACTCCTCCATATATGTAGTTGTAGATGCAGTGATAACAACAACAACAACAAAAAGCCTTTATTTAGGGTCACTGACCCTATACAGGATTCACCAGAGGTATGCATAAGAACAAAGCAGTGAGACAAAGGAAACAACGATATAGACAGAAGAAAAAGAAAAAAAAACAAGAAAGAGAAAGAGGGAAGCAAGAAAAACAACACAAAAAGAGTAGCAGTAAGAAAGTGAGAAGTGAGTGTCACTTGGCCTTCTTCTGAGATATGGACTTGTGGAAACCATAAAACGCCGTAGCAATATACTTATTCTAGGTCATATTGTCAATTATTGATGGAAGTGAAGCACAGAGTTGCCCAGTAGATGCAGTGATAGAGCAAGAAAGAATGAAGGCTCCACCCACCTGCTGCTGGTGAGAACTGCCCCTGCCATCAGGGTACTTGATTGGGTAGACATTCTCATGGGAGTGGAGCCAGCAGGGCCGGCCCAGACTGTGCCGTAGGGTGATCTGTGAGCCATGGGCCACTTGGAGTGGCTGGCCCTTGGTGATGGAGGCCAGGCCTCCCTGTTCCACCACATCCTTGTGTTATCATCCCAACACCCAGAATCCTGATCTCCCAAAATCCCAACAAACCAAAAAATCCTAACGGACCAAAAGTCTGACAACAACAAAATTTCAGCATTTGAGTAAATCATTTTACTGTATGTGTTTAGAGGAGAATGCTTATAAATTATCATTTTTTACATCAATGAAATAAACACAAGGTAATAAGACCAAATCCTAATAAATAAATAGTGTGCGACGTTTTGGTAACAGCGTTGTTACCATCTTCAGACAAAAGTACTGAATTTTGTCTGAAGATGGTAACAACGCTATTACCGAAACGTCACACACTATTTATTTGGATTTGGTCTTATTACCTTGTGTTTATAATCTATAATCCAAATTGTACCTTATCAACATCAATGAAATAAAATTATTTTTGTTCTCTCTTATATATTGGTGTGTCAGGATATGTTGGCTGTCTGTAATTTGACCCTGACAACCCTTAGTGAACCTTGTTATAACAGCCTCCTTTATAACATCATAAGGTCCCAATCATGGAAATATTGTTCCCAAGTAATGCTTTTAGGACCATGTTGTTTAAAAAACTTTTAGCATTAAATTAGGATGTTATAACCCCATCGCTATAAAAGATGCTTCAGTAGTGGAGTTTTCAACAACATTTTGTAAAAGAATAAATTTAAAACTTACTTTCTACAAGGCAAACCCCACAGCTATGAAAGAATGAGGCAACAAAGTCTAGAAATTATTGATTTGTATAAGTAATTGATAAGGCACAATTTGGATTATAGATTATAAAACAAGGTAATAAGACAAAATCTAAATATACAGTAAAACCCCTCTATAGTGAACCCCAATGGGACAGAGCTTTTGGTTCACTATAGCCACGGTTCACTATAGCCACGGTTTGGCCTTTTTTTTTACTTTTCAAAAATTTTAGACCGTATAATTAAAGGACAGCCATACACACTGGAAGAGGCTTCCTCTTAATAGTGGTCACTTTGTTTTAATTCCCTTAATTGACCAATTTCCTTACATTAATACTGAATAATAATAATAGAAATCATTTGATGATAGGTTCTTCTTATCATTAACATACATGTACCTCTATGTCTAATTTAAAAATCAAGACAAATCCCAGGCAAAGTTTTATTAAATATATATTCAAAGATATAAAATGATTTTAAAACATCATTATCACATTATATAATATATTGTTTACTTGGAAAAATGGCTCTAACACCTTGTTGCTTCAAAGCATTCTTCAAGCATTGCACCATTCAAATAAAGTTGGTGTTTTTCTTCCATTTCATTTTCCCACATATTCTTCTAGGTCTAGATTTCGTTTTTTTTTAAACCTCTCATGCAAAACATTGCTGACTTTAAAATCACCATAGTTAATGGCATAAAAATAGTTTTTGTTTCATCACGGGACCATTTATTTGGATTTTTTTTTTTTAGCCCTAAAACGTACGATCGCGATCGCGGCAAAAGTTGAGGTTGATTCCTCTTTGTAACAATTTTTAATAGCTTTATATTTTATCTTTTATAATAGAAAAGTTATATTCTCTTATTTTAATATGTTCTTAACATTTTGCCTGTGTTGTTTCACTTTGAAAAGTTTTGAAAATGGCTTTTTTTTTTTTAAATAAATAACGCTTTTGTTTTTAAAATGCCTTTGTTTTCTTCATTTTGGAAGCCATTTGTATTTTTATATTTCAAATTTAATGGATGAAATATATTCTATTTAATAAAAAGTATAATGTGTTAAAATTTATACAACATAACAACAAAAATAAAGTGCAAAATTCAAAACAAACAATGCCGCTAAATTTATTGTTTTCAAATCGCGATCCGCGAGCTGAAACATCCTCAAAATTTGGTTGTTTTAATTTTTTTTTTATTACAATTCTAAGTTCGTTATAAGCATAGTATTTTAAATAGATTTTATTATTTTGGGACCGAAAATAGGTTCGTTATAGGGGTAGTTCGTTATTCTAAAAATCGCAAAGTTCGTTATAACGATGGTATTTTCAATGGAATGGAATTGGGAATCGGCGTGGGTTCGTTATAAGGGAAGGTTCGTTATATCCAGGGTTCGTATTAGCGGGGTTTTACTGTAATAAATAGTGTATGACGTTTCGGTAACAGCGTTGTTACCATCTTCAGACAAAAACACACTTGATAACAGTAACTATTTAAAACATGCTGTGGTAAAATTTCTTATTCAGTACTTTTGTCTGAAGATGGTAACAACGCTGTTACTGAAACGTCACACACTATTTATTTATTTGGATTTGGTCTTATTACCTTGATTTGTATAAGTAAAAAAATTTCAAAATAAATAAATAAATAAACTTTTTTAATTTACAAATTTGTGTGTGTGTGTAAAAAGAGATAATACAGTAGAACAAACCTCCGTGAGAGGACACACCTCTCTACAAAGGACAGTTTTCATTTATTAAACTTGGGAATGAAAAGCTTTTACAGGCAATGCTTTGGTCGCACAAAGCCCTGTAGAATCAAAGCTAATTCACTAGGTGGGGTGAGTGAACTGTCGATTTTTGACAGTCCCTTGACTGAATCCTGCTTTTGTAGGTAAATATTAATTTTTTTATAAAGCATAGAAAAAAAAAGCAACAGAAAAAAAATTCTATTTTCACTTGTATATACATTTCAATTTTATTTTAAACTCACAACCCTATAAAAAGGTCATTTCCTTAAAGCTTATCTTCTCAAGTACAGTAGAACCTCCATGAGAGGGCACTTCTCTACAAAGGACAGTTTTCATCTCCAAAATTACTATTTAGCAGCTCTCCAGTAAAAGGAAATACCTCTCTCTAAAAGGACACTTTGGCTCTTCACTC
>CP092878.1:14028422-14061968 GCA_030710605.1 Cordylochernes scorpioides | reverse complement strand
GCGTGACGTTTCGGCAACAACATTGTCACCATCATCAGACAAAAGAATAAATGCTTTTATTCTTTTGTCTGATGATGGTGACAATGTTGTTGCCGAAACATCACACACTAATATATTATTTGGATTAGGTCTTCTTTTATTATAATCTATAATCCAAATTGTGTGCTTTATCATTTTTTATGGTAGGATTTCTTTAACAGATATAAACAATCTCCCTGTAGTGTCTTTATTGTAATTGTAGTTTATAATAAGAATAGTAGGAAGCTGTTTCATTGGTTAAATTTTTTAAAAATTATGTTAAAATAGTTTCAATTCATGCCCTGTAGAGGGCGCACTAATAATGCCTTTTTGTTAAAGTAGAAGTAGTCAACAGGTCAATGACCTGTGCACTTGCGCTTTTAAAAAAAAATAATAAAAGTTTATAAAACATAATTTTCAAAAATATTATTGACAACATCAAAAAAACACTTGACACCTTTTTTATATACAGTTAAACCTGTCTATAGCGCTCCCTCTTGAGACTCACCAAAATAGGGTGCTATAGAGATGGGGTGTTATAGACAGGTCACTTTTAATGTTTAAAATCAGGCGCTATAGAGAGGAAGGTGCTATTTAGAGGGGGTGTTATAGACAGGTTTAACTGTATATATATATATATAATTCAAATGAAAGGCAAAAAAAAAATAATAATACTTTTCTGTAATAAAATAAATTCAAATATATGTAAATATATATATTTTTTAAATTTCAATGTGGTGCACTAAAAATATTTCATTTACATATTTACGCTTCATTATAGATGGCATCACACACTAGCCTTTTTCATACTACAATAGTAGTAGTATAGGATTGAAACATAAACTGACCAACATAAAAAAAAGAAACATCATTTTTTAAAAGTAGAAAAAAAAGCATTCTTCTGTTTGTGTGTCCTCTCTCTTTGAAAAAATACCAACAAAGAGTAAAAAAATAAAATAAATAAAATTGCATGGCAGTTAAGGGATGTGTAAATTTCTTAAGATGAATAGAGATGATACGATTAGAAAAAAAAAACTAAGCTAAAAAAAAATTTAAAAAAGAGTATTTTAGTAGAACGTAAACAAATCTAAGAGAATAAAAAAAAAACCTGCCAATAGAGAAAGACCAACCAAAATGTGAACTACATGAAGATGAGCTATCCAAGTAAATAAAATGGTGGAATGGAGACAAAGTAACCAAATTGCTGCTATGGAAAAGGCTGTCATATAACAAGGAACTATTTTCCCACAATGCAGTAACAACTGTTGCTTAACACATGGTAATAAGACCAAACCCAAATAAATAGTGTGTGATGTTTCGGTAACATTGTTGTTACCATCTTCAGACAAAAGTGCTGAATGAGATGATTTGATCTTATTACCTTATGTTTATAATCTATAATCCAAATTATGTGCCTTATCAACTGTTACTTAATTTATTTTTTCAATGCATCTACTTTATCTGATTTTGAGCCTCAGGTGTATGCCATTCACTCAATGAAATCTCAACATCAATCCTCCTTGTTCAATCATCACATTGCATATTTACAGTATTGTAACTGTGGAAATAATAAACATTGTAAATGACTTAAGGTAATCAGACCAAATCCAAATAAATAATTTATTTATTTGGATTTGGTCTTATTACCTTATGTTTATAATCTATAATCCAAATTGTGCCTTATCATTGTAAATGACTGTAGGTTTTAACCTCTTTTTTAAATGTGTACCCTTTTTTTTTTTCATTTATTGGTTCAACTGAGTTAAAAAAAATTAATGTAATAGCACCTGGGGCAAGTATTGGCTACAGCATCTAGCATAATTGTCTCTTTATCTGGCAAAGTAAACATTTTAAAATAAAAACATAAAGTAAACATGTATTAATTGTTACTACTCCTATAATTGGGATATCTTAGCACCATGGTGCTACTGGGAAAGTAATGGAGTTTACTGATTTCTCAGTTGCTTGTGGCTTTATAGAGATTATTCCTCTATTTCTATTCCTTAATCCAAAAGTTATTGATGTTAGGAAAAATTGGAGGAAGACCTCCAATGAGCTGCTTGCTAGAAGGGGTCAAGGAAGCTACCAGAAGGTCAGTAGTTGAGCTGAGAGTGATGGGTCACCAAAATATCACAAATTATAAATTATAAGACCTTGCTCAAAAGGCCAATTAACCCAGAATAGAAAGAAGAAGAAGAAGAAGTAGAATCACAAATTAAAGAATATTTGTCAATATAGTCACCAACTTGACTGTTTTTAACACAAAGATTGGAAGGAAGCTCTCTATTGGCAGGTTCTATAGAATTGGTGTAAAGAGAGAGCTATGAGAGAGAGCGGTGGAACATCCCAGACAAACAAACCACTAGGGTTGGTGGATAAGTAAGTCCCAGGTATCCAACCACCGTAGGTTGGTTACATCCTGACTGCTCAGTGGGGGGGATCCATAGCTTAGCACGCGGAACCGCCAGAACACCGCTGCTGCCGCAATCAGCCAGGTTCCTACGGCTAGGTAGAACACCACCTGGAGACAGACTCTCACCAGGGGCCGTTTCACCAACCTGCACACACTCCAGTGATAGGATGGCCAACCAAGGCAGACAAGCTTTCATGTTGTCGTGCTTCATCAGACCACTGGCTCCACATAGGTGTAAAACACACATATAATATAGATTCACAGAAATTTAAAACCAAATCAAAAATAAATAGGTTTTAAATTTCTGTGAATCTATATTATATGTGTGTTTTACACCTATGTGGAGCCAGTGGTATCAAAAATAAATAGGTTTTAACTGTTGTTGTTTCTTATCCCCTTGTGTAAAGATTACACGAATTCCATGAGTGATCTCATGGAATGGGGTGTAGGGGTGCGGCTTTCATTGATCATGGCACCATGATCCAGGCACACTTTGGTGAAAGTTTGACTTTGCATGTAATTTGAGGCCATTCTTAACATGGAAGCAGACACCTTTGCCGCCGACTCTAACATGAGTACAGACGCAGCTCCTCCGTATCCCTGGAGTGGGACCCTTGCTGAGGTCTATCAACTGTTGAAGTCAGGATTTTCAAAGAGGTCTTTCTGAAAATGCTGCTGTTGGTCTGCGACTGCTTATTCGTCAGAGTTATTCTGCTTGTTCCACAGCTGGCCTTCATATCTGAAGGTCGTTCCCCTATCCGCCACCTGGGGACGCGCCCTATAGCAGTCAGCCCTGCCAAGGGGGTTTTAACTGTAGAAGGTTAGGGAACAACAATTTCGATATATGGTATTATCCATGTTGAATATGCTGGAACTGCGGAGGTAGATCAATTCTTCTGTTTATACTGTTATTGTCTTTGGAGACTCTAGAATGAGTCTATTGTATTTGGAGAATATATTATGGAAATGGCATTTGACATTTTGTAAGTTGAACTGCAGAATTTTCGTGCTGAAATATATTAAGATTTCGTTATCTTGATTTCTGAAATATTACGGCTACGCTCTTTACTTCTCTGTGTCTATTGATCAGCAGGCCTCCTCTCATATGTAAGAGATGTTGCATTGCTGGCGTGAGATGGGGTATATGGCATTCTGCTTGCTTCTCAAGACTCTGTATTATTATAATGCTCTATTTAGAAAGAAATAGTACAGTTCGAGGAGCATGAATTCATGGAATTTGTGTAATTTTTGCACAAAGGGATAAAAAACAACAACAAGAAGCAGTGCCAGGCCAGAGAGTTGTGCCGTTCCTAACAGTCCAACAACAGTACTCACAAGATAAGGTGGTCGAGGTGATGCAGCAGGGAACAGAGCAGCAGCACCTTGAAGAGATAGGAGGGCAGGTAATGGTGGAGGAACAGGGTCCTATCTGTCAGGAAGTTGGGCACCAGGAAGAGAGAGAATCCTCCCAGTGTCACCAGACCACTGTACCAGAACTTCTCCCAGGCTTCTGCACACACTTGTTGACTAGCTACACAGCCCAGTTTGCTATATGGGGGGGTGTACCAGTGTTTTTTCCCAATTGTAGACATTTAAAGGGGAAAAAACTAAGCCTTGTTATAACAACCTCTTTTATAACAGCAACTTACTTTCAAAGACAATTATATAACACTCATGAACAAAACTAAAGGAAAAAAACACAAGGTAATAAGATCAAATCCAAATAAATAAATATTGTGTGACGTTTAGGTAACAGCGTTGTTACCATCTTCAGACAAAAGTACATTCAGTACTGTAACATTGTACATTCAGTACATTCAGTTCAGTAACGCTGTTACCGAAACATCACACACTATTTATTTATTTGGATTTGGTCTTATTACCTTGTGTTTATAATCTATAATCCAAATTGTGCCTTATCAAAACTAAAGGAAGTTGTAGCTTTTAGCATGTATATCATGACAATAACTCTAAAAGATATTACAGTGACCTTTATAGAAGACACGAGATAACCAAGTGTGAACAAATTTGCCTGTGTCTCCTTAAAAAAAATGGACGACCAAAGACTTTCCAGTTAAGTTTTGTCCATGAGTGGATTTGATCTTTTCATCTTGTGATTCTAATCTATAATCCAAATTGTGCTTCAACAACTTGTTTATAACCTCATAATTCTTATGTCCCAAGTGTTAAGCCTCAAGTAGTTCTACAACATAAAGTCTTGGTCCCAAGTAATGTTATTATAGAAAGGTTATAAATGGTGTATCCCAATGTGAATACTTCACAGCTTGAAATACTAGAGAGATTAGCCATTTTAGATATCAACAATATAAATTTTATTAAGAAAAAGTGTAAGAGAATCAGAGGCTGGATCTCAGAAAGTATTGTTTAATTAACAATAATATTATATTAAGATGACAAGGAACAAAAAGAGTCACAAAAGGCAAGCGCAGGGGCAGACAACAAAAGCAAACTGTAAACTTATACAGGTACGGCCGATCGGAGCGGCGCCAGGTCACGTGATGTCTGGGGAAAGCTGACGTTGCTAAGGCAACAGCCGGTGTGCGTAGTTACTCTCTCCAACAAAAAGGCATCTCCTTATCGTGCACTGAAAGTTGCTGATGGCTTGCGTCATTTATCAGAACAAACATCAACATAAATTCTCTGACGAGAATGGAAATGCCTTTTTCTTAATTTATGCACCTTATATCAGCACAATATCACATTTGTACTATTTTTTCACAATATAATTTTATGTTTCCATATCAAAACTGTAAATATTTACCACAATCAAATTATGGGTTTCATGTTGTAATTGAACAATGATTATTCCCTACAGACATCTGCTTGCTAATCTCCACTCAATCATTAAATTGTGTCAAATGGTGTTGACAAACATCAGAGAATTGAGACAAGTAAAATTATTTTGTCATTAAGATTGGAAGCACTTCTCAGTAGCAGGCAGACTTAGCTCTAATATAAAATGGCCGCCTCTGACATGAGGAACAGTTGAAGGGGGCCTCAGAATGGTAGACATCACTGTAATTGAGACAGCAAAGTGATATATCAGAGAAATTGGCTTTGTCAATGGTAGATGCACTTCACAAGGTAAAAAGACCAAATCCAAATAAATAAATAGTGTGTGACGTTTCGGTAACAACGTTGTCTGAAGATGGTAACAACGCTGTTACCGAAATGTCACACACTATTTATTTATTTGGTCTTATTGCCTTGTGTTTATAATCTACTAGCTGAATGACCCGGGCAACGCCCGGGGTTTACCCGATTAAATGCTTTTATTCAAATACTATTCGTTACAATTATAAATTGGCGCCGTGGATGTCATTCTTGTATAATATATAAATGAGTTTTAAAAATTGTGAAAAAAAATGCATCGGCCGGGAATCGAACCCGGGGCGCCCGCATGGCAGGCGAGCATTCTACCACTGAACCAAAAGCAAACGGTGACAGAATTAAGAACGCATGATGCTGATAACTGTATATATTAATAATCCAAATTGAGCCTTATCGGTATATGCACTTATTTCTACAATTGGAGCAACTTGTACAATTCTTCACTTCTCATTGCAATATTGAAGAATTTGATGATTTATTAGAATATAAAATCCCAGCAGCCAAAGTTTCAGCGGATTGGTCAGCATCCTTGTGCCATCATCAAGTGGTATTTTTACTTGTATGGCATCAGTTTTCCAAATACTAAGCAGATAAGTTCAATTATTTTTACAGACCTTTTTATATGAACATTTCATCTTATTGCCAGGGGGTAGAAGTCCAACCACACTTCCCTGCGGTCCCCCCTAGACCCTTGGAATATTCAACCAAATTCTGGTTCGTTTCCAAGGTGACTAACGTGGCAACGGCACCCATTTTCCAATGAAGAGCAGATAGTGGATATTGCTGCTGCTGTGATGGAGATGCATGGAGATATCTGAGACTCTTCTTTGGACACGACAACAACAACAACATCTTATCGCCACTCTCCTGGCAAACTTCATCACTTCAAATCTCATATTAGGAAATTACATCTTGAATCCATCCTATGAAAATATGGACTTTTTAAACAAAGTTTCGATTGTTGTTACTATGAATCTCCATTTTTAAAGAAAAATAATTTTTAGCTCTAAAATTTTATATTAATATATTTCATTACAGTATAAAAATCTCTACTTGCAGAGTCAAAGTGTCGTTTAGAAAAAGGTATCCTCTTAGAGGTCATAATCCTACAAAGGACAGTTTACACGCCAAAATTACCATTTTTAGCAACTCTCTGGTAAGATGGCACCTCTACCTAAAGGGCATTTTGTCTCTGTAACTAGGTGTTGTCGTGTACAGGGAGGTTTCTATCTGAATAAATATATATTTTAATAGCATCTGATACATGATAAGGCACAATTTGGATTATAGATTATAAACAAAAGGTAATAAGACCAAATCCAAATAAATAAATAGTGTGTGACGTTTCGGTAACAGTGTTGTTACCATCTTCAGACAAAAGTACTGAATGAGAAATTTTACCACAGCTTCTTCTTATCTGCTATCTTGTTTACACACTTGATAACAGGAACTATTTAAACCATGCTGTGGTAAAATTTCTCATTCAGTACTTTTGTCTGAAGATGGTAACAACGCTGTTACCGAAACGTCACACACAATTTATGTAATATTATAAAGAATATTGTCTAATAAATAATTATGTACCATGTTGGATATAATGTATTCTGTATGGATTCAAATAAAGATGGCAGTCAAAGGACGTGGAGATGGAAGAAGTAGAAGAGAAAAGAACGACAGATCCAAGTCGTGTATCTAGGTCACTTAGAACAAAGAGGCCCTCATATTCCAGAGTTGAATGTCCTGAGAGATTGGGATGTTAGGCAAAGCTCCTTCCCGACCAAATTCACCATCATGGCCGACAGAGACAGGGACCAATCAAAGGTCAAGCAGGGTCCCACATGACCCAAGCCGGGGGGTGGGGCAACCGCAGTTCGGTCGGTGTAACGTGTGTGTCAAGACGTGTGTGTGCATCTTCTAAAAGTAGTGCCTCGAGGTCCAAGATGTGAGTCATCTCAATCCAATTTAATCGCGAAAATCCTTCCATCTCCTCTCCCGAGCCGCCAATGATTAATATTCCGAGGTGTTTTGTGATTCATTAATCGATATAGTGTGCCGATTTTTCATCCACCGCCATCGATAACGACTGCCCAAACATACAAAACCCCATCCACTCCCGAGGATTCTCAGGACAAAGCACTTTATCACAGTGAAGTCGACAAGCATTTTTTTTATATTATAGAGAGTCGACAAGATTCTCAGGATCCTTTTCCCATATATCACAGAGAGTCGACAGGATGGACGAGAAAAACGAAACGCAAAACGCGGAGGAAGACACCGCAGAGGGAGAAAACAACCCCGCCGTAAGTACTCCCAAAATAGAACCACCCCCTCCGTCGGCAGAGTTGCCGGCCGTCTTGGCACGCCTCGCGGCGTGTTTATCTGCCCTTCAGACCACCAGCGACCGCGTGACCCATCGGACGGAGATAGAAGTCCAGAGTTTCGACGGGACCTACCCAGCCGCCCAGTTCTTTCGGACATATGACCAGAAAACAGACTGGGATGGTCTCACCAACACGGAAAAAGTGCTCCGCCTACCCCGTTACCTGAACAACAAACCGCTAGAACACTTCAGGAGGCTTCGGATGGAGACCCAACATTACATCCAGGTGAGACAGACCTTCCTGGATCTCTATCCGGAGACCAATGAGGCCACGTATGCCCAATACTTCTCCATGAAGCTGGCCGGACAGCCCAACCTGGAAGAATACTATCGGAATAAGACCGCGCTGGGTCTACAACTGGGCCTCCCACAAGAGGTCATCTTGGAGACGCTCACCGAGGGGCTGCCACCCTCCGACCAGCGCCTCGTCCGCATTGTGCCGCCAGAGAACCTAGGTGCATGGTTCCGGCTGGTGCAGCGGATCCGCGGCAGCGGCGCACCATCTCCAAGGCACCCAGACGAGCACGCACCACCCCTACTGGGCCCCTACGCACCGGTGCGACCTAGTCCAAGAACAGTGCCAACCAGGTCGACCCCGCCAACAGACTGCCGTTTTTGTGGTGGACTACACTGGCACTCTGAGTGTCGTCTCAGACAAGCCCCGCAGTTGCCCCGTGCCTCCGGAGACGCACGAGCAGCGCGCTCCGCGCAACTAGCGGAACAACGGCCGCGAGCCCAGCCCCATCACCAAGCGTCACGCGCACAAGCCACTGGGATAACCAAGGGAGCCCCAGACCAGCAGCCAGCAGGTAGGCCTACTGACCAGGCCTTTCGTCAACCTGACAATTAGACTGCCAATCTCCCATGGACTGTCCCTACCATTCCTGATAGACACGGGTGCGTCCGTTAACCTAGTGTCATGTGCCATATATAAAAATTTAAAGAATAATTTCCCTGACCTAAATTTAATAACTAAAAAAATAATAAATTTACAGACAATAGATGGCCACGTGCCAACAATAGGCCAGATTACCTTCCCCCTGTCCATTCATGCCATAACCCAAAACGAAGTATTCCACGTGGTGGACGCCCCTCTACCATTTGGAATACTTGGTATTAATACCCTCCGTAAATTCAAATTAAAAATCGATTTTGCACATGGCACTATGTACCAACTCGACGCACCTTTGTCGCCCCTGACCTACCACTTTGCTGTGTTGCCCGAAAGGTGCACATATTGGGAATGCCAGGCGGACCTATGCAAGGCCCACACTATTTTTCCGCCTTCCGCCAACAATACCCAATATGCGCATTTTTCGGACAACACGTCCACAACCCAGGGACTCACCCAACCACCGCACCATGTCCAATCAAAGAACTTTTTTAGAGCCAACTGCTCTTATTATAGGGTCAAGGTACCAGAACAACCACCCAATGCCAACCTCTCACACCCCACCAAGGTCCAAACGGACCACCTTCACCATACACCCAAACATCCCCATTCCACACACCATTCCATGTACCACACACACCACCCATCATCACCAGAACACCTCCCAGGGATCCCCATAGACAATCAACCGCAGCCACCGTATCCACCTCAATTCCCGGCGCTATTGCGCCAATACCAACACGTGTTCTCCCGGAACAAATTCGCGGTCCCATGCCTAAAGGTTCCCCCAGTAAGAATCGCCACCAACTCCGACAAAGTCGTCACCATCCGCCCATATAGGGTACCGATATGCGACCAACGGGAAATACGCAGTCAGATCCGACAGATGTTGGATAATGACATCATTGAGCCGTCCTACTCCCCTTTCTCTAGCCCGGTCACCCTAGTGACCAAGCGAGACAAGACCAAAAGGTTTTGTATCGACTATAGGAAGGTGAACGAGGTCATAAGCTCCGATGTCCATCCACTCCCGAGGATCGAAGATATACTGGACCGTCTCGCGCGGGCCAAGTATTTCTCGACTGCCGACGTCTCCTCCGCATATTGGCAAGTGCCGATACACCCTGATTCTCGACCACTGTTGGCCTTCGCCACGATAGACGGGTTGTATCAGCCCACCCGATTGCCTTTCGGACTTAAGACCAGTCCACAGATCTATGAAAGGGCAATCAATCAGGTCCTGCAGGGGCACGGACTTGATTGTGTGGCGCACTATTTTGACGACTTTGTCATCTATTTGGAGACACTGGAGGAACACCAAGAACACCTGCGCAAGTTTTTCGCGTTCTGCGACGCGGAGAACTTGCAACTCAACCTCACCAAATGCGAGTTTTTTAGGCAGACCATCGAATTTCTGGGGTACACAATCACCGCTGGTACCACCACCCCACTTATCCGCAATACCGACGTAATCCACGCTATCCCACCCCCGAACAATCGCAAAACGCTGCAATCCTTCTTAGGCGCCGTGAACGTCTATAATAAGTTCATCCCGGACTATGCCCGTTTGCGGACCCCACTCAACAACCTTCTCAAGAAGGATGTGACGTGGGACTGGGATGACAAATGCCAAAAGGCGTTCACCAGCCTGAAGGAAAGCCTCACACAACACCCCGTATTGCACCTCTACAAGGATGAACTACCATGCCAGGTATATTGCGATGCATCAACACTTGGCATTGCAGGCGTCCTCAAACAAGTCCACTCCGCTGGGAAGGCCTACCCAGTCCAATATTTCAGCCGCGCTCTGCGTGTACACGAGCGGAACTACACCATCTCCGAACTAGAATGCCTCGCCATTGTCGAGAGCGTGGAGAAGTTCCGTGTGTATCTAATGGGCAGAAAATTCACCATATTTTCTGACCATCACGCACTGCAGTGGCTGAAGACGATCAAAAACCCGTCAGGCAGATTATTCCGATGGAGTTTGAGGTTATCGTGTTACGAATACGAAGTCCGCTACATAAAAGGAGCACAACAACATGAAGCGGACCTCCTATCCCGTAACCCGTTTTGTGGATTCTTAGACGCCACCCTCATTAAGAACCACCAACTCACTCCTTCGGGAGAATCTAAACTGACCATTGATCGAAACGGACTGCAAACCCTAAAGCGTAGAGGTGTAACCAAAATTGTCGTCCCTGACGCCCTCGTTCCCGACCTACTAACAAAGGTGCACAGTCGGTACAACCACCCGGGCATATCCCAGATGACCAGGCTCATCTCTCCCCAGTACTACTGGAAGGGGATGTCAGAAGACATCTCCAAAACCACCAAAGCCTGCGCCATCTGTCAGTCAACAAAACCCCCTCGAGGTCCCACGTTTGGGGAACTAGGACAACTTCCTGTGGCCACTCAGCCTTTTGACCTGGTCGCCCTCGACACCATAGCTGGACTTGCCAAATATGGTAACGCCAAAGCTTACCTCCACGTTGTGGTGGATCACTTTTCGCGCTACACGTGGACCTTCCCCTCAAAATCTACCAGCATCACCACCTATCAACAGGTGATAAAGCGAGTGTTGCAGGACGGCTCTCCGAAACGCCTACTCACGGATAGAGCGCCTGCGTTCACCTCACCAAAGTTCAGGAAGTTCCTGATTAACAGGAACATCCATCCCCTGCTCACCACCAGTAACAACCCCCAAGCTAATGGTCTATGCGAGCGCCTGAACGCTACCTTAACAGGCAAACTAAGGTTACTCCATTTGGAAAACCCCAAAGCCGCATGGACTAAGCTGGCGAAGCGCGTTACTGTGGTGTATAACAACACGCCCCACTCAGTTACCGGGTTCCCACCTGGCTACCTGATGTTCGGCGTTCTACCTCCCGAGCTCACTGAGCATGTAAACCCCTACCCCGTTTTAACCACAGCCCGACGGATAGCCCATGAACGTACCCAGGCCAAGCACCTCAAAGACAAACATGCCTACGACCAACAACATAAGACACCCCATTTTGAACCCGGAGATCTCGTGTTGGTAAAAGTTTACCATCACCCCAATACAGGCAAACTGGCTCCGTATTTCACGGGTCCCTACGAGATCTTAGAGATCATCTCTCCCAACGTGGTGAGAATAAACCGACCCAACCAACCTCTAAATCGGAATACCGACACAGTCCATGTAAATAAATTACAGTACTATAACGAAAATATTCGTTATATCGCACCTCCCACTCTGATACCACACCCTGCTAAACCCCAATCTAGGACGCTACCACCACTGTTCGAGCACCTCACCCCAGACCTCTTTACAGTTGAGCGCTTTGCTCCTACAATAGGCAATTGTACCACTACCACCCCTGTTGACCCACAATGTAACATTATCGCCCAACGCGATATTCCCCAACCTGCAATATCCCGTCCAACCCATATAACCAAAGTTAAAACCCCAATCCCTACAGTTAGGGCTGATCCCAAACCAATTCCCTTACAGGCAAGGTTTTTTCATAACGTGAAAACCTTCCCCTTGTTCCACCTCCTATACCTCATCAACCTTTTCATCCTACCCACTGTACTATTACCCATGGCCACCCTACTGTATGTCAGTGTCTATACACTGCAGCCCAACCGTCTCTTCCAACTACAGGAAGCCCTATTCGAAATAACCATCGCCGTAGTGGAACTAATCCATCGAACCATAGGAATAATTCTCCCGGAGTTATGGACCATCCTTGTCCACAGTCATGCCTTGGTCGCTCTAATAGGTGAAATCATAGGAGAGATTTTCCAAACCCTCTTTAGAGCGCGCCAAGTCGAATAGCAATCTCCCCACCTTTACATCACTCATCGATCACCCCGCTGTCAGCTGGCGTCCACTTTACAGAAACCTTCCGCCGCGCCGACGTCACGTCCTTTCCGATCACGTGACTGACGTCACATCCTCCCTGCGGAATGTAAACAAACCCGCCGTCACTTTTCGCGTGTCACCACACTTAAAGTTACTTTCTGGAACATACACTCACACACACTCGCATACATTCACGCACCTATATAGTTTTGGCAACCTTATGACCTACGACCCTATAATAAACAAAGATTGGACATTGTTATGTAAAAAAATATTCTTCTTTTGTGTATATTTTTGTTAACCAATTTTAAAAGACTTGTACACAACCAGCACTTTTATTTTTTTTTATTTTAATTTTTTATTCCCACCATCCATGTCTATCACCCTTTCAATTTCTTAATCACCTCAAGTTTATTTTTTCCTTTTATTGTTTAAACCTTGTTTTGCCCTAACTGAATGAACAACTGACCTGACGCAATACTTCTCATGTATCAGCCTTCAGTTTATCATACAGGAGCTTTGATTTCTTTTTTTTTTTTATGTTTTGTTTATATTTTTTCACCGCCCCAAAGGCTAATCAGATTTCTTTTTTCTTTTTTTTTTTTCCTCCATCACCAAATTTTATTGTCTATAGTTTTCTTTTTATTTCTGTTAATGTCTTATATGTTTTGTTTGGATTGCACCTCATAGAGTTTCCCTTGCTGTGGGTTTCCACACAGCAAGATTGAACACCTATGCAGGCAAAATTTTTTTTTTTCTTCCTCCAAAAAATTATCATATTTTTTCCTAGTTTAGCAAGCACCCCTATCTACTCAAATTTCTTTTTATTACTTATTTCCATCATTTACTTTCTCCCCAATTGTATCTAACCACTCACTATTTTAAAAAAATTTTATTTTTTTTTCTTTCCCAAAAAATTATTTTTCTTTTTTCAGAATTTAATACAGATCCCTTTTAAAATTCTTATTCATAGGGGGCGCATCTGTAATATTATAAAGAATATTGTCTAATAAATAATTATGTACCATGTTGGATATAATGTATTCTGTATGGATTCAAATAAAGATGGCAGTCAAAGGACGTGGAGATGGAAGAAGTAGAAGAGAAAAGAACGACAGATCCAAGTCGTGTATCTAGGTCACTTAGAACAAAGAGGCCCTCATATTCCAGAGTTGAATGTCCTGAGAGATTGGGATGTTAGGCAAAGCTCCTTCCCGACCAAATTCACCATCATGGCCGACAGAGACAGGGACCAATCAAAGGTCAAGCAGGGTCCCACATGACCCAAGCCGGGGGGTGGGGCAACCGCAGTTCGGTCGGTGTAACGTGTGTGTCAAGACGTGTGTGTGCATCTTCTAAAAGTAGTGCCTCGAGGTCCAAGATGTGAGTCATCTCAATCCAATTTAATCGCGAAAATCCTTCCATCTCCTCTCCCGAGCCGCCAATGATTAATATTCCGAGGTGTTTTGTGATTCATTAATCGATATAGTGTGCCGATTTTTCATCCACCGCCATCGATAACGACTGCCCAAACATACAAAACCCCATCCACTCCCGAGGATTCTCAGGACAAAGCACTTTATCACAGTGAAGTCGACAAGCATTTTTTTTATATTATAGAGAGTCGACAAGATTCTCAGGATCCTTTTCCCATATATCACATTTATTTATTTGGATTTGGTCTTATTACCTTGTGTTTAGCCCCATGAGAAACCACAGCCTCATGGCTAAACCCAATCTTTCTTGGCGGTCTCTCACGGGAGAGTCTACTGAATTTGACATAGTTTGGAATAGACTTACGTTCAGAGATGTCATAGACCCCACGCTGCCTACGTAGCAAGTAGAGAGCCAGCAGTCCCAGGTAGATCCCTAGACCTAGGGTAGCCGAGTACCACACCACCACGTTGCCCAGTAGATGGATCTGGGCCTACACACACCACCCCATCTACATGTGGGAACTACGTAATGACAGAATACACATCTTTATAGGGAGATAATCACACTACTTGGGTGGGGCATACACAGTAAACTTTTGACATCTAAGACCTGGGATTGAGACCTTAAATGGCCCCAGATTTTTGCACGAGTCCAACCTCAACAGTGAGTACAAGTAACCAAACAGGGATCTGGTACATTTGTAAGTGCAAAGTCTAACTGCTTTCTACATGCGTAAACATGGGGTGCATATTTTACAATAAAAGACATTATTTAACCACACACTACAATCTTACTGAAAGGTCATTTATAATTTGCTTATTTGAATTTGGTCAGGTCTCCTTAATGAGCTGATTATAATTAATGGAAGATAGTTTTACTAACTGTTACACAGCCTCTTGTAAAATACCTAGCATGGTATTGATTTGTGCATATAGCGGCCATCAGTTGTGTAGCCCTGAACTAGAATAAATAATAAGTCTTTTTCTTCTTTCTTATCTCCACACTGGGTGAAGTAGAATGTGTCTGCCTTTGTCTTTAAGACTGGGAGCACTATTCAGTGGCAGGCCGACTTAGCTCCAAAATAAATGGCCACCTCTGACATGAGGAACAGACGCCATGTGCAGCTGCTCCTAACATGGAGTACAAACACTGTTCATCCTGTATTCCTGGATTAGGAGCCCTTACATGGTACTATCAGCTGAGCCCAGGTTTTTTAGTGAGCTTGTTCCTGCTCCCCCTCCTCCTTTTTCATCCGGGCTTGGGACCGATAAATAATAAGTGAAAAATATAACATTTCAGCAGCAATCATCACTCACAAACCTTCATAAAAAATTTTTAAAAAGTTGGCTCATTTGGTGTCTAGTGACCAATAGCAGAGAGAGAAAGACTTACATTACTGTCCGGACTGACCCAGTAGGCAATACCACGGGTCATTAGCAGCCATTCAAATGGATCTGAGGTGTAGACATGGTCCTGGACCACTTCCTGGTTGACACTCAGCATCTTCACCTGCAGCACCAATCACACATCTCAGGGGTCTGCGCCACATGGAGGGTAGCTTTCATACGCTGAGGGTATAAACATTAGAATCACAGTCTTGATATGGTATAATCTTGTCCACCACACAGATGATGTTTCCACTTCAAAAATAGAAGCAATTATTCTTTTTCATAAATATTTATCCCTTAATGGGCAAAGTATAGACCAAACCCTAGTCTAACTCCACAGCTAGGTCACCAAATATTGTAGTAAACAAGTGGAGAGGATATACCTGGAGTTCCCAGAACTTCTCCCAGAAAGAAAGCCTGGTGGGCTGTAGAGGGACAAACTCTGCCATTCCCAGCTCCCTCTCCCTCTCTTTCTGGTCCTCAGCTGGACACACCAACATTCAAGTTTTACCATCTTATTTTTAACTGGATAAGTTACTTTCATACATCACATTGGGTTGTATTCAAAAGGTTTTTTAAAATGACTTGCACCCCACAAGGTAATAAGACCAAATCCAAATAAATAAATAGTGTGTGACGTTTCGGTAACAGTGTTGTTACCATCTTCAGACAAAAGTACTGAATGAGAAATTTTACCACAGCATGTTTTAAATAGTTACTGTTATCAAGTGTGTAAACAATTATTATCTTGTTATATGTCTATTTATTTATTTAGATTTGGTCTTATTACCTTGTGTCTATAATCTACTAGCCGAATGACCCGGGCAGCGCCCGTCTTTTACCCGATTGAATGTTTTGATTCAAATACTATTTGTTACAATTATAAATTGGCACCTTAAATAAATGCATATATTCGTTAATAACTATAGCATATGTGCTTTATCTGTCTATGTACTGTTGGCTTCCGTAGGCGTCTCTTACTGGGTAAAAGAAAGAGAGGATTCCATTTAGTTATTAACTAATATATGCATTTATTTAAGGAGCGACCCGCTCCAACACAATAGTTACAAAAACAACAAAGCGAGTGGGGGGGGAGGCAAAGGTGGCGTGATCGTAGCCAACCAATAGGAGAGCGCCATTCCAAAAAAAAAAGCAAACGGTGACAGAGATGAAAAATAATTGATGACGCTCGTAACTGTATATAGAATTTATAATCTAATAATCCAAATTGTGCCTTATCGACTTGCACCCCATTATTATAGCAATAAAATATAGAAACAGAGCAGTAGACATACAGATTGTGAGTGGACTTACATTTGGTATAGCGATGTTCCTCCACATTCCACAGGGTGTCGTCCTGGTTGAGGATCTTGTCTGTCACCACTTCATGTTGGTGGAACCCCCAGTCTGGGAGTTGTTTGCCACTAAACTACACAGCACATTGTGTTAGTGGTGTTATCACATGTCATAAACTCATCACAATCTGTCTATTCATAAACTCTTTTAGAGCTAAGTTAAACTATTTTTAACACAAGGTAATAAGACAAAATCCAAATAAATAAATAGTGTGTGACGTTTCAGTAACAGTGTTGCTACCCTCATCAGACAAAAGTACCTCATTCCATACTTTTGTCTGATGATGGCAACAACGCTGTTACCGAAATGTCACACACTATTTATTTATTTGGATTTTGTCTTGTTACTTTAAGCTTCTAATTGATAATCCAAACTGAACCTAACTATTCAACTATTTTTGAAGCGTCCAGACGATCTCCTCCAGACAAAATATTTCCACCTATAAGAATAGAGAGTTAAACCTTGTTATATCAACATCATTTAAAATGAAGATTTTTTTCATTATAACCATGGTTAAGACAATTAAGACATTTATAATTACGATGTCATAACAATCAAAAGGTAACAAGACCAAATCTGTTTATATAAAAAGATTCTCTGATATATGGCAAACATGGTGTGTACCAGTGAGGTGGAGGAGGACATTTACTGTTAGGAACCAATTCTTTCCTAGTCTACAATCGAGCAGAGTAAACACCAACACCTCTAAGAAAATTAACACTTTTAATTTCCTTTCATAACTAACTAATTTACATCATTTAAAACCAATTATATACATGTAAAATCGTCCAGTCATCTGGTCAAAATATAAATAAATCAATCTATGAAAAAACAACTTATAAAAATCCCAACAATGCCCCCCCCCCCATTTTAAAGTTGTTTTCATACCCTCATCGGAGGCCTAGAGTGGTCAAGATCCTGGTCAGTTTAATTCTTCCAATTCCCCCAGTTAGAATATCTGCAATACTCCCTCCGCCAAGCCGCAATTCTTGAAGATCTTGGGATTATAGGCCTGCTCTTCATCCTCTTTTCGTTCTAAGTTATTCAGATTTTTCTCTACCGATATTGTTTCATCAGTCCCTGAATATCCCCTTGGGATTGAAGCCTCATTTTGGCCTTCCTCGTCTTCCTTCTTTAGTTCTTCATCTTTCTGGTTCTTTTCTACCAATTTCGTATCTTCCCCATTTACAGATTCATAGTCTTCTTCAAAATTATTATTTAAAACCTGGAAAAAATCAGTTTCATGTGAAATTTGTTTATCGACTTTCCCAGTTGGGAAAACATCTTCTCTAAATCTGACATTTCTGGTTACGAAGACCTTATTGTTTCTGATATCCCAGACCTTGTATCCTTTGACTCCTTCCGGATAACCAATTAAAACACATTCTCTGCTTCTTGAATCAAATTTGGATCGACGCTGGTCGTTGTATGCCCAGGTCTGACAACCGAAAACTCGGATATGCTCAATCTTCACTGGCCGTTCGGTCCACATTTCTTCTGGTATTTTGTTACCTATTGCCTTGCTAGAACATTTGTTTCTCAAGTAACATGCTGTATTTACGGCATCTGCCCAGAACGATTTGGGAATCCCAGATTCAAGCAAAATGCACCTTGCTGTGTTTAGCAATGTCTGATTCATTCTTTCCGCAGTTCCATTTTGCTGAGGTGTTCTTGGAACTGTAAGCTGTCGCTTGATGCCACTTTCATTAAGGAATTTATTAAATTCGCCATTAACATACTCCGTCCCATTATCACTTCTTAAGACTTTGATTTTTCTGCTGTGGTAATTCTCAACACTGTTCTTATATTCCTTAAATTTGTCAAGTACCTCCGATTTAGACCTCATAAAATATACTGTAGTGTAATGGGTGAAGTCGTCTATGAACGTCACAAAATAATTGTTCCCTCCCTTCGACATTGGGCTAATGGGACCTACTACATCCGAATGGATGAGCTCCAAGGGTGATAAAGTCCTCTTACTTTCGACAGGTTTGGAAGGAAATGGGAGTCTTCGCATTTTACCTTCAAGGCATACCTTCCTCTTCTATTAGATTTCAAAATTAATTCACCATCACTTCCAAAAACAGAGGCCTTGCCATTCTGGAATAAAACCTTGTTACCTCTTTCCTCAATCCTTCCAGCAGATAAAATATTTCCGTCTAACTCAGGAACGTATAATACGTTTTCCAAGAACAAGGTTTCACCTCCATATTCGTGACCGAGTTTGATGGTTACATCACCCATCTCTGATACTTTTATTTTCTCATTGTTCGCCATTTCAACAGAAGTTGAAATACTTTTTGTATTCGTCATTTTCAGTCTGTTCGACGTCATATGTTCAGTAGCTCCACTGTCCAGAAACCAGATATTCTGAGAGTTATTGCCTTTCAAGTTATTTGCAAATAGGACTTTATGAGTAAGGTCTAACGTACTTTGTTTCAGCATACCTTCGCTAATTCTCCTTGATGAGTTGGCAAATCTGCAATTCCTAGCCATGTGTCCTAATTTGCCACAATTGAAACATCTTATCCGCCTGAAATAATTATAATTTTCCCTTTTCCCTTCCGTCCACGTATTATGATAATTCCTTTGTTGATCATATTCAAATTTATTTTGCTCTTGACATGGTGATTTGCATGTATCCTCTTTTCTTCTTACCGCAAAAGCGCAATTAGGATCTTCTTGAGGAATTTGACGCTGTTTCTGTCGTTTTTCTTCTAAAAGTAATTTGGATTTAACCACACTAGTTGATAGTTTCTCTTCTTGCTGTTCTAAACTGAGAATTAGTGGTTCGTAACTCTTTGGCAATCCCAATAGCATAATCAACGCCAATTCGCCATCCTCAAATCCATGGTGACACTTTGCCAATTTTCTATGACATTCCATTATTCTCGCTAAATATTCCTTCATATCTTCGTCATTTCCTTTTATAATGTTGAAGAATTCTCTCAGTAGCTGTAATATATGCAGTAAGCCATACTTTGTGTGGATGTCCTCCAGTATCTGCCATGCATCGATCGCTCGTTTACAATCACCGATGTCATCTAGGAATGAATCCTCAACTGCTAATAATATGATAGATAATGCCAAGTTATCTTTCCGCTTCTGTTTTTCTGAAGTTTCACAAGGAAAGCCAGGTTCAATCGCATCCCATATGTCCTTCTGGATCAAAATAGATTTAGTTCTTATAGCCCAGGAATAATAATTATTACCATCAAGTTTAGGTATTCTCAACTCGTCAGCCATTGATATTTCTAGTTATGCAAATCTGACAAAAAATTATAACTCAAAGCTTTTCTTCTTCTTCTTCGTTGCACAAAGTTCAGTCTTTAAATCACTCAAATTTCTTATAATCAAATTCTTTTCTCTATCTTAGTTAGCTTTATCTTCTTCAGTCTAGCATAAACTTTTCTTCTTTAGCCGTTCCCTGGCCTTATCTTCTTTAGCCTTCAGCTTTTTTTCTTTAGATTTAACTTTTAATTTCTTTCTACAGCGCAGTGGAAGCGTGCTGCTGGGCCCATAACCTGTTAGGAACCAATTCTTTCCTAGTCTACAATCGAGCAGAGTAAACACCAACACCCCTAAGAAAATTAACACTTTTAATTTCCTATCATAACTAACTAATTTACATCATTTAAAACCAATTATATACATGTAAAATCGTCCAGTCATCTGGTCAAAATATAAATAAATCAATCTATGAAAAAAAAACTTATAAAAATCCCAACATTTACCTTGAGAGCCTGTCCAGTGGTGAGATGGACCAGCCGAACCTGGGAGTGGATGGTATGCCAGACATCTCCTTCTGTCTCCCTGTTCACTATGTCCTATAACATCACATCATACACTAATTCTAACACCCATAGGGCAACAAGAGCTCAAAATGGGGGTCGGTGGAAGGATGGTCTAAACTGTTGGTTTTCGACCGCTACGACCTGGATTCAATTCCCGCATTGGGCACTTTTTTTCTGATTAAAAAAAAAAAAATGCTCCAATGGCCCCCGATTCTTGCAAAAGTTCAACCCCACCAGCGAGTGCAAGTAACCAAACAGGGCTCTGGCACATTTGTAAATGCAAAGTCGAACTGTGTAGACATGTGGTGTACTTACAGTAAAAGCAGTCGCCTTCTTCTACCCACCATGATTATCATGGCCTGTACTGCGTGTACAAGGGATAATAAAAAAAAAAAAAAAGAGCTCAAAATACTAGAACTACCTTTCTTTTAAAGGACAACACCCAATTTCAGAACCAAAGTGCTCTTTAGACAGATGTGTACTCTTACTGGAGAGCAGAAATACAAGGTAATTCGAATAAATCCTAATAGTGTGTGATGTAACAATGTAGTTACCATCATCAGACAATATATCACACACTGTTTATTTATTTGGATTTAGTCTTATTATCTTGTATTTCTAATCTATAATCCAAATTGTGTACCTTATCATAGAGAACAGCTAATTTGTAAAAATGGTAATTTTGAAGAAAAGGGCATCCTTTAATCTTATAGATCAATACTGCTATTAATATATAGGAATGGATTTCCAATGATTTCCAGACTTAAGTCTGGTCATCTACGGACAATGACTTTCCAGAATGGTTGCAGGGTTTTCCCACTATGTACTAAGTGCAATTCTCAGCCTGCAACCCCAAGACATATTATTGACTGTATTGACTCATCCATTGATGAGCTCTACTCTTCCCCGGCAGACACCATCAACAAGCTTTACAAGCTTGATACCCTAATATGATTGAGTGGAGATAAGAAAGAAGAAGAAGATATATAGGAATAATATAAAGTTGCTGGAAGATATATATATGATATACATGTAGCAAAAGTGGTACCTCTCCCTTTAAATATACATTAGAACAATGCAATGCTGCCCTTGTACTGATGAGAGTCATAGCCCGAAACCATGGTATATAGGTTGATGGCTTTTTGTCTGAATTTTCCAAAACTGGGGTTGTGGCTTATTCCTCCTCACCACCTTCATGTTCTGTACTGGGGAGATGAACATAAATGCATTGTTGGAATACATATTTAAAGGGAAGGGTGCTATTTTTGGTGCATATATATATATGTTATAAAAACAAAGATGAATGAGATTTTCTGCTTGAATTTTGGATCATCTTGATGATTATGCTATGGTGATGCAGTCGTGGTTAAATCTTGAAATAATAATACTAAAAATAGAGTTGATCAGTAATTTAATTGAGTTAAAGGAATATATAAAAAAGACATAATTTGATAAAAGTACTGCCTGGCTTAAGGCGAGTAAACAAGGAAAACAAAAGATTATTTACATAACGTACAAAAGTTTTGAGCCGGCCAATGGGGAACAACAACAATGAGTTTATATAGTGGAAGCGTGACCTCTGGCGGTCGATTTAGCAGAGTATTTGTATCTATGAAATATATAATTTTAAATATATATAATAATAATTAGATAATAAAAAGGCATATATTGGATTGAATAAAAGATTTATTTTACCAATATTTCGGCTGGCTGAACGCCGTTATACAAAAAAGTGTATATAAAAATGTAATGCCTTGATAAAGGTTGGCATTCAGCCAGCCGAAATATTGGCAAATAAATCTTTTATTCAATCCAATAAATGCCTTTTTTTACTATCTAATGATTTATGTATGGATTGCTCTATTTTCTCAGAACAATATATATAATAGTTCACACTCAACTATAAGCCTTATCAATCATTCTTTGGAGTATACATTTTAACAAAGAATCTATAAAAATTGAATTAAATCTATATACAGTGAAATCTTTCTATAGCACCCCCTCTAAATAGCACCTTCCTCTCTATAGCGCCCGATTTTAAACATTAAAATGTAAACATTTTACATTAAAAGTGACCTGTATATAGCACCCTATTTTGGTGAGTCCCAAGAGAGGGAGTTATAGACAGGTTTAAACTGTATAATAGTTCACATTCAACTATAAACTTTTCAAACATCCTTTGGAGTACATTTTAACAAAGAATCTATAAAATTGAATTAAATCTTTATATAAGAAAAATAAAAGTATTTATAACAACATAAAACCAACCATCTATACAGTTGGGGATACTCACCACCTTCCACTGGTTCTGTGCAGTGAAGTTGATGTTGTAATCAATGTAGCAGGACACTTCCTGGTGCTGGGGTGACATGGGAGCAGCAACATCATGACTGCACATCATCAGCCCCAGTAGAACAAGTCCTCTAAACCCTCTTATTCCATTGAGGAATAACTGAATAACGTTGATAATTCAGAGATGGCTGAAGGCAACTCTTTTGATTGAGGTTCTCATGATGAAAGTGTACCACACACAAGACCTACAAATAAAGTTTGAGAAGGAGCGGATCAAGCTCAGCCAGCAACAGCAGCAGCAATAAAGTCCACTGATCCAGATGGAGGTGCTGGACTACCACAGGATGAGCAGTGAGGAGGAAGAGGATGGAGGGTAGAGGATGAGGAGGAAGAAGAGGAAGCCTATGTGGAAGACTGGGCCCAGCTCAACGAGGAGGAGAAAGACACCTGGGAGGATGCCTCCAGCTCTGTGGAGGAGAACTACATCTAGTTCCTATATTTTATATAAAACAATAGCCAAAACAAAAATAAACAAGAACTGGAGGATCCCACCTAAACACAGTTGGTACAGTGGAGTGAACCCAGGAGGAGCTCTGAAGATCAGAAATAGACAGCATCAAACAACACTAACAAGATTTAGAACAGGCCATCTCAAGCCATTGAAGATAGAAAATAATAACAAAATTTATCCCACTTGCCCAAAATGTAGTTTGGTACCTGCAGCTCCAGAACACATTTTGGCTTGCATTAGATGCACTAAACAGGACCTTTGGGAGAGGCCGCTGCTCATCATAAAACAGCTCGAGGAGCATGGACTCATGGAATTCGTGTAATCTTTACACAAGGGGATAAGAAACAACAACAACATATTTTATATATGTTCCTATATCATATACATGTCTGATCTTAACTTCAAATATCATAAAACAGCTCGAGGAGCATGGACTCATGGAATTCGTGTAATCTTTACACAAGGGGATAAGAAACAACAACAACATATTTTATATATGTTCCTATATCATATACATGTCTGATCCTAACTTCAAATATCATAAAACAGCTCGAGGAGCATGAACTCATGGAATTCATGTAATCTTTACACAAGGGGATAAGAAACAACAACAACAGACCTACAAATCCAAACTGTACCTAGTTTGTGCATCTATAGTAGAACCTCTCTTCAACAACCTCCCTAAGGACCAATGTTATTGCACTCCCAGGGTTAAAATACTTTAGACTTAAAGTTAGCAGTTAGGATATTATAACCACAAGAGTTGCTATTATAAAATAAGTGTTATAATGATATTTCACTGTATATAAAAAAATAAAAGAAAGAAAAAATGAATATTAACAATCATGAACAAAACTTAAGTTGTGTCTTTTAGCATTTTAATTGAAATTCAGACAATAACTCTGAAAAACAACACAGTGACCTTTATTGAAGACACACAAGATAACCAAGTATGAACAAAATTGCCTCTGTCTACTTCAAAAAAATAGATGCCCGCAGCATCAGAGACTTTCCACTTCCTTATGTCCATGAGTGTATTTAAACCAAAGTTTGCTCTTTAACACAACTCTCTAAACCTTTGATTTAAACTAAAGTGATTCCAACAAAATAATTTATTTAAAAACTTACTGAAACAGAATGAGCCTTTGTAAAAATATCTGCAATCTGTTTGTCAGTTGGGCAATATTGTAGTTTGATGCTATTCTGTTGTGATGCTCTATTTTGAATACTTTTTTTTTTTGGGGGGGAGTGGGGTTACAAGAAGACTAAATTCAAATAAATAAATAGTGTGAGATGTTTTGGTAACAGAGTTATTACTGAAACATCACACACTATTTATTTATTTGGATTTGGTCGTATTATACCTTGTGTTTTCAATCTGTAATACAAATTGTACCTAATAATTTTTGGGGTTACAAATCAGTATTTACTTAGAGTAAAAACCTCTTTCTTTAAAGGACATCCACAGTAAAAACCTCACTATAGTGAACCTCAATAGGACCCTACTTTTGGTTCACTATAGCCATGGTTTTTGGCTATTTCAAAATTTTAAATCATATAAAAAAAAGGACAGCTATACACACAGGAAAAGGTTACCTTTTATATTAATAGTCACTTCCATTTTAATTCTCTATATTGACCTATTTCCATATATTAATGATGTGTATATCAAAATGGTCATGTAAAAATTATTGTAGAGCCATTTGATGATAGGTTCTTTTTACCAGGTGTCCTTCTTACTAGAGAGCTACTAAAAATGGTAATTTAGGTGATGAAAACAGTCCTTTGTAGAGAGGTGTCCACTAGCGAGAGTGTCCTCTCATGGAGTTTTTTACTGTAGTTGTTGTTGTTTCTTATCCCCTTGTGTAAAGATTACACAGAGCTGAGCTGACTGCTATAGGGCACATCCCCAGGTGGTGGATAGGGGAACAACCTTCAGATATGATGGCCAGCTGTGAAACAAGCAGAATAACTCTGACCAACAGCAGCATTGTTAGAAGAGGAGTAGACCTCTTTAAAAATCCTGACTTCAACTGACCCAGTTGATAGACCTCAGCAAGAGTCTCACTCCAGGGATACGGAGGAGCTGCGTCTGTACTCATGTTAGAGTCAGCAGCAAAGGTGTCTGCTTCCATGTTAGGAACTGCCTCAAACTACAGGCAAAGTCAGACTTTCACCAAAGTGTGTCTGGATCATGGTGCCATGATCAACGAAAGCTGCACCCCTACACCCCATTCCATGAGATCAGATGTTGATTTGCATGCTGCATCGCCCGTCGTGTTTTTTACTGTAGTTGGGGGATGGGCATTGTTCCCTCTCTCTCTCTCCTATCTAGCATTCCAAAATATCAATCCCTTCTTCTCCTACTCATCATTCCAAGAAAGAACTAAACACAACAACAAGGAGGAGGGACTTTCAGTACCCCCACATAGGGGGGGGGAGTAGGCTACCTGTTTAGAGCTCGGCTTGTCATGCCGTGGATCAGTTGGATGACATCCCCGTGTTTGACTGTGTCGATAGGTTCGGACACCATCAGGTCATTCCTACACAGACAGATGGACAGACAGTGAGGTGAGACGGAGAGTTGACACAACACTTACTTGTCCGGCCTCTTCACTATCCACCAGTTGTTGACGTCCTTGAAGGTGTAACATGTCACCTGGAACACAACCCTCATTATAAGAACCACCCTTAAAATCAGCCATAACTACCAGAGTGCCAAGGTGTGATAACTGTCCGTTTAAGGTTAGCTTCCCTATAATTTACAACCCCTTGGCAGAGCTGACTGCTATAGGGCGCTTCCCCAGGTGGCGGATAGGGGAACGACCTTCAGATATGAAGGCCAGCTGCGAAACAAGCAGAATAACTCTGACGAATAAGCAGTCGCGGACCAACAGCAGCATTGTTAGAAGAGGAGTAGACCTCTTTAAAAATCCTGACTTCAACTGACCCAGTTGATAGACCTCAGCAAGGGTCCCACTCCAGGGATACGGAGGAGCTGCGTCTGTACTCATGTTAGAGTCGGCAGCAAAGGCGTCTGCTTCCATGTTAGGAACGGCCTCAAACTACAGGCAAAGTCAGACTTTCACCAAAGTGTGCCTGGATCATGGTGCCATGATCAACGAAAGCTGCACCCCTACACCCCATTCCAGCTCGAGGAGCATGAAACTCATGGAATTTGTGTAATCTTCACACAAGGGGATAAGAAACAACAACAACAACATAATTTACAACAGCCCCTAGAGCCCTTGGTATGAGTCTTTCTGCATTCCATCCTATGCTGAAGACAATGTATTTGCTATGAGATTGTGCCTATGAATTATTTTATCAAAATATTCCTGTCCAAAACCGGGATAGAGGGAATCAGTATTTCATAAGATTGCTAAGAAACCCAGGTTCAGCTGTCCTGGCTGACAGTACCCTGTAAGAGCTCTTGATCAGGGAACACAGGTTGATCACTACTTCAAGTTAGGAGTGGCTGTATTTCAAGTCTGTTCCTCATGTCAGCGGCGGCCATTCAATAAAGGAGATAAGTCAGTGGCCAATTACTGAGGAGTGTGTCGAGTTTTAACAACTATGGCAAGACCCACTTTACCTCTCTCCATCCTCTCTATGATGGAGAGGAGATAACAAGTACACTCCTCCATATATGTAGTTTGGGGCAGTAGATGCAGTGATAGCAACAACAACAACAAAAAGCCTTTATTTAGGGTCACTGACCCTATACAGGATTCACCAGAGGTATGCATAAGAACAAAGCAGTGAGATAAAGGAAACAACGATATAGACAGAAGAAAAAGAAAAAAATATATAAGAAAGAGAAAGAGGGAAGCAAGAAAAACAACACAAAAAGAGTAGCAGTAAGAAAGTGAGGAGTGAGTGTCACTTGGCCTTCTTCTGAGATATGGACTTGTGGAAACCATAAAACGCCGTAGCAATATACTTATTCTGGGTCGTCAATTATTGATGGGAGTGAAGCACAGAGTTGCCCAGTAGATGCAGTGATAGAGCGAGAAAGAATGAAGACTCCACCCACCTGCTGCTGGTGAGAACTGCCTCTGCCATCAGGGTACTTGATTGGGTAGACATTCTCATGGGAGTGGAGCCAGCAGGGCCGGCCCAGACTGTGCCTCAGGGTGATCTGGGAGCCATGGGCCACTTGGAGAGGCTGGCCCTTGGTGATGGAGGCTAGGCCGCCCTGTTCCACCACATCCTTGTGTTATCATCCCAACACCCAGAATCCTGATCTCCCAAAATCCCAACAGCTGAAAACCCAAAATCCCAACAGCTGAAAACCCAAAATCCCAACAAACCAAAATCCCAACAAACCAAAAAAATCCTAACAGACCAAAAGTCTGACAACAACAAAATTTCAGCATTTGAGTAAATCATTTTACTGTATGTGTTTAGAGGAGAATGCTTATAAATTATCATTTTTTTACATCAATGAAATAAACACAAGGTAATAAGACCAAATCCAAATAAATAAATAGTGTGTGACGTTTCGGTAACAGCGTTGTTACCATCTTCAGACAAAAGTACTGAATTTTGTCTGAAGATGGTAACAATGCTGTTACCGAAACGTCACACACTATTTATTTATTTAGATTTGGTCTTTTTACCTTGTGTTTATAATCTATAATCCAAATTGTTCCTTATCAACATCGATGAAATAAAATTATTTTTTTTTCTCTCTTATATATTGGTGTGTCAGGATATGTGTTGGCTGTCTGTAATTTGACCCTGACAACCCTTAGTGAACCTTGTTATAACAGCCTCCTTTATGACCTCATATAATCATGGAAATATTGTTCCCAAGTAATGCTTTTAGGACCATGTTGTTTAAAAAACTTTTAGCATTATATTAGGGTGTTATAACCCCATCGCTATAAAAGATGCTTCAGTAGTGGAGTTTTCAACAACATTTTGTAAAAGAATAAATTGAAAACTTACTTTCTACGAGGCAAACCCCACAGCTATGAAATAATGAGGCAATAAAGTCTAGAAATTATTGATTTGTATAAGTAATTGATAAGGCACAATTTGGATTATAGATTATAAAACAAGGTAATAAGACAAAATCCAAATAAATAAATAGTGTGTAACATTTCGGTAACAGCGCTGTTACCATCTTCAGACAAAAACACACTTGATAACAGTAACTAATTAAAACATGCTGTGGTAAAATTTCTTATTCAGTACTTTTTGTCTGAAGATGGTAACAACGCTGTTACCGAAACGTCACACACTATTTATTTGGATTTGGTCTTATTACCTTGATTTGTATAAGTAAAAAAATTTCAAAATAAATAAATAAACTTTTTAAATTTACAAATTTGTGTGTAAAAAGAGATAATACAGTAGAACAAAGCTCCATGAGAGGACACACCTCTCTACAAAGGACAGTTTTCATTTATTAAACTTGGGAATGAAAAGCTTTTACAGGCAATACTTTGGCCGTGGTGCACAAAGCCCTGTAGAATCGAAGCTAATTCACTAGGTGGGGTGAGTGAACTGTCGATTTTTGACAGTCCCTTGACTGAATCCTGCTTTTGTAGGTAAATATTAATTTTTATAAAGCATAGAAAAAAAAAGTAACAGAAAAAAATTCTATTTTCACTTGTATATACATTTCAATTTTATTTTAAACTCACAACCCTATAAAAAGGTCATTTCCTTAAAGCTTATCTTTTCAAGTACAGTAGAACCTTAATGAGAGGACACTTCTCAACAAAGGACAGTTTTTAACTCCAAAATTACTATTTAGCAGCTCTCCAGTAAGAAGAAACACCTCTCTCTAAAAGGACACTTTGGCTCTTCACTCAGGTGTTGCCCTTTAAAGAGAGTTAGTTCTACTGTAATAGCGAGGTATATGTAGCACAAGTATAGCAACCTTTTAAAAAGGAATAATGTAGCATGGAGGAATCACCTCAAGACTGGCTTGGAAGGCACTGGTCATGACAGTGTCGTGGGGACCAGCCTTGGTGAGGATGGAGAGGTGTACATAGAAGAACCCAAGGTAGACCACCACGGGAATGATGAGAAGACATCCCAGTATGGCCGCAGACATCTTCACCACTTGGCCCTGTCACACCATTAACAAATGAGATGGTATCAGAGGATGGGACAACACTATATATAGAGGATGGAAGAGTAGCACAGCATGTTAGCACAATGATGCCATGGTAACATCTTTTTATTTATGCTTATGAGGTGATACAGCAGCGTATTTACAATTAGAGAGGAGACAAAATGAATTAAATCTAGAAAAAAGAAGTGAGGACATATCGGTCATTAAAGTCTGAGAGGCAAGGCCTTCAGCCAGTTCATGGTAACATCTTGAAAATGATGATTTGAATAAGAATTTTGCTTCCATATTCCTATGGTACTAAATGTATGATGCTTCCATTGCAAAAAAAAAAAAAAACTCTTCCTTTGGTGACCCCTATGGTTTCAAGATGTTACCTTGAAACCATAGGGGTCACCAAAGGAAGAGTTTTTTTGCAATGGAAGCATCATCCATTTAGTACCATAGGAATATGGAAGCAAAATTCTTATTCAAATCATCATTAAGATGGAAAAGTAATGGAAACAAGTCTGTGGAGGGATTGATGCAGAGGCAAAACTGGCACTATAGAAGAAGGCATACAACATGGAGATAACACTGCAGCGATGAAGAAGAACCACACCCCCCTCAAGTGCTACTTGGTCCACAATGTCTCTAGGTAGAAGAATAGAAAGTGGATGCCAGCCTGGAGTGAAGCTGGCATGCCCCCTCCAGATGACACTAACCTGGCTCACAGCCACTGAGAACATCCTGTGCATGGCCCCTATAGAGTAACAACAAGACCGTCTAAAATAATATATTTTGGCTGTATAATCCCTATATTGTATTCTCCCATTCATTAATCTCTCTCTCACTTGCCGATTGCATACACCGTCCATTTCCTTTCTACAACCCTGGTGTGTAGACAGGAGAAAGAAGGTGGGTAACACTGGCCAAACAGATGTCAAAGCTCACCACCAAATAGTGTTGTAAAATACCATTATAAGATACCCAGAGCACACAACCTTCAGACTTCTTCCTCGGGGGATTGAGACAAAAACACACAGTGTAGAGATTATGTTATAAACAACTTAAAAAGAAGTCTCCAACTCCATCCTAATATAAAGGAGGACACCCACTTATCCTTGAAGTTGCAAATGGATTCTGAAGTTGGATCAATCTACTATTAGGTCAATGGCATATAAATTTGGAAGGCAAGGGGGAATTACTGCATTATTTGGGGGGTCGGTGGAAGGCTGGTTAAACCGTTTGGTTTTCGACCACTACGACCCCGGGTTTGATTCCCGCATTGAGCACTTTTTTCCGATTTAAAAAAAAAAAGCTCCAATGGCCCCCCCGATTCTTGCAAAAGTCCAATCCCACCAGCGAGTGCAAGTAACCAAACGGGGCTCTGGCACATTTGTAAGTGCAAAGTCAAACTGCTTTTCACATGTGGTACACTTACAGTAAAAGCGGTCGCTAACTACCCACCATGATTATCATGGCCTGTACCACGTGTACTAGGGATAAGCAAAAAAAAAACTGCATTATTTTCCATTGAAAATCCTCAATGAATGATATAACTGGACCAACGAAGGCAATAGAAGGTGGCAGAGAATGAAATACTGACATCAGAGAGGGAGTGGTTGGGCAGGAGGTGCTGCCAGAGATCCCAGGCCAGTAGGAGCAGACAGAGCAGCAGGCTGAAGACTCCGGAGTACTTGATACTACCACAGCCACCATTGAAGTACAGTACTGTAGAGTTGTACATCAGAACCTACCTGAGACTGCAGGCCAGGGAGACACCAGCCACCAGCAGCCACAGCCACCAGGGGCCGGAGAATGGCCTGGACACACAGCTCTGTCTGTCAACTGGATGTAGCAGCTCCCAATATACAAGATGGTAGGCATGATAAAGCACAATTTGGATTATAGATTACTAGATGGGTGACCCGGGCTTCGCCCCGGGATTGACCCGTGTGCATATCTACCCGAGTGATATATATTTAGATAAGATTTTTTTAAATAATTGTTTGTTATTAGCATTATCTATTTGTTTGATTCAGCATACTTTAATCTAATCTTTGATAGAGGGCGCTGTTCGTGAGCTAAGTAGAATAATTTGAATATATAGTTTTAATAATTGATTTATATATTTTTTAAAATAGCCTATCATCTTCCCCGTATTTTTTTACCTATGTATGGAAATTTTGGTTTGAATTAGTAAACTACTGCGAATTTGTATACCGGACATACAAACAAACAAACATACAGACATTTTTATATATATAGATAATACAAGAAAATAAGACCTAATCCAAATAATTTATTAGTGTGTGAAGTTTCAGCAACAACATTGTCACCATCATCAGACAAAAGAATAAATGTTTTATTCTTTTGTCTGATGATGGTGACAATGCTATTGCCGAAACGTCACACACTAATAAATTATTTGGATTAGGTCTTTATTTTCTTGTATGATGGTAGGCAGTTTGAAGTTTGCACTTTCAAGTGTACCAGAGAGCCTTGTTTGGTTACTTGCCCTCACTGGAGGGTTTGGGCAGGTGCAAGAATCAGGGGACATGCAGGATTCAATTCCAGGCCATGACTATGGAAAATTGAAGATCTATTCCACTCCTCCACCAACCCCATAAATCTAACCTTTACAAGGTAACAAGACACCAAATAAATAAATTAATTATATAGTCATTACATATAGTCTTACCTAATAGTGTTGTTTCCATCTTCAGCCAAAAATAGAGAGAATAGCACAGCAGGGACATATGGTAATAAGACCAAATCCAAATAAATAAATAGTGTGTGACATTTTGGCTACAGCACTGTTACCATCATCAGACAAAAGTGTACTGAATGAGAAAAAATATCACAACATGATTCTAAATAGTTCCTGTTATCAAGTGTGTAAACAAAATGCTCCAATGGCCCCCGATTCTTGCAAAAGTCCAACCCCCACCAGCGCGTGCAAGTAACCAAACGGGGCTCTAGCACATTTATAAGTGCAAAGTCGAACTGCTTTTCACATGTGTAGACATGTGGTGCGCTTACAGTAAAAGCAGTAGCTAACTACCCACCATGATTATCATGGCCTGTACCACGTGTACTATGGATAATTAAAAAAAAAAAAAGTGTAAACAAGATAGCAGATAATAAGAAAATAGTTTGTAATAATCCTAAATTATAGCTCATCAGTACAGCAGGGTATTAACTAGTGGCATCAATAGATGAAGCTACCTGTGGAGAAGTCTGCGGAACCTCAGGATGGCCAGGATCCCAAGGAGAGAGAAGAAAATGAGCATGCTCTCCATGAGAATGTAGCGGGACTGGGTGAGCAAGGCATTGTCTGTACACACCACCTTACATTTGAGACCACAGCCTAGAAACATCTTCTCTTCTTTAAAAACAATAATAAGCATTAAGAGGAGCGTCTTAGAGGAGCGTGTAAATTTCTTTAATACCGCAAGCTTTCGAACAGAACGTTCTTCAACGGGCGTGGATAGTAAAACCGTACTAAAAGTGTAAAGAAATTTACACAAGACGCTCCTCTTAATGCTTATTATTGTTTTTAATGATCGTGATTTTAAGAGTTTAATTTCTACAATCTTCTTTCTTATCTCCACTCCCTTACACTAGAGTATCAATCTTGTAGCGCTTGAGATGGTCTGTAATGACTGGGTGAAATAGAATGTGCCTCCCCCTTTTGTCATTTAGATTGGGAGCACTACTCGTAGCAGGCCACTGACTTAGCTCCAATATGAAAAGGCCGTCACTGATATGAGGAACAGATGCCATGTGCAGCCATTCTTAACATGGAGTACAAAAGCTGCTCATCCTGTATCCCTGGATCAGGAGCCCTTACAAGGCTTGTCCAGCGAGCTTGTTAATGCTTCCTTTCCACCTTGGAAACATGGCTACACCAGGTGTCACTCTTGGAGGTGATCTCTAATCAGAGAGTCTTGCCATGTCACACCAAGTCATGAGGAGTCTCTTTCAACCCAGAGTTTCTGTAAAGAGACCAC
>CP092878.1:13963169-14019146 GCA_030710605.1 Cordylochernes scorpioides | reverse complement strand
GGTAGAGACTCTAGTGTTGGGTAAGAACTCACACTATGGCCCGGGGATGCTCCAGGTTCCAAAGCCGAGTTGCCAGAGCAGCTCCAAGTAGCACCAATGTGGCCACATTCAGTTCTACCTTTAACCTCCATGGAGCTTCGTCAGAGGAGAGTTGGATCTTCTGGAGGGCTGCCTCCAACTTTGCACGCTGTCGTCAAACATGCCATCAAGATTATTCCAAGTTGAGAATGTAAGTACTTCCACAATGCTATATATCTATAGATTATAAACACAAGGTAATTAGAACAAATAAATAGATAGTGTGTGATGTTTCAGTAATAATGCTGGTAATAATACTATTTATTTAGATTTGGTCTTATTACCTTGTGTTTATAATCTATAATCCAAATTGTGCCTTATTATAGATTAGAAACACAAGGTAATAAGACCAAATAAATAGATAGTGTGTGACGTTTCGGTAACAATGCTGTTAATCACACAATTTATTTAGATTTGGTCTTATTACCTTGTGTTTCTAATCCAAATTGTGCCTATCATATATATTATAAAAAGAATTGGGGAAGCCTTTTCTCATCAATGGTTAAACTATCAGCCAACGCATCTTATTTTTAAATAAACTATATTTGTTGTGGAAAAATAGTACAAATGTGACATTTTTCTGAGATAAGGTGCATACATTATGAAAAAGGCATCTCCTTATCATGCAACTTATAGTTGCTGATGGCTTGCTCCATCTATCAGAATAAATATCAACTATTCTCGCTGATTTTTAATTATGCTTTTTATTTATGTTGATTTAAAAATCAACGAGAATAGTTGATATTTATTCCGATAGATGGCGCAAGCCATCAGCAACTTTCAAGTGCACGATAAGGAGATGCCTTTTTTCATAATTTATTTGTTGTGTTTGCGGACGAACAGTGCTCGATGCAAGTTTATAAATTTATAATTATTTCTACACTGTCCTCAAAGCTTATGTCCATAGTTTGTCTAAAATACCTTTTCCAAGAGTTTATCTTTCATTTCACAGTATAAAAGCAAAATAGAAAAATACAATAATAAAGCGGTATGATAGATTAAACTGCCGAAACAGTTAGGAGGGTCCACCACTGATGAGCCAAGCCTTTCTATTATTTTTAACACAGTGCAGTAAGGGGGCTTTTTATTTAAAAAGAATCATACACATCAAAAACAGTTCAAATTTCTGATACAACACAATGTTGGAATTTTTTTTTATTTATATATTTGCACTTAAAAACATAAGGTAATAAGACCAAATCCATTTATTTATTTGGATTTGGTCTTATTACCTTGTGTTTGTAATCTATAATCCAAATTGTGTCTTATCATTAGATTTGGTCTTATTACCTTGTGCTTGTAATCTATAATCCAAATTGTGCCTTATCATTAGATTTGGTCTTATTACCTTGTGTTTATAATCTATAATCCAAATTGTGCCTTATCATTAGATTTGGTCTTATTACCTTGTGTTTGTAATCTATAATCCAAATTGTGCCTTATCATTAGATTTGGTCTTATTACCTTGTGTTTGTAATCTATAATCCAAATTGTGCCTTATCATTAGATTTGGTCTTATTACCTTGTGTTTGTAATCTATAATCCAAATTGTGCCTTATCTATATTTGCACTTGTTTACAAAGAAAGGAAGATCTCCAAATAGCTGGAAGGGGTCAAGGTATCTACCAGAAGGTCACTAGACAAGTGATGGTCACCAACAGATAAAACTGAAGAATATTTATCTATATAGTCACACCTATAAGACAGCACAACTTCACCTCTAATTTACTAATTTGTATTTTTTTAATCTTGTTATCTTTTATGATAAGGCACAATTTAGATTATAGATTAGATATAAAAGGTAATAAGACCAAAATTCAAATAAATATATAGTATGTGACATTTTTGGGAAAAACACTGTTACCAAAATGTAATACATTATTTATTTATTTGGATTTGGTCTTATTACCTTTTATTGATAAGGCACAATTTGGATTATAGATTATAAAATAAGGTAATAAAAGACCAAATCCAAATAAATAAATAGTGTGTGACGTTTCGGTAACAGCGTTGTTACCATCTTCAGACAAAAGTACTTCTGTTGTTGTTGTCGTGTCCAAAGAAGAGTCTCAGATGTCTCCATGCATCTCTCCATCACAGCAGCAGCAATATCCACTATCTTGGGTGTGTAAATTACTTCTGTCTACAGTACTTTTGTCTGAAGATGGTAACAACGCTGTTACCGAAACGTCACACACTATTTATTTATTTGGTCTTATTACCTTGTTTTATTACCTTTTATTGCAATCTTGTAATTCATAAGTGTTGATGTCAAATGATCTCAATTTATTATTGATCCTGGAAGATCACAGAAATTTCCTTTGAAGAGATGTGATAGGACAAAGAATCCCCAGAAACTGTGACCCCATTAACTAAATAGCTTAAGATGCATGAACTTCTCTGGAATGGTGTCATTCTAAGTGACAAATGCCTCCATCAGCCAATCAGGGTACAAAATTCTATGCATCAGTGTTTAAGGGAGGGTAAACACAGTAGAGAAACTTCTGCCGACCAGCCATAGCAGCTTGTATCTATATATCCCCTACAATCATAAAGTTGTGCTACAATTAACAGAATGGAAGAAAGAGGAAATATAAATGATATTTATAGATATGATTTTAATTATATTTGAAAAAAAAATAAAATAATAATAATATTAGTCTGTGTTTCTCAGATAAATATATTCTTCTTATCTGTTATCTTGTTTACACAATTGATAACAGGAACTATTTAAAAACATGCTGTGGTAAAATTTCTCATTCAGTACTTTTGTCTGAAGATGGTAACAACGCTGTTACCGAAACGTCACACACTATTATTTATTTGGTCTTATTACCTTGTGCTTAGAAAAAATGAATGTTTATTAATTGATCTTTGTTTCATTTGTATTAGAGATTTTGTTTATAGTAGCACATAGACATTTTAATATGATAATATGGTGTAGAACATACATTTAGAGAGTCCCTCTCATTTGTTATTTATTGGGGTTAGCTGTTATGTTTTATCTCAATATGGCAATATATTAACATTGATTTATATGAAATGAAAGGATTTAAAAGCACGAATGTTTCTTTTATACATAGATGGCGCGTTATTGCTTTGTGTTATGCCTAACTGGCCTTGTCTTTATTGTTTGCGGAAGAGCATTGCTCGATGCAAATATTTGAATGTAATTCTACTGTCCTATAAGCTTATGTCCATAGTTTTCTTGAAAACCATTTCTGAGATTCCACCCTTCAGTGCTGCGTATATAAGCAGAATCGTCCAATACAGTATTAGAGCTCTGAGAAGCGGTCTGGTAGATTAAATTAGCGAAACCGCTGGGAGGGTTCACCACTGATGAGCCAAGCCCTCCCAATATATTTTTTCATCGCAGTAAGGGCAGTAGAAGTTTGTATTATGTATAAAAGAAACATTCGTGCTTTTAAATCCTTTCATTTTATATGATTTATATGGTTGGACTACATGAGAGGCCACTCTTGCTAGGTGGTGGAACCTTATTTTCTGGGACATCTAATTATTTACTTTGCTGGTTAACTATTGTTACTCTGTTGATGTTATATTTTTTTAATAATAAATATGGTTTCTAAATTGTTTTATATTTACACTCATGGAGAGACAAATCTTAAGGAAGTGGAAAGTCTTTGATGTTGCCATTCTTCTTCTTTTTTTTTTTTTTTTTGAAGGAGACAGGCAATTTTTTGTTCAAACTTGGTTATCTCGAATATCTTCAATAAAGGTCACTGTAATATCTTTCAGAGTTATTGTCTGAATCCCGATATACATGCTAAAAGGTAAAACTATATATACATATATTCAATTAAAAAGGAATATATTGTATCAGAATATTATTTATTTTACCAATATTTCAGTTGGCTCAACGCCAACCTTTTTCAAGGTATTATAACATTTTAATGTCAATAATAAACTCAATGCCACATAAGATCAATAAAATTAAGTTTAAAAAATATTTTTTGCTCATATTCAATGGGTAGGGAGAAATATATATAATATATATTATTTAGAAGTTTGATTTATTTGTGAAAATAAATATTGGCGTTTTGGTGTTTTCATTTGTATTATTTAGGTTAGGTTCATATTAGGTTTAGTGTAATGTTGTGATTAGGTTGGGTATAAGGTTAAGTATAGAATCAGGCACAGCAATAATGGATTTTATTGATGAAGAGGTGTCACACCAGGATACATAATAAGACCAGAAACAGGCCGCGTCTCATTAATAATAACAGCTCTGAAATTGACCTTGAAATATTGGCTGAGGGTGCTGAGTATGGATACAAATAGACTGCCTCGAATATGTTTAACTAGAATGAGGCAATTATCCTGTGCTACAGGTGCGCCCATCGGTTTTATAAAACAATTAAGCAATTTACTTAATAATAACGGATCCTCGTGGCTTACTTATTGTAATGATCCTGATTCACTAAGGAATGCTATCCCTGGAATATTAAGAACTGCGATAGAGCAAACAATACAAAACGACTTAACAAGAATAACCCAATCAAAGTTATATTCCCACTATAGAGACATATATACAACGTTTACCACCGAAGAATACTTCTTAAGTGAACTCCCTTTTCCTATCATCAGATTAATTGCACAATTTAGAACCCTTTCAATTTTTTCAGAGAACACCATTTGATTTTATTGAGGCGTGAAGACCTGAAATGCACTTTCTGTGGATCAGGAATAACAACGGAGATGTTGCACTACTTATTTGACTGTGCTGCTCTGTCTGAGGAAAGACGAAAACTAAATGATAAAACGGGGCAACTTTGTCCTTCATTTCCGGCACTGATTAATGAAATATCAAAGAATATAGCGATGGCGATATTTGGATTCCACAAGACTATATCCCGGAAAAAGGCCTCACAGTGTTCTCCCTATCCCTTGTGAACTGGCGAATCCTGTATAGGGCGAGAGTCCCTAAATAAAGGCTTTTGTTGTTGTTGTTGATGAAGAGGTGTCCAGGGAATCTTCTTTCCAACTGGAAACTTTGACCTTTAGAGAGAGGTTGTTCTACTCCATAACCTCTTTTAATTTATCCAACCATAATTTAACTATAATTCAACTCTGGTTTTCAAACTAACCACAAATAACTACTTCAACAGAAAGCTTCTTGAGATGTTGAATTAAAGAGGTTGAACTGTAGTTTTAAATTATCCACTTATTTCTGTTATAAATATAAAATATATATTCATTGGAACTTTTTATAACAACCTCTTTTATAACAACTTGGTCATAGCATCATAATTCAAAATCTCCATTGTAATAACTGGGGTTATAACAATTCAATTCTTGAGCCTTGATAATGTTTTTCATAACAAGAGATTTAACTATATAAATATATACATGCTGTGTTTATTAATACTGGCTTAGGTTAGTATGCCAAAACCCATAACATTGTCGTAAAACATTGAGGTGAAATCTATACGTTTTTTAATTTTTTTTTTTTTTGACCAGAATAATTTTATTAAAACATACTATATAGTAAATGTATTTTTATATTTTTAAACATTCTAACTATATTTAATAAGGCGCAATAATATCCGGCACGATAGAGTTATTAGAATAATTTTAAAACAATCTTAAATATATAGTTTAAAAATTAGGTTAAATAAGAAGCGGGTTAAAGGTTTGTTTTGACCACAATGATTTAAGTGTTTAAAACGATGAGTGCTTGTAAAAGATAGTATTAGTAAACATTTGTTTTACCTTGTGATGTTTGGTATCCAAAGAATCCTGATTTGAAATGGAATTGTGAGAATTAACATCGTTTTTACGTGTAATACTTGACATGCTTGACACGTTATCAATATTTTTGTCGTCAGGTTCTAATTTTTCGTCTGCCATATTTGAGTGAGTATTTGTGTTTTTAAAACCCATTCTAAAGACTACGTTTAAAATTTACAGGACATTTACAATCGAAATTCAATTTAAACAACGTATATACATTCTTGAAAAACAAGTTTTGATTTTATGAATTTTTAAAATGATATTTATTGATATCTTTAAAAGGACACTATGGCAATTATTTTATCCCCCCCCCCCCCCCTTTTTTTTTTTTTTATATATATACATATACTTCTATAGTTTTATTTGTTTATATTGTAAAGGAAAACGAATATTTCTTTTAAATAACATATGAAATTCTTAGAGTGAATTTTTGCATTTAATAAAAACATAACTGTAGATCCTTCACCATTTATTTATTTATTTTTAAAATATTTTACTGATGACCCTTTTCCACAATATTTTTTATATTTACAAGTTTGACACCAACATTTTGAAGTTGAATAACTATCTATTGTATTGTGATAAATTGAAACTTTCTTCAGATGACTTATTTGATGTTAGTTATTTATTTTATAATAATTAAAATATATTATATATATTTCTATTATATATTATTAATTTAGAAGTAAACAAAGGATCATAAATGTTTACATTTTAAATTTTAAATTTCATTGTTGATTAATTAAAATGACATACCTTTCAAGCCAAATGGCTCTTATTCAAAGTCCCATGTACAACAAAAACAACTAATAAGACTTTTTATCGCAAATATAGACCCTTGATGAAGTGCTGTTGTCTTGAAAGCTAGCCTAGTTTCATAGAATAAAAAAAACACACATCGTTATAAATTTTAGATTCTCGTTATTTTTTCAAAGAAACATATCGCTATAGCTATTTTAAGAGAGCGACCAGAAAGATCTAGGAAAGATTTAAAATATCACTGTAGTTGGCGCGCATATCCGCGCCACTGGGAAAGTATTTCCAATCAGAGAAGCCCTCGTGACTGGTGAGTTCAATGAGTCTTCTTCCCTGATTCCCAGAGGTCGTTTTCTTGATCATCTGTATTTGATTAAATTAAACACAATGAGAACACAGAAATCCATATCGATACCTCGCACTCATTATCATCATCCTGTACACGCAGAAGACAAGACGACGCGGCGCCAGCGTAACAATAACTTATTCTCTATATTAGGGTTAGTAGCCATATCATTGTTACAGTAAACAAACAGCAATATATAATATGCCATCTCTATAAAAGAAAAAAAGAGTGGAAGAGTGTTAGTGAAGAGAAAGATATGCAATTGTGATAATTAACATAATTTAATTGACAACTTATCAATAATGATAAAAGATGATTATATTAAAAAATAATTAGGTATGTGCTATGTACATTGATTTTGTACATAGTGTCTCTGCCACCGCTACAGAGTTTGATGAAAAATTGCTTGCGGGTCTCCAGCGAAACCACGCATTTCGCGATATACGAAGATCAAATTAGACGCCTCTCCCTTTAAAAATGCATTTAATCAATGAATTCCGTTTATTATCCCACTACAGAAAGTAATAGTGGCGATAATGTCCCCCCACACCCTAGTTGTTGAAATTTCAGACAAAAACTAACTTGAATTTTTGAAGGGAGAGGTGCTTCTTTTGATATATGAATAGCATTTAAAATAACAAGGGCAACTCCGCCTTTGCCGGTCCCTAGCCCGGATGATAAAGGAGGAGAGGGAGAGTAACAAGCTCGCAAAAAAAAAAACTGAACTCAGCTGGCCTGGCTGATAGTACCCTGTAAGGGCTCCTAATCCAGGGATACAGTATGAGCAGTGTTTGTATTCCATGTTAGGATCAGCTGTACATGGCGTCTGTTCCTCGTGACAGAGGCGGACATTTCTTTTTGATATAGGCTTAGCAAAAATACGATGTTTCTTCCTAAGGATTTCTAGTTGTTTATTGTACTCACGTATGTTGTAGTTACGAGGACATCCCTTTAGATATAAACAAATATATATTTATTTAAGGAACGACTTGTTCCATTACAATTGTTAAAATAAGCGAACAAAGAATCAAAGCATAAAGGTTATGAAGCGTAGAAGTAAGTTGTTATTGTAGTGACGTCATAGTAGTGACGTAGCATCGATGATGATTAAAGTCAAAGTTTGCGTAACAATTCCCTCCTTACTTTGTCTTTATTCCCACGATGCTGAGGTTCTCCAGGTGTTTCTTCATCTGGTCTCGGGATAGGTCCTTTGTGAAGATATCCGCCTCCAGGTCCTGAGATGGCTTGTACAGAAGGCAGATGTCTCTGGATTCATAACAGTCTCTCAAAAGAAGTGGTACTTTCTGTTTATATGTCTACAGCGACTGCTTTGTTTAGGGCTGGAGATCCAGTTGATCAATGACTGACTGTCCTGTATAGATCGCAGTTGGTTTTTCCATGAGATCCCATTCTTCCAGCTCTCGTAACAGGTTTATTATCCATTTGATCTGACAGCAGCTTTCACAAGCAGCTATCATTTCCGCTTCCATTGTGGAGAGGGCGACGAGTGGTTGTTTACTACTTTTCCAGTCTATAGTTGCTTCGCCGAGCTTCAATACATATCCGCCGTAGGATTTTCCATCATGAGTGGTCGACCAGCTGGCATCGGTGTATGACTTCAGGATTCCAGTCTTCCCTCTTTCAAATTTCACTCCTAGGTCAATTGTTCCTCGTAGGTATCTCATCACTCTTTTGATTGCTGTCCAGTGCATCTGTTTTGGTTGTCTGGAGTACTGTGAAAGTTTGCTAGTGATGTAAGCGATGTCGGGTCTGGTGTTAACAGCTAGAAACATTAGCATTCCAAGGGCTTCTTGGTAAGTGTGCTGATCACAATTGTCATCTTCAATATGATTGTCCAAATTGATTTCTTTGGAACCTGGTGTTGGAACTTCCTTACAAGTTTCCATTCCATATTTCTGCAATATTTGTTGTACATAGTGGCTTTGATGTAGCGAAATTCCCTCCTTGTCTTGTATGATCTTGATTCCCCAAAACATGCCTTTACATGTTACATCCTTTATTTCCAGGTGATGTCTCAATTTATTGATGAATCTGTTTGAGGTATCTTCAGAATCTGAGACAGTGATAAAGTCATCAACATATATCCCTACATAGAAGTATTTGTCTTCATTCTTCCATTTAAATAGGCAAGGATCAGATTTAAGTTTTTCCAGTCCACAGTCATGAAGTACTTGACTGAATCTCTCATACCACGATCTTCCGGATTGAGGTAGACCGTAAATAATTTTGTTGAGTTTGCAAACTTTGTTTCTGTCTTGGACAAATCCAGCAGGTTGTTCCATGAATATTGTATTTTCAATGTTTCCATTTAGATAGGCTGCTTTCACATCAAATAGTTTAATGACTGAATCTTTTGTTGCTGCCATTGACAAAATAGTCCTGAGGGTGGCATTTTTAATTACAGGGCTGAAACTTTCGTTGTAATCTCTTCCTGGGATTTGGTTGTATCCCATTGCAACAAGTCTAGCTTTGTAAGTTTTGTTTTCTTGGTCTTTAGATATTTTGAACACCCATTTACTTTTGACAACTTTAGCGTTTACAGGTCTAGGTACCAGTTCCCATACTTGATGCGAGTACATGTTCTGTATTTCCTCAAGCATTGCGTTCTCCCAATGTTTCTTGTCTTCGCATGCGATGGCTTCATCATAGTCTTTCGGAATGGTTTCATTCGTAGTAGCCAGAACGTAGTCATCGAATCTTTTAGGTATTGTTCGAGTTCTTTGTGGTCTGTCTGATTCACTTGACTCTGTCTGTCTGTTGATCATGGTATCTGGTGCTGGCTCTTCAATATAAACATCTGATAGAACATGATTGTCCAGTTGTTCATCCTCCTGAATGAAGAAATATGTGTCAGTGTCCGTATTATTATCACTTTGTTTTTCTTCCGAGACGACATTATTGTTCTCTCTGAAGTGAATGTCTGCGGTTTCAAGAATGACTCTCGTTGTGATATCAAATACTCGATAAGCTCTTCTGCATCTTGAATAGCCCACAAATATTCCTCTCTTAGATTTAGCTTCTAGTTTGTGTCTTTGATTATTCTCGAGTTTATAGAAGACTTCACAACCAAATCTCATGATGTGAGAGACGGATGGCTTATTACCTTTCCATTTTTCCATAGGGGTAGTGTCTGGGTCATTGGTTGTGGGAGTTAGATTGTACAGATATGCAGCTGTATTCACAGCTTCTGCCCAGAAGTGTAGGGGTAATTGGGAGTCTGCCAGAAGTGTTCGGCCTTTGTCTAATAGTGTTCTGTTATCTCTTTCAACTCTCCCATTGCTTCTTGGGGTGTACGGTGTAGTTAGTTCATGTTTAATTCCTTTGGATTCTATGAAGGTTTCAAGGTTTTTATTGATAAATTCTGTTCCGTTATCTGTTCTAAGTCGTTTTAGTTTTGAGTTTAGCTCGTTTTCTCTCTTTACAATAAACTTCTTCAAAACTTCTGCTGCTGAGAGTTTATCATTGAGAAATTCTACAAATATTCTCCTAGAAAATCAATCTACGATGGTCAAGAAATATTTATTTCCGCCCAAGGAGTTTATTCTCATTGGACCACAGAGATCGACATAAATGGCTTCAAAGGGGTAGCTTTCCTGATTGCTATCTGTGTGAACATAGGGTACTTTGGTCATTTTTCCCAAGGAGCAAGCATCACATTGATCAAGGGTACCATTTATAGAGTTCAAGCCTTTTAGAAGATTGTTCTTCAAAATCAGGTCTAATTTGTTGTCACTAGGATGTCCTAACCTTCTGTGCCATGCAGTCCTAGAATTGTCCTTTGAAATCAAGCAATGTTCATTTGGAACATGAGTTGTTTCAGGTAAACGTGATAGGTTCAATGTGTACATGTTACCATCAAAGTTTCCTGTTCCTATTAGCTTGTCATCAGAAGAGTATATGTATGCTCCTTCAGAATTCAAAAGAACAGAGTTCCCTCTTCTTACTACGCTTGGAATGGACATTAGATTTCCTTTCAGGTGTGGTACATGGAGGACATTATGCAGGGTTACAGCGTTGTTAAGTTTGTCCTTACCTTGTACAGTAGCTTGGATTAATCCTGATGAGGCAGATTCGATGTGTCTCCCTTCTTCCGCCACTTGTATGCTTCTTCTCTCCTCCGTCTTGTGCTCGATCCATTCACCATGGGAAGTCATGTGGCTTGTGCACGCAGAATCAATTATCCACTTGTGATTACATGTAGTGCGTATTCTGAAGTGGTGTCTCTTCGTTCGGATGGTTCCTCCGTTCGTTCTTGGATTGCTGATCTGGCTGTGTCTTTGTTTTGTTTTGGTCCTTTATGGTAGTTCCTTGTACTGGCCATGTTATTTTTGTTTGTTGTATTCTTTCGATTTCCTTTGTTGTTAGGGTTGAACCAACAGTCTTTCTTGAAATGTCCTTTTCTTTTGCAAATGTAGCATGACTTTTCTTTGAATTGGTTGCCTGATGATCTGAAAGCATTTTCATGATTTTTGCTTCTGTCCTGTCTTCTCGAAATCCAGTAGAGTTTGTCTCAAGTCTGGTAAGGAGATTTCTCTGTTTATTGACAGTGCTGCTGCGATCGTGTCAAAGTTAGGTGTGAGTCCTTCAACAATGTATCGTACAAGTTCTCTTTCTGTTACAGTCTTTCCTAGCTGGGTGATCTCTTGTGCCAGTTTCTGTGCTCGTACAATATACATGTTAACATTTTCATTTGGGTTCAATTTTAGTCTGGCTAGATCCAACATTAGGTCTATCCTTTTATTTTCTAGAGATCCTTCAAACCTTTTCTTTATGTCGTACCAAATTCTTTTGGCCCTTTTATCGCCTCGAAAGATGATTGTTAAGTCATCCGAAAGTGACAATATTATTAGGCTGTATGCTTCCCGATTCTTTTTCTTCCAAATATCATATTCTAGTTTATTATTTGTAAAGTCTGGCTCGTCATTAACAATTACGTCCTCGAAGAGATCTTTTGAATCTAGAATTGCTTCCATTTTCATGGACCACGTTGTATAGTTGTTTTCTGTTAACTGTTCGATTTTTGCCAAGTTATATGTATCCATTTTCATTCAATTTCTTCTTTCCAAATTGGCGGTTAGTCCAATTATTTAATTTCTTTTTGATTTAAATGGATCAATTGGCGGTTAGTCCAATTCGCGCGCCCAAACCACGCTCTGCTACCAAATTGATATAGGCTTAGCAAAAATACGATGTTTCTTCCTAAGGATTTCTAGTTGTTTATTGTACTCACGTATGTTGTAGTTACGAGGACATCCCTTTAGATATAAACAAATATATATTTATTTAAGGAACGACTTGTTCCATTACAATTGTTAAAATAAGCGAGCAAAGAATCAAAGCATAAAGGTTATGAAGCGTAGAAGTAAGTTGTTATTGTAGTGACGTCATAGTAGTGACGTAGCATCGATGATGATTAAAGTCAAAGTTTGCGTAACACTTTTGGAGCTAAGTCGGCCTGCCACTGAGTAGTGCTCCCAGTCTTAATGACAAAGGCAGACGCATTCTACTTCACCCAGTCATGATCTCAAGCTTTACAAGCTTGATACCCTACATGATTGAGTGGAGATAAGAAATAAGAATACATAAAGGGCTATAAGAAGTTATTAAATTTTAATTTGTAAAAAAAATATATCGCACTAAATAATTAAAAATTTTATATACAGATGGCGCTCTGTCTGTATATTGTTGTATTATAACTAATAAAAATAAGTATTTTTAGCAAGCGTGGAATAACAATAAATTTCCCCATAACAAAAGTTACAGAATGCAACTTCAATCCAAACCAATTTCTGTTCGAAAGAACTTCGAGATAGTTGAGATGACCTGGACTCTAAAAAATATATATAATAAAGGACCTACTGTAAATAAACTGCATCATATTTCAAATAATAAAACGTTTCGTGATGATATGAAATATGAAACCAAAAAAAAAGGTTTATCCTTGACTACAAGTCATTATCTCACGCCATATTTATCTTTCTCTCCTTTCCTTTTATTACTTTATCTAGTGAGATAATGCGACTGATTGACTATCTTGTTTTTTCCTATTTGCACACTTCCCAGGGTCATACTCTGAACAAAACAGAAACCTAAGAAGACCGCGCTAACAGGAAATAAAAATCATGTTACCATTACGTCACAAACTTTACAGATTTACTTCCCATTCGCTGACCACTATTTATATTTGCGCTTGGTAAAAAAAAAACGCGTTTTTTTTTTGTTGTTCCAAATATTTATTTTAATATATAAACTGAAATTGTTTTTTTGTAATACTATTCAATTTACGAGGTCTTTTAGAAAAGTATCCGACCTTCGGCAGGAAAAAAAAAAAAACAGGCATAATTGGGGCTCTGGAAAACCTAATCACCCTGAAAGTAGTCTCCTTGGGATTCTACACACTTCTCCCAGCGCCTTTGTTGGAAACATTCCGAGAAAGTATTTTGGAATGGTGTTTAGCTCGGCTTTCGTTGCAGTCATAATGTCCTCTCTTGTCTGAAATCACTTTCCTTTCAATGCCCTCTTGCGTACAGCCAGAAGTCACAGGGAGCTACATCAGGAGAGTAAGAAGCCTGACGAACCACAGGAATCTGGTTTATCGCAAAAAAAAAGTCTGATTAATTGAGAGGAATGTGCTGGAGCATTGTCGTGATAGAGACGCTTGTTGACCGCAACTCTTGTTTCTTACGCCGCGCAGCTTCACGTAGGCGACGGAAGACATCCCTGTAGTGGTGATTGTTTGACCCTGTGGGATGTACTCGTGGTGTACCACACCGCAGAAGTTAAAGAAAGCAGTCAGAATCACTTTGATGTTGCTGGCGTGTCTTCTTTGGTCTTGGTAATGTGGAATGCTTCTTCAGTGACGACTGGGATTTGGTTTCCAGGTCGTACCCGTACACCCAGGACTCGTCACCAGTGATTATGGTGTTCCTTTCTGGCAAAATTTGATTCAGTAGCGCTGATCCAGTCATTCTGTCATTTCCCTTACAATGAAAATCAGATGAGAGCGCTAAACACTACCTGATTCAAATGCTGCTTTCCATCAACTGACACTATTGCCAGGCGGGAAAAAATTCACGCAAACGTATGGAGGTTCAAGGTCCTCGTGTAAGCGCGCTGCTTCATTGTAATCCATCAGGTTTTCGCAAAAAAAAAATGGCTGTATACTTCTCTAACAGTCCTTGTATTTGTGTGTGTGTGTGTGTGTGACAATTTTTTTTTTGACAATTAAAAAAATATTTATTGTCATCTTAGACAATATTACAAATTTTCAATCATAGGGAGAGAAAAAGAAATGAGAAGAGAAGAGAAAATATATACATATATGAAACATATTGTGTGTGTGTGTGTGTGGCACTCTAGGTAATTACTAACCTAAACGGAACCTAACCTCGTTGTGAACACTTTACGCTAGATTAAGGTTGGTAAACATGAGAGCTAGTCCCGAGACCTCCCAAATCAAGGTCACCTCTACCGTCAAAATAGACGCTAAGTATCACCGCAAACTAGCGGACTCGGATCGGTGACTTTGGCAAATTCAGAAGGCCTACCAGCAGACCCTGGTTTTTCAGATTAATGACACTCATCAGGCTTGGCGCTTAGTTTTAGCGTCGATTTTGAACAGGAAAAAGGATTTTTCTTTTTATAGATCCCTCTCGAGAAAATATCCATCTATATATCCAACAATCTTTAAAAAAGCAATCCATACTTTAAAAGCTTTCGATAATAAAAAGACATATATTGGATTGAATAAAAAGATTTACTTGCCAATATTTGCCTTTTTATTATATATATGTTATATTAAAATATTATTTTATTTAAAATTATATTTAATAGATTCAAATACTTTGCTAAATCGACCGCCAGAGGTCAACGCTTACCCTATAAAACTCATTGTTGTTGTTTCCCGTTGGCCGGCTCAAAACCTTTGTACATTATGTAAATAATCTTTTGTTTTCCTTGTTCTACTCGCCTTAAGCCAGGGAGTACTTTTTATCAAATTATGTTTATGTATATTTTTAATCAACTAAATTAAAGCAATTACTGATCAAGACCTTTTTTTTTATCATACTTTCAGGATTTTAACCACGACTGCATTACCATACCATAATTCTCAAGATAAATCAAAATCAAGCAGAAATAAATCTTATTATATATATATATATATAGTACAATAATCTCTAAATTAATTTAGACCTCTATGAGAAACGAATATACGGAAGCCACTTTGCCAGTTTTAAAGAAAGCCGGTTTATTTTAGCGATGTGTTGAGCCATTGTTTGAGCCGTTGTTGAGCCAAGAAGGCAGATTGCGACAAAATCAAATGGTTTCTCCTAGATAGTCGATCTTCAGCAACGATTTCATTCTTGCGGAAGCTGCTATCGATAGGATCAAGTTTCCTTTGGGAGAATCCATTTGGGAGTTGGATCCAGATACCAAACTGGGCGTCTGATCGGGCCAAGAGACGAGCGACATGTAAACAAACACTCGATTGAGAATTGTTATCAAACCCAATAAGCGAAAATAGTTAAATTTTCAAAACAAAATATAAACTTCATATAGCACGCTATCTATATACCTTGTATATAGACAATATTAAGACAAAAATGTTTATTTTACCTAGAAAACCAATTTCTACTACCTATAATGCCATTAAAAATATTGGGAGGGATTGGCTCATCAGTGGTGAACCCTCCCAGCGGTTTCGCCAGTTCAATCTACCGAACGATTCTGCTTATATATGCTATACTTTTTTTTATCCCTAGTACACATGGTACAGGCCATGATAATCATGGTGGGTAGAAGTAGGCGACTGCTTTTACTGTAAGTGCACCACATGTGAAAAGCAGTTCAACTTTGCACTTACAAATGTGCCAGAGCCCCGTTTGGTTACTTGCACTCGCTGGTGGGGTTGAACTTTTGCAAGAATCGGGGGCCATTGGAGAATTTTTTTTTTTTTAACAGAAAAAAGTGTCCAATGCGGGAATCGAACCCGGGTCCTAGTGGTCGAAAACCAAACGGTTTAACCAGCCTTCCACCGACCCCCATATGTATGCTATACTGAAGGGTGGAATCTCAGAAATGGTATTTAAGCAAACTAAGGAGCGAGGCAGTGAAGTATATATAAACAGAACCATCTGGTAGATAAAATTGGCGAAACCACAGAGACGGTTCACCACTGATGAGCCAGGCACTCCCAATATTTTTTTCATCGCAGTAAGAGCAGTAGAATTTTGTTTTTTTCTTATGTAAAAGAAACATTCGTGTCTTAATATTTTCCCTTCCTAAAATATCCTAAATTAACCTACTTTAACCCATATGAAACTAACCTAGCCTGGCGTATATGTATGTGAAAAAAAGAGGGAAAAAATATATATATATTGTAACAAAGTATTTATTAATTTTATTAACAGAATGGTCATTTTTATGTTTATATTTTGCTACTCTGTAAATTTCCCTCGTGGCTTATCTTTTGTTTACCATTCATAGTTTGTCTTTGCCTGGAATAAATTGCTGTCTCATCCCGAAGTTGGTCTTCCCTAATTTTCCACGTGGCAATATATATAATGGTCAGGTGTTGACGAAGTCCAACAGTCCGAAACTCTTACGTGGTTGGCTTTTCTTGAATTATCAATAAAATGGGTTTGCTAAATATGTGACGGAACAAAATAAATAGGCGTTTAGTTGATTTTTGTTCCGCTAGATGACGCTCTGTCATCTGAAATGCTCATGTGAGTGGTCAGGATTTGTCCATATATTGATACATTGAAGGCAAATGTTGCACACAGCCTTAGAATTCTCCCGAAAATGATATACACTCCTATAATAAGAATCAGTACATGATATCATGTACAGTATCAAGTACAGTATAATACACTGCGGCCTGTGATTGTAAAACGACACTTGAAGTCACACCGCATGAGTTTCTTTTTAAGTGTCGTTTTACAATCACAGGCCGCAGTGTATTATATTGTATTATAGGTTACTTTATGTATCATTTACGAACGGAAAAATACTTCCAGGGTAGCCTAGTGGACATGGCATCTGCCCGGTAAGCGGAACATTGTGGGTTCGATTCCCAAACCTGGACACTTTTATTTTTCCGTTTTCATCATTACTTTTCATAATTCATCCTTTCATACCTCATCCAAAAAGGTTAGAAATAGTCGATATTTCACCTTGAAATAAAAATTTTATTTTTTCGTTAAAAAGAAACTCATGCGGTGTAACTTCAAGTGTCGTTTTACAGTATACAGTATCAAGTAAAGTATATGATGGGATCCAATATCCCACAGGTGTGTTCTCTCTTGTCTACTCACACACAAATGTAGAAATTATATCAACAGCAAAAGTATTTTTTTTATAAATACATTTCGCCTTACATAGACTTGTCCTGGAGAGTCCAAGAAGGATTAAAAAAAGCAAACAATATTAGAAATAATAAGTAAATATGTAATCAGATATATGCAAATCATATATAGAGAGTGTTGATTGAAGAACAAAAACCTTCTAGTCATCTTATTTTTCCTTTTTTCAATGAAATTCTCAACAAGTAACCATATTTGTAAGTGAAAAAGTCGAACTGTTTTCTTACAGTAAAAGCTAACCACACCCATACCTCGCTTTGCGTCGGGGTTAAGTTCCAAAAAACACGACCCAAAAATAGAAACGACGCAAAGTGAAAACATGTGAAGGCGCAATCAAAATAAAGGTGTTGCCATATTTTAGGGAAAAAAATTAAATTCTCGAATCCAAAACAACGCAACTTCGAAAATCTAACGACGCACAGTGAAAAATCTGTAAAAATTAAGCAGCGACGCAACTTCGAAAAAAACGCAAAACGAAACGATGCAAAGCAAGGTATTGGTGTACTTTTCGTTGTTTCTGATTGACATCTAGCCACAGTTTGTATACCGTTCTTGCTGCAATGGAATCTCCACGATTTCCTAGTGAAGCAACTAACTGTGTATCCTGGAGCCACGTAGAGAAGCGGCCAACTATTTGACTAAACAGATGCACAAAGGGGTTTTCAAGTACGTACGTTATCTATGATAAGTAAGCAAAATCCAAATTTCAATGATAAACGAGATCCTGATATGTTCTTATCATGGCCTGAATGTGTATTGTTGCAACTCTCTAGATTGGTTTGGGCTTTCACTTTTGGAAAGTATTCAGACGATTCTTAAAGTCATCAATTTGTATCAATTGTAAATACATTCTAAACTTTGCAAATATAGATAAAGAATTCTTTCTGAATTGAAATTAAACGAAAAAACATGGTGAAGGAAGACGATTTTCTTTTATTGATGCATAGGTGCAAGCTTTCGGGTAAAAACCCTTCAACAAAGTCGCGCTTCATTGCTCGCCTGTTGAAGGGTTTTTACCCGAAAGCTTGCACCTATGCATCAATAAAAGAAACTCGTCTTCCTTCACCATGTTTTTTGTCTAACATTCTAAACTTTCTACAAAATCTGGATCTTTAATGTTTTCATGCGTTGAATGTATCCCTTGCGGGATATAGCGCTTTGGAAATAAAATAATTGTAATCAACCCTATCTTTCGCTCCAATTCTCATGTCGCATTTGGCCATTTTTAAAAAAATTATTCCTAGTACACTTAGTACAGGCCATGATAATCATGGTGGGTAGTAATTAACGATAGATTTTACTGTAAGTGCACTAAATGTCTACACACGTGGAAAGCAGTTCGAATTTTTGCAATTACAAGTGTGCCAGAGCTCCGTTTGGTTAGTTTAACTCACTGGTAGCCCGGAGGCAAGTCGCCGCGTCTTCCACTCACCGCAGATGTAACCAGACTCTGTTCTTCCAACAAACATTGAACTATAAGACCTTCCTGGTGCCCTTACTTGGTTGGACCAGACCGGAACAAATCATTCATGCGGCTCTGCATTCCGGAGAGGAACGGAATGATATTCTCGGCGCACATCCAAACCAAAGGAGCATCCTTGCAAACTTCTTGGGCTCTGTCATCGAGCGTGCCCGAGGCGGTGATCAATCCACTATCGACCTATTGTCGGACTTTAGGTCGGTCTTGTGACGCTCATTGTAAATAAGTGTTAATTTTCCCCCCACTTACTTGGGTGTACCTTTGACTGAATGGTCAATAAAGGCTGTTTCATTGTCATTGTCTCTGTTCTCCCCCACACACGAATGCTGGTGCCTGTTCCCCTGACACATGGCCATCCCCCGCAGCTGGAATCCACTCATCTTTCCTCAACTTTACTCAGAAATCTTGGATTCTCGGATAGCTCGTCATCCATTTTGCAATATATAGAGATAACCTAAGGAGCACACAACACCAGGGCAGTATGGACTAAGTAACTGAGTGGATTATTGAGGCAATTTTTTTCTCTCTTCTCTCTCTCTCAGAAAAAAAGTAGCCATTGCGGGATTCAATCCCCGGTCGTGACTGTGGATAAATCGACGGCTTATAACACTCGTTCATCAATCCTAAATATTATGTCGCAAGAATTTGCATTAATATTTAAATGTTTTGATTATGGTAAAGATAGAAGCTGTCTGACCGGCATTCATAGTTCTTGAAAATAAAGATACTTCGGTCAGTAAATCTTTTTTATTGTCTCGACGTTTCGACAAAAAGCTTTTGTCCTCGTCAGGAGCAAACAAAAATTAAAACATTTGGCAAGGCGTTAAAAATATATATTTTTTATTTATTTTTAACACCTTGCCAAATCATCACAGGTCTGTGATGCCCTTAGATGTCCGGGGCCGCGCTACACTGAAGGAATCAGCATGTGTCTACCCTTGTCCGAAAGGACCGGGTAACCCTCTGAATCTCCTTCGTGATGGAGATTGTAATTATTCCCCTCGAACGAGGAATTCCCAGTAAGCGCGAGTCATCAGCTCGTGTTGATTACGTCCCTGCCCTTTGTGCACACCGCCCGTCGCTACTAATGAAACGTCGAGATAATAAAAAGATTTACTGACCGAAGTATCTTTATTTTCAAGAAATAAATATTTTGAATATGATTTAAATGATTGACCAAACAGATATTAGTACTAAAGCATCATTTATTTATGTCCCACAGGTAGTTGGCGTTCTGCGCCCCAGGAACCTGGGTTATAAATGCTATGTTACTTCAAGTCTTCTTCTGTAAATAAGGGACCAAAAATATTCACAGAATAAATCAAAGTTATTTAATGAAAACCCGCTCTGGTTTTGTATTTACGATACAACAATGAATCAATCTACAGTAGAAACAGTCGTACAGGAAGACGTAACAATTATAAGCCACAAAAGAGTGAACTCTTCGCCATTTTGCGTCTGCGTCATGCGTCTGCCAAGTCATCCATACACAGGTTCTTTCTGAGCCTCGAGATGAGGGGAGAACGTGACTTACTGTCTGGAGGAGGACTCTTTGTCGTTGGGGGAATCTCCTCGACTGTACATAACTGTATATATTTTACTCTTTTATTTTATCCCTCTTTTTATAATTAATATATACTACTACCATTGACTTGTGTATGAGGTCAATAAAATATTTTTAAATCTCAAATCTCTTCGCCATTTTGCTTAAATCTACTTTGGACAATGCCTTCAATACTGTTCCATAACTTTGACAGAAACGATCAGTTTTTGGTTTAAACAATCTCTTCACCAAACTCTGGCAAAACTCTACTGATATGTCCATAGGTTCCCTAACACTCCCTAAGCTATCTTCCTTAGTAAAGACAAGGTATATAAGAAAACAATCGAATACAATAGTAGAGCGTTCTGGAGATTAATCTGGTGAAACCGCTGAGAGGGTTCACTACTGATGAGCCAAGCCCTCTCATTCAATAACTTTTAACATTATAGTAAGGTCTGTATAGATAATATTTTATGATTTATATAAAAATAACCACACATTACCAAAAAAATTCTTACAAATTTTATCCGGCAAAACTCTTATAACCAAATGACAACAGGCTCTTCTGGAATGACTTGCCCACAGATCCCATTAAGATATTGCTACGACTCTTCTCAGCCGTCGATGTTTGTGTGCAAGGTTTCTGAGAAAACAATGTGGGTTCGTTTTGAATACAGCTTAGTACTATAGATTTATTACCAGAGCTTTAAAAAGGATGTTAATAACTAGACATAGTAGATGAACTTGCCTTCAATGTCCGCCCCGGGTAGGTTCCTCCTTCTTTGCACCGTCCTCCTCTTGTTGATCCACACGGTCCCGGAGCCCACTTCCCGTCGCCAACTTGCCGCGTCTGTCGTCACCGCCGTTCTCCTTGCTGCAGGTCCCGTTGTCACCAGACAGACTTCTCCCCCCAGACTGCCAGGTCTTCTCGGCGCACAAACCCCCGGCAGGCCGGCCGCTATCTCGGCTCCTCTCTTCACGACGACACCAGCTGGACTCTCCGTCTGCCGACCCATCCTCTGGAATCCCTCCATCAACACCTCCCCGTGGAGGGGCCCCTGCATACCTTCTTCTCTGGCTTTGCCACCTATTCCCTTCCTCTTCCTTGCTGCACCGCTTCAATACGTTTAAATGGATATTGTTACGTCGTACTCTGTTCGTGTTATTTGTCTAAACAGGATGTCACAAAGATAGACACTTGAGTTCGAAGGGATGCAGCAAAAGTTATCGCTTTATTATATGTGGCATTAAACAGAAGGAATACAAGGGGAACTTACCTTCAACTTCCCCGTCAGAAGAATCCTTGGCGCCGTGGATGTCACTCTTGTCAAACCTTCTGCTCCACACTATACATGACCAGCCTGGACTACACCGCCTTGTAGGCCGCTCCGATGTCAGGCTCTCCTGGCACCGTCTTGCAGGATCATCCACACGCCCTGGAGGCAAGTCGCCGCATCTTCCACTCACCGCAGATGTGACCAAACTCTGTCCTCCCCCACACACGAATGCTGGCGCCTGCTCCCCTGACACATGGTCATCCCCCGCAGCTGGAATCCACTCATCTTCCCCCAACTTTACTCAGAAATCTTGGCTTCTCGGATAGCTTGTCATCCATTTTACAATATATAGAGATAACCCAGGGAGCACAGAACACCAGGGCAGTATGGACTAAGTGACTGAGTGGATTACTGAACCAGGAAGTCTGGCCATAGCTAGGAGGATAGCTATCTGTGTCTCAGGAAAGCTGTGGACAGATGAATATATTTAATTGTCCCTCAAAGTAAACCATCCTTTTTCTATGAAAAATAGACACTTCGGCCAGTTAGAGTTTTTTATTTTCTCAACGTTTCGACAAAAATATTTTATCTTCGTCAAGGAGAAGTAAATAAAAAATGAACATTTTTTAACGCCTTGCAAGATTCTTTATTTTTATTTACTTCTTCTGACGAAGATTTTTGTCGAAACTTTGAGAAAATAAAAAAACTCTAACTGACCAAAGTGTCTATTTGTCATGGAAATATAAATGCCGGCCCAGGCAGCCCTCTATCTTTACCATAATCATCCTATAGGATCCTTCTGTTTTTAACGGACTTATCTCGATTGTTATTAACCTATACTAGCCTGAAATCTACCTACTAAACTACATAACTAGAGATATTCTTTCAGGAAAGCTGGACAGATGAATATATTTAATTGTCCCTCAAAGTAAGCCATAACGCCCTTATATGATCCTTCTGTTTTTAACGGACTTATCTCGATTGTTATTAACCTATACTAGCCTGAAATCTACCTACTAAACTACATAACTAGAGATATTCTTTCAGGAAAGCTGGACAGATGAATATATTTAATTGTCCCTCAAAGTAAGCCATAATCGCCCTTATATGATCCTTCTGTTTTTAACGGATTATCTATATTGTTATTAACCTATACTAGCCTGAAATCTACCTAATAAACTACATAACTAGAGATATTCTTTCAGGAAAGCTGGACAGATGAATATATTTGATTGTCCCTCAAAGTAAGCCATAATCGCCCTTATATGATCCTTCTGTTTTTAACGGACTTATCTCGATTGTTATTAACCTATACTAGCCTGAAATCTACCTACTAAACTACGGAAATAGAGATATTATTTCAGGAAAGCTGGACAGATGGATATATTTAATTGTCCCTCAAAGTAAGCCATAATCGCCCTTATATGATCCTTCTGTTTTTAACGAACTTATCTCGATTGTTATTAACCTATACTAGCCTGAAATCTACCTAATAAACTACAGAACTAGAGATATTCTTGTGATTTGCTGGTAGGGAAGTCTCTTGTTGAAAGAATATATTATCAAATTACAAAACTATTTTAGACGCGTAATATTCTTTTTTAAATAAAACAATTTCTACTGCCCTTACTGCAATGGAAAAATTAAAGGGCAGTAGAAATTGTTTTATTTTAAAAAGAATATTACGCGTCTAAAATATTTTTGTAATTTGATAACAGATGGCGCGCTAGTGCATCGAAAGAATATATTGCTATACGACGGGCTGTCGGAATCCCATGCGTACAGGATGGCCATAACACACGGGAACGCTGTTAACTACCTCAACGTGGAGGGGAGGTGACCAGGACAGGCGAAATACACTCATAGACAAAACATAAGGAAGTGAAACGTTTTTGATATCACCGGTCGTCTTAGTGAAGACACACGAGATAACCAAGTGTGAACAAATATCTTTCAGAGTTATTGTCTGAATCCCGATATACATGCTAAAAGGTACAACTTCCTTAAAGTTTTGTCCATGAGTGCATGTCTGGAGTCTTGTGTGTATGCTTCTGGTAAGGCCACCCTAAACATGAAAAGGCTGTCCTATTAAGCCCAGCTAAATGTTAACAGTAAAAGTATTTTTCCAATCTTTGTGTGCTTCAGATGTTTAATCAAAAAGAAAACCACTCCGTATGAGAATTCCACTCTTCTCACTAATGCTGCACTCAAAGCTAGAGAAGAGTGGATTTCTAGATATGGTCTAAGAAGATAAGCACTAACAAATATTCTTTTGTCTGTCAGAAAGAGGCACCTCTCCCTTTAAAAATGCGTTAAAACAATGATCTTTGTTATCACACCAGTGAAGAACGCAAAGGCGGTGGTGAATAAATATGCCACAACACCAGGTAAAGAGGGAAATGCCTTATTGAGGTGCCTTAGAACCATTCTGCTGCAAATTTGCAATTATTTCTCCCTCTCTCTCTCTCTCCCATCCAGTCTTCTACCTCCATGACCCAAATCCTGCCCTCTCAGGAGAAGGAATTCGAGGATCAGCTATGGAATATTTTAAACCAATTGAACGATGAGTCATTCCTAGACCCCCTATATGAGAAAATATGTAGGTACGACGTCATGTACCTGGTTCTATACCCCGATGAGAGGAGGGAAGTCCTTGAGGCACTCTTGCCTGAACATAAGAAAATTCTGTGCGAATTCCTCTATATTGCCATTGAGCATGTTGTAGACAAAAACTGCATAATAAGCAAGGGTCTGTACACGTTCAAAGAGGCTTGTAGTTTCTGATAATATCCAGATGTCCCTTCAGAGAAGGTTTCGTCTGATTTTAATATTTTATATTTTTATTACAATACTGTATTTTAATTCTACTTGATTATTTTGCTGTTGACTAGGAGTCAATTAAAATTTTTCATTGTCTCTCTCTCTCTCTCTTTGTACGCGGACAATATTATACTATAAAGTTGAAAATATCAGGCTTTGGTAAATAAATTTCTTTTTAAAACATTTTAATTCACAGATCTCTAGATTTCTCGGTCACGAAATGCCATCTACAGGAAAAAACACACTAGAATAAATCGCCAATAGGACAAGAGTTACAATTTTTAAAATAAACTGCTTATCCCCGTGCCTGATATTTTAATTTTAAAATATTCATACATGGGGAATTATATTTTAATGAATAGTATATTTTCGGGAGACTCTAAATTGATTGACATAATAAATAATGCTGATGGATTTTTTAAGAAAAAGGCATCTCCTTATCGTGCAACTGAAAGTTGCTGATGGCTTGCGCCATCTAACGGAATAAATATCAACTATTCTCGTTGATTTTTTAATTATTCCAGAATTGGCCAAATATCCATTCTTGATTAATTTATAATTAATTGAAAAATTTATAATTTATTCCGATAGGAGATGCCTTTTTCTTAATTTATGCACCTTATCTCAGTACAATATCACATATTGTTTTTTCACGTTGATGGATTTTGGTTTTCCCTTTCAATTTGAAGAACCATGAATGCCGGCCAGGCAGCCTCTATATTTACGACAATCATTTTGTGTTTCCTTTAGACATCAGTGTATGCAACATTTTACCTATTCTTTTCCAATTAATTATCTTATTATATTTCCCGCCTTGAAGAAAATACGTTATGTTTTAAGAGAATAAACACAGCGGAAAGAATTTTATAAAAGATCTTATTTATTAGAATTTGTAGTGAGTACATTGGTATTAATAGAGGTTCCAGGCCTAAAACTACCATTTCAAAATTGGAGAGGAGTGGACTTCAGGAATTGGTTTAACCGTGGAGCACCACCACCACATTGGTATTAAGATTTCAGCCGTTAGGATATTGACTGGACTGGTAGAGGATGGATGAGGACTTGTAGTCTCCAGGATGGACTGAAGTCGCAGCAGGAATCCAGGAAATCTTCAGGAAAGGTTCTGTACTTCAAGTTTCGTATATCTATATTTAAATTACATTCATGGACAAGACTTAAGAAAGTGGAAAGTCTTTGATGTCACTGTAATCGTCTTTTTTTATTATTATTTTAAGAAGACAGAGGCAATTTTGTTCACACTTGGTTATCTCGTGTGTCTTTAATAAAGGTCACTGTAATATCTTTCAGAGTTATTGTCTAAATCCCGATATTCATACTAAAAGGTACAACTCCCTTAAGTTTTTCTTGAAAATGAAGATACTTCGGCCAGTGAATCTTTTTATCACCTCGACGTTTCGACAAAAATCTTTTGTCCTCGTCAGGAGCAAACAAAAATTAAACATTCAGCAAGGCGTTAAAAATCTTTCTAAAGTTCCAAGGGCGTTCTCACGCGATATTTAAGTTTTGTCTATGCGTGATATTTTAAAAGTTAAAAATTCAACACTTCAGTAAATAGGTTGTATAGGATGTCCCATTGTATTCTTCAGACAAAAATTGGCAGTTCCATATGCCTATCAAAGTAAAAAGTCAAAGATTTATAAGCCTTTCTCTGATTTATTATACGATATATATATATGTCTTGCTTGTACTACCAGTTCTACAGATCAGAAGAAAATCTGAGAATATCGTTAAAAATATAGAAAGTTGAATGAGGTGGTGAGAAACAGAGCTGGAGCGTTTGCGTTGTTCAAATTTTGGAAGACGGCTTAAGAGAAGAGGAAAGTTATATACATAATCTAACTGATGTAAATAATTATATGTAAATAATCTTTGTCAGGACTAGAATGACGAATCCTGTATGGGACTTTGATTCCAGTAAAAGGCTTGTTGATGCTGTTGTATATAGTCACAGTGTAGAAAATACTATACTATACCTACTACATATAGGTTTCTCTCTGTATTCTTAGTTCTCTTCTCTTCAATTACTCTGTAAAGTGGCGAATCCTTTATAGGACGAGAGGTTCTCAATAAAGGCTTTTGTTGTTGTTGTAAAAATATATAAAGCTAACCAGAAGATATGTCGTTTCACCAAGAATCCAGCTACTGAGTCTTCTACGTCGGCGACAGCCCGTTACTATCATTACCATCGTTGATAATTAATGCTACGTCCATTTTCTGGGGTCGAAAATCAAACACTTTGGTTATTGGCCAGTGAAACCTATCTTACTGCGCTAACAGAGGCCCCTGACAAAGAGATCCACGACATGACTGCGCCATCCATCCAGTCTTCTACCCCCAAGGCCCAAACCAAACAGCATCTTAAGACTATTGAGGATCAGGTAGAGGAGTTATTTGACAAACAGGACGCTGACTTCTTCTTACACTCCCTGGATGTTAACAGGTACGATATGGAAGAGGCGATTTTGTCTCGCCCTGATAGAGTGGAAATCCTCGAAATGCTTAGGCCTAGGCAGAGGACTGTTCTTCATGAGTTCCTCGACATTGCAATTACGAATGTTGGAGATAGCACATCTAAGTAAGAATCTGTCCAACTTCAGGACAACTTGGGACAGCAAATGCATTCCAGACGTCCCTTTTCAGTGAAGGATCAGTCTGGTATAAATAATTTCAATAAACATTCATGGAGATAAAACTTAAGGAAGTGTTGTACCTTTCAGCATGTATATCGGGATTCAGACAATAACTCTGAAAGATATTACAGTGACCTTTATTGAAGACACACGAGATAACCAAGTGTGAACAAAATTACATTAAAATTTAATCATAGAAATATTGTTGTATAAATCGAATAATATAGTATACATGTTTATATTTAAACTATTTTAATTTTACTTTGAAAAATTATTTATAATACAATATATTATCCGAATATATGTTTTATTCATATGCAATATATATAGCTAGATAGATTTTATTATGCTATAATTTATAAGGTAATCTGGTGCATCATTTTGCGAAACCAGTAGTACAAAAAGAAATATAAGAAATAAAAAATGATAGAAAAGAGTAAAATACCGATAAATATCATAGGATCATTGTGAACCATAAAAAAGAAGGGTTGCATAATATATTTTATCCATAGTGGATTAAAAAATAGCAGGCATAAAGGAAGGTAGAATGCTATATTGTACAGAGCAGAAGTAAATGTATCTGAAGTGCAAATGTTACTTCCAAAATCTTCATTTTCTAATTGATTATCATCTGACCCATCCTCGTTTTCTTTACATTGCCCTAGACTTTCTTCACTGCCGTATTGTTCTGGTATACCTTGTGTGTTAAAATAAATTTTCTGGTCTTTCTGGAGAGTTATTTGGCCTATTGAGAAGTCCATTAGTCCTTTGGTTGTTGAAGGACTTTCTTGTTTTTCTTTAGACTTTCTTGGGATTGTTGAAAAAGCTCCTTGGATCTTTAAACTTCCCTGTCTTGTTTTAAGTATTATTCGTCTTGTTGCAAAGGTTTCAGGGCTTATTGAAGAAGGTTTTTGGCTTGATAACCGATATCCATCACTTCTAAGAGAAGCTCTTTGATTGGCCAATACTTTACTTGTTACAGAAGCCCCTTTACTGGCCGAAGGTAATTCTTGGCTTGCTACCGAAGCTCCTTGACTGGCTGGAAGAAATATTTCGCTTATTGAAGAAGTTTCATGACTTGTTGAAGGAGATCCTTGGCTCCTCGTAGGATGTGCCTGGCCTGTCAAAATAATTCCTTGGCTTGTTGAACAAGGACTTTTTTTAGTTGTGTTTTGGGTTGTAGAAGGATTTCCTTGGTTTTGATTTATTAAAGAACTACTATTAATGGGGGAAAACACATCTTTGTATTTAGAAATGTCTTTTTTACTTTTAAAAATATTTGGATTTGGAGCAAGAGGGCGTGGAGCGAGAGAAATTTTGCTTTTTGCACTTGCATCCACAACATCAGTTTGGGATGAAGTATCAGAGTCGAGAGATAAAGAATGAAAATTAACCTCCATATTTTTAATTTCAAACAAGATATTTTCGAGTTTTGATATTCCTCCGTCAAGCATGTTAATTTTCTTGAGAATACCCTGACGAGAATTTTCAGGAATTTGATTAATTTTCAGTCTTTCTTTTAGTTCAAACAAATTGGAATCAATATTCTCTTGAAGATCATTTTGTATTTCAGTATCAAATTTAAAAATTTGATCTTTAGAATCATTAGTCGAAAGCTTTTCACATATCAAATTCACTTTTGATATCAGATCTTCAATTGAATCGGTAATTTTTTCAATTATTTGTGTGATGTCTTCTTCAGTATTGATTTCTCTCTCTTGAAGTATGCTGGACAAAACTTTGTCATACTTTACTATGACTTTTTCAAAAAAATCGCATGCTATCTGTTTAATTTCGTCTTGACAATCGATATTCTCTAATATATTTTGACATCTATTATTCATTTCTTTTATATTTTTTTCGTAAGTTTGAATATTGCTCATGTTTTTTACTAATTCGTCCCTAAACGTCTTTTCAAAATTTGTAATTATATTTTCTGTTTCTTTTTTATGTCTCGTTAATAAAATGCGCTTCCATTTTTCATCTTCTTCTAATAAATGAATTGAATTTGAAAGATCTTCTACTTTCTTAGAAAAGAGGTTCATTATATCTGGATTCTCTAGGTTAGAATTTTCAGTATTATTGATACCTGTTGTTGAAGTTTGGGGCCAATTAAAATTTGATCTTATCATTGAATATAAAGACCCCATCTTAATTTATACTTTAAAAATATTATTGATCTAAAGAATGTCTAGAGGTTTTTTTAAAATCGTAAATCCTGTAAAAAAAAAGATCTGTATAAGTCTGCTTTTGAAACTCTTTATAAATTTTTGTTATTTAGAAAACATATTAGCATATATATATATATATATATGACTTGTTAGAAATTTCAATCCTACGTGTCAGGAATTTTTTTTTTTTTTTTTTTAAGATTTTTTCTAAGTCATTTTTTTCTTCTAAAAACTAAATCATGATGACCTTTAAGTGACTTTAGGTAATCTTGAAATGACCTTGATCGTAAGGATTTGTTTAAATGTCTTGAAGTTATTGGTAATTTTTCTTGATGATATTTCTCTATGGGAAGATCCTGAAACAACCAAAGGTAATTTATAAATAGGAAGTTCATCGAACACATTTTTTTTTAAATAAGAATTTTCTATTAACTGTATTTTAACTTGTATTTTAAATATGTTTAAATGAATGTTTGCAATAAAATAAAACAGACGTACAATAAATGTTTTTTTATGTCAAATTTTATTAAAATTTAATATATATATAACGCTCATCAATACAATATATATTTCTCTATATACTAAACACATTTAATTATAAATAAACACACAAAGAGAAAGCAAATACATTCATTATATATATTATGATTTTTATATAATTATTTTAAATAGAATAAAGGCAGTGAAGGATTCAAGTTGCTTTTGTCGTATTGAGGAACAAACCTCAAGACATCTACTGATCGATTGCCCAGCATTTCAAAATTATAGAATGAAGAATTAACTAGTTGTTTGTGAACTTAACGATTTGATTTCCGATAATAAAAAAATCATATTTAAAGTTCAATTCATTTTGTAAATACATTCTAAACTTTCTACAAAATCTGGATATCTAATGTTTTCATGCGTTGAATAATGTAAATAACTTATGTAAATAAACTTTTCTCCTTGTTTGGCGCCAGTATCCCTTGCGGGATATAGCGCTTTGGAAATAAAATATTTTTTTAATTGTAAAATAATGATAGAAATTGTATAATCATTTAATTAAATGGTTAAATTAAGTAGATACGTTATAACAGATTTAAAAAAAAAAAGTAAAATGGAAAGAAAAAAGAAATAAAATAGGGGGTAAGGAAAATATATAGTGTATTAGAAATTTCAAAATTATTTTTATTTTTCAAATAATAATAATTTAAATAATATTTAGTAAATTTTAAATATCAGCGCCTTACTTTTTTCCCCCTACTTTTTCATATATATATATAAAATTCAAAACTATTTTTGATGGCTCTTTTTTTTTTCATTCAAACTTTATTGCGTCTCATTTAAAAAAAAATCTCCATTTAGTAATTTGTCATACGATATTTTTTTCAAATCTTTACGAAATTATATATAAACACCCGTGATATATATATATATAAGGGTATTTTTTAAAAAGCAGATTCTAGTCATTTTACATTCTCGTATGGCAAATAATGTATACTTTATATTTGATAATTGTATCTATGATCAATAATTTGTTTTAACAATTTTTTTTTAACATGATGTATAAATGTAAGCAACAACAACAACAAAAAGCCTTTATTTAGGGTCCCTGACCCTATACAGGATTCACCAGAGGTATGCATAAGAACAAAGCAGTGAGACAAAGGAAACAACGATATAGACAGAAGAAAAAGAAAAAAAACAAGAAAGAGAAAGAGGGAAGCAAGAAAAACAACACAAAAAGAGTAGCAGTAAGAAAGTGAGGAGTGAGTGTCACTTGGCCTTCTTCTGAGATATGGACTTGTGGAAACCATAAAACGCCGTAGCAATATACTTATTCTGGGTCATATTGTCAATTATTGATGGAAGTGAAGCACAGAGTTGCCCAATTTTGAGCATAAGGGTTCTTCTTTCTTCTTTCAGAGCAGAGCAATCAAAAATATAGTGAGTGATTTCATTTTTTAGTTTTGAATTACAGAAGGTACAAATCGGGTCCTCACCGCAGAGCATCTTGGTGTGGTTTTCTCTAAAAAATCTTGAAAGTATTTTAACTTGTGCGAGTAGTCTTACAACCGGGAGTATAAATGTAAGCTATAGTAGATTAGGGAAAAAGTGGTTGGATGTTATCTTGTAAATATGCAAAATTTGTTGTGAAGCTATTGCAAGTACATGAACCCTAAATTTATTTGACAGAAGAAATTATAGATATTGGAACTGTTCCCACAGCGTAGAGAAAGGAAGCAGAATATTTTCTGGAATGTTTTGATATAATGCAATCATAATATAATCTCTCCTCACACAGAGAGTATTAAAATAAAAATTAAAGATAGATCTTTTTTTTTTTAAACTTCAAATTGATCGTTTCATTGCATCCATAAGGAATTGGTTGTTTAATATTTGATAAAAATGATGTTTAGCTATTAATTTTTTTTTTTGCACGCACAGCAAATTTTCTGAATTTAAAAATATATTTATATTATTCACAACTTGTAAAAAAATATATATTCTGTGTAATTATTTTTCTAAATATATATTGGTATTTTTATGTTTTGAATTTAAAAAAAAAATTGATGAATTTATATATAGACTCTTCCTTCATTCATTGATACATTCGAATTGTCTCTCTTTCTTTTCCAAACCCAAATCTTATAAAGAAGCCAAAGGAAGATTATAAAGGGGAAACAATACAAAATTTTACATAGTAAAAAATTGAATATTCTCTTTTTGCATTCCCAACTCATCTCGTAGAAAATTAAAAATGAAGATAAAACGATTAAAATTGAATTAAATAGAGGCGAAAACAAAGAATTTTTCTTATTTTTAGGAGTAATGTTTTTTTGCTTTGGATTTGTCACATTACCGTCAGCATTCCCATCATGGTCGTCTGTTCCAGGTTCGTTTGGTTGGTTTCTCTCGCCATTTATCTCTTCGTTAATTTTGGTGGAATTTCGCAAAATTTGATTCAAACTGTCGTAAGTTACTAGCCCATGTGGGTTAAAAGTAAGGTCTTCAATTTTCTTCGAAACATCTTGAAAATATTTTTCTTGTTTTTTCAATTGATTTTGGTAAATTTGCCTTCTGCTTTGGGACATTTTAACGACACCCGATAGAGGTTCAAGAAGGTCTTTTGTGATTATATTTTCATACGATTTCCAAGTTGCAGGATTGTTTAAATATTTGATATCGTTGGCCCGTTTCAAACTATCTTTTTCAATGAAACGTACACTATCCACCACATAATCATTTATAAAGTCATCTAAATCATTTTTATCTTCGGTAATACGATTTTTAATTTTAGCAATATTTTCTCTCATAATTGTTATGGTCTCGTCAAAATCTTCTTTTGTTTTTACATTGGAATTAGCTAAAATGGTGTTGTAATCAGTCAAAATTTTTTCTAAAATTTCAACATGTATTTGCTTAATCGCGCTTCTCTGTTGGGGAATTCTATTTATAGTTTCGATCATTTTGTTGCTTAGATTCTTCAGCCTGTCGTGAACATCATCGCTTTCAATTTTCACTTTCCTGATTTGAACGTTCAATTGGTTCGAGAAATTTTTGGATATGTCTTCAGTTTTTATTCTTAAATCTTCAATTTGTCCATCGCTGATATCTTCTCGGATGCCTTTCAAGAGATTCTCAATTTTCCGAATTAAATCAAATATCTTGTGTGAATCCATTTTTTTTTTAATTTTTATTTTTAATGCAGTATCTTTTTGTTTAAAACTTAATTTTCGTAGAAACAAATGTGAATATAGTAATGAGTCTTTTTTTTTTCACGGAATTCTTGAAACCCTGAAATCAGAACACACACCAAAAATTGCTCAAAAAGATTCGGTAAAAAAAAGTACAAATGAGAAAATATTTAATAAATATAAATGGTGTATCTACAAAGCAAAATTTCTATAAAATATTACCATCTATAATGGTATTTGCGATAACCTGGTATAAATGCCTAATTTTATTTTTATATTGTTTATATATATATATATATACAAAGTTAAGTCTCTCATTTTTATGCGAGTTTGAACAGGCTGTTTTCTCGGACAAGTTCATTAAAAATTAAATTTGCATATTTTGGAGTTGTAAACTGATATGTCTCATAGTTGTTATATGCTAACTGAATATAACTCTTCCTGAGTGAATGCTTGCCAGACGAATATTGTTTTTATCAAAGACATCTACTGATCGATTGCCCAGCATTTCAAGATTATAGAATGAAGAATGAACTAGTTATTTGTGAACTTAAAGATTTGATTTCCGATAAAAAAAATCATATTTAAAGTTCAATTCATTTTGTAAATACATTCTAAACTTTCTACAAAATCTGGATCTCTAATGTTTTCATGCGTTGAATAATGTAAATAACTTATGTAAATAAACTTTTCTCCTTGTTTGGCGCTAGTATCCCTTGCGGGATATAGCGCTTTGGAAATAAAATAATTGTTATTGTAATTGTAATTATAACTCTCATTAGTATAGTCATGAGAATTTCAATTCATTTATCATTATATAACAAATTTGTGTTTCATCTTATTTTATTTTCAAATTAATTGCCTTTTTAAGAATAATAATAATAAGATATAAACATAATAAAGCAATATTCGTTGGGCAAGCGTTCAATCGGGGAGAACCCGGGCGAAGCAGAGGCTAATATACACTGCGTGACATTGAAAATGGAAGACCAAGAGATAGTGGCCAGAAAATTATGCAAATTTCAGGGTAGACGCGCCTAACCGAGTTATGCAAATGATGTAAAATGCGCAGCTCTCGTGCGCACATGGAGTAAGATATAAGGGAAGGAACTTGCAGAAAGGACAGTATTCGTGTCGTTATTTCTTCAAGGAAAATCACTGTAGAAATTTTGTTCTTGTGTCAAAAGACACGTGTAATAACAGAGAATGCCAGGTCATCGTAAACGGAGGCAGTTCAAGCAGACAGACGCTTTTACGAGGGGCATGGTGATCGGACTGAAAAGGGCAGGTTGGTCCATACGTCAAATCGCAGCTGATACACACCTTGGTGCGTCCACGGTGCACCGACTGTGGAGAAGATGGTTGGAACAAGGAAATGTGGAAATTTATAGGAATGTCGGTGCAACCAGAGTGACGTCAGCACGTGTGGATCGGCGTATCCTTCGACAAGCAGTGGCGGCCCCACAAGCCACGTGTACCGCCATCCTGCAACATGTGCAAGACACCCTAGATCATTCCATCTCGACCAGAACCATTTCCCGTCGATTGGTTGCTAATGGCTTGCACTCATGCCGTCCGCTAAGAAGACTGCCATTGACCCCACCGAGTAGGCGCCAACGTTTGGAATGGTGCCGGGCTAGATCGACGTGGATGACGGAATGGCACAGGGTCGTGTTCTCAGATGAGTCGCGTTTCTGCTTGTCCAGTGATAGTCGCCGTGTACGCGTGTGGCGTCGTCGTGGAGAAAGGTCCAATCCGGCAGCAATTGTGGAACGCCCCACCGTGCGACAACGTGGAATCATGGTTTGGGGCGCAATCGCGTATGATTCCAGGTCACCTTTACTTCGTATTCAGGAAACTATGACGGCCCAACGATACGTTGATGATGTGCTGCGACCGGTGACACTCCCCTACCTTCAGGGGGTACCCAATGCCCTTTATCAGCAGGATATCGCCCGACCGCACACTGCTCGCATTAGCCAACAAGCTCTGCAAGATGTACAGATGCTTCCCTGGCCACCGTACTCTCCTGATCTCTCACCAATCGAGCACGTCTGGGACATCATTGGACGCCGTTTGCATGCCTTGCCACAGCCGCGTTCAGAAGACGAACTGTGGCAAATGGTTGAGAGGGAATGGAGAGCCATCCCTCAGGACGCCATCCGTACTCTGATTGAATCTCTACCTAGACGTGTTGCTGTGTGCATCGACGTCCGCGGTGGTCCTACTTGCTACTAAGCCGACGCCGTTCTCGCTCTGTATTATGACTATCATTTTGAAATAAAGATCACTTATTGTTCGTCCCTGTCTCTCTCTGTCTGCCGAGTTTCATCACTTTCTGGCCACTATTTCTTGGTGTTCCATTTTCAATGTCACGCAGTGTATCTTCTCTTTCTATCTTCTAAATACATATATGTAAAACACATTTCTATTTAATACTCATACACTCAGGTAAAACCTCTCGGGCGTTAATTCGGCTAGTTACACATATTTTAATCAAATTAATCATGATTGTTCTTTTATTTAAAATATGACACACATCTTTAAAATACTATTCCAAATAATTGCATTGCCATCGTGAGAGAACAAGTTGAAAAAAATTGAAATAGAAAAATGTATATACACTCATGGATAAAACTTGAGGAAGTTTCATAAACCATTCCTTATTTGCTTATATAACGGCGGATTTCCCATATATGTAAATTCGAACGTTCTCCTTTAAAAAAAAAAATAATTAAAAAATTTACATATAACCAAGTGGTTAGGGTTGAACACGTATCGAAAAGAATGTTCAACGTGCTGGTATTGGAGCGCAGTTATAGTGGAGTATTTCTACTTGATACCTTACCTAGGATAAAGTAATCAATGGCTACAATATGGATGACCTATCACGAGGAAGAAAAGCGATCGGGAGGATCGAAATGGGGCAATCACAGCGGGAAGTCGCCAAGTTGTTCAACGTGTCTTAAAGGGGTGTCTGAAACGTGTCTCTGGAGCCAATTTCAAATTACTGGGACTTGTCACCGGAGGAAAGTTAAGAGCCCCCCGTGGTGACAACCCTGATTGACGACCGATACCTGGCTCTAACAGCCAAGACTTCGGTCCGCCAACTCTACCAGGAACTTGCCTCGGCCACTGGCAGAATTGTACCCCGGAAAACCTTCTGACGAAGGCTTAAAATGTAAGGCCTTTACGTTAGAAAGCCTGCGATATGTGTCCCTTTGACCCCACTCCAGAATAGGCGCCATGGTGCAGAGAACACGTCCACTGGGACCATGACCAATGGAGTCGGGTTCTGTTCTCGGACGAATCCAGGTTCAGCCTGAATTCTCAACGTTTTACATTTGGAGAGAAAGAGGATCAGGTTACCTCCCCTCAAACATCGTAGAAAATGATGCCTATGGCGGTGTGATGGTCTGGGCAGGGATCATGACAAATGGCCGCACGCCCCTCCATGTGTCCCTCCAGCGATACCCGGACGAGACCCTAGAACCCCATATCCGACTTTCCGGGAGGCTGTTGGCCCGGATTTCATGTTTATTAATAACAACGCCGCGCCCCCACACAGAGTAGGTCTGGTTAATTAATACCTGAGATACGAAGACACGTACAAAATGGAATGGCCGGCAAGGTCCTCAATCCCATAGAACATGCTATCTGGGGAGGAGGGTATCAGCCAGCCAAGAACCACCCAGGAACTGACAACTGATCTTATAAACAGGAAGACTGCTTAGGGGTGTTTATGAAACCTATGGACATAATATTATAGGATCGTCACATTTCCTATGAACCCAATATAAGAAAGGTAGTCTGATATTTGGTTATCTTCAAATAATGTTGATTATACTTCCTCACAGATCTAACTAGTATTCTTCTCTCTCTCTCTCTACAAGTACCATCTTGGTCTTGAGTTGGGTAACACCAGCCATCACCTCTCCCTGCCCATTCTGTGAGAAATAACTCTCGCAGTTCATCGGTGGCGGAGTCTTTCCCGCGGTGAGCGCCACCAATGACGACTTGTATATATATATATATGAAAAAACAATAGAAAAAATGTGTTAAGCGTCTTTACGCAAATTTGGCCTTAAATACCCATTTCTTGGTTTCTCGGGAAGCCATTGGGTCCAAAAAATATTTTTGGTCGCAATGGTTACAGCCTTCTCCACGCTGACGAGCGCCAACAGCGCGAAACACGTTCGTGGATGGCTTTTCTTGATTTATCAAGAAATTGGGTTGGCCAAATATCTCGGAGTAAGCTAAATAAACGTTTAGTTTTAACATGAATCATGAAAATTTCTCTTATAGAATTGTAAATAGTTATAAAACGAAGAGAATTTTTTTTATAAAAATGCATGGGCTACAAGCTTTCGGGCTTCACGCCCTTCGACGGGTACCTTTTTTTTTTTTTTTTTTTGAAGTCTGTATAGAATGTGGGATTGTTAACCTTGTGGTATACGGTGGTGTGGTAATGAGAGGTAGTACGTATGACCAGTATATCAAGATACGGCAATACGGACCTGTTTTCCAATTCTAAGGTGAATGAGATCTCGGGATGATAGGAGTTTAGAGAATCTAAAATATTGATTTCTTGATTTTTCTCTTCGTTTTATAACGTTTAGTTTATTTTTACTCCACTAGATGGCGCTCTGCCATCTAAAAAGCACTTGTGCTTGTGGTCAGGAGATGCCTTCTTTATTTTTAATATATATATATATATGTATGTTATATTAAAATATTATTCTATTTAAAATTATATTTCATAGATTCAAATACTCTGCTAAATTGACCGCCAGAGGTCACTCTTTCCCTATAAAAACTCGTTGTTGCTGTATCCCAATGGCCGGCTCAAAACTTTTGTACATTATGTAAATAATCTTTTGTTTTCCTTATTCTACTCGCCTTAAGCCAGGCATTACTTTTATCAAATTATGTTCTTTTATATATTCCTTTAACTCAATTAAATTACTGATCAAAATTATTTTTTTATTTGCCACGATTGCATCACCAATACCATTTAGTACTAAAAAGAACCAGCAAATAACTCAATGGCATAATCCTCAACATGATCAAAAATCAAGCAGAAATTCTCAATATTTTTCTTTATAACATGTATATTTATCAATTATTTTTATCTATTTATTCATATATTTATCTTTATATATATAATCATATATATTCATATTTATATATATTCTGTATTTAACCTTATATAATCTTATATGGACATTGAAATAAATCAGTTTCAATCTCTCTCTCTCTCTCACTAAAAAATGTATAAATTAGTCTCTGGTTTAATTTAATTAGGCTTTTAATAGCCTACATTTTTAACGTTATCTATATTGATAAATATTTAGGATTTTTAAAGTAATTTTTTACTGTATGTGTCCTTTGAGCATTATATATATGTTTTTAAAATAGAGCAATCCATAAATAAATCTTTAATTAAAAAGGCATATATTGGATCAAAATATCATTTATTTTACCAATATTTCAGTTGGCTGAACACCAACCTTTATCAAGGTATTATAACATTTTAAAGTGTGTCAACAACAAACTCAGCGCCACATAACGTCAACAGAATTAAGTTTTTAAAAATATTTTGTTATGTGGTGCTGAGTTTGTTGTTGACACACTTTAAAATGTTATAACACCTTGATAAAGGTTGGCGTTCAGCCAACTGAAATATTGGTAAAATAAATGATATTTTGATCCAATATATGCCTTTTTAATTGAAGATTTATTTATGGATTGCTCTATTTTCAAAAAAATATATGTGTGTGACCTGGCTTCGCCCGTGTTCTTCTAGAGTGAATGTTTCTTTGAAAGAAGATTGTTTCTCTGCCTATTAAAAAATTATGGTTTGGCTTCGCCCATGATTTTCTCGAGTGAATATTTTCCCTGAAAGAATTTAGTTTCTGCCCAATAAACACACATACATAGTAATATTTTGACGGGAGAGGCGACCATTGCTTCCATGGATTAATTTCCTCCCGGCAAATTTTCCATCTATGTTTTGCCAATAGATTTGGCCCAGCCACATTGCCAGCAAAACACCTCTTTAGTAGATTGTGAGGATTCCATTAAATCCCGTGTGGATCTCATGGAATAAAGTCCGCCCTAGACTGACGAGGGCCATTAGCCCGAAACCATGGTCTCTAGGTGGACGCTTATCAGTTTGCCAAAGTTGGTGTTGTGGCTTTGTCACCGACCCGATGCCGCTAGTTGCGGCGACGGTCAATAGATGGCGTCAGATTCTGACGTTTGTTTTGACGGGAGAGGCGACCATTGCTTCCATGGATTAATTTCCTCCCGGCAAATTTTCCATCTATAGTAATATTAGTATCATCATTATTTAATGACCTAAGTAAATTAGTACAGTAGTCGGGCAATTTGAATTTTTACTTGATTGAAAATGTGACAAAACCTTATTCGAGACGTAACTTTATATTCTTCTAAACTTTCAGCCAGATTAGTTGAATAGTGAGGAAATGTTATAAGGAACAAATAAATAAATATATTTGCATACCGGAATAATTAGAAATCAACGAGAATAGTTTATATTTATTCCGATAGATGGCGCAAGCCATCAGCAACTTTCATTTTCACGATAAGGAGATGACTTTTTCTTAATTTATGCACCTTATCCCAGTACAATATCACATTTGTACTATTTTTTTTTTCATATTTACATACGTTTACTTTTATTTTCGCGGCAAGCTTTCGAATATTACTTCTTTCTTGGGGGTTGGTGGAAGGCTGGTTAAACCGTTTGGTTTTCGACCACTACGACCCGGGTTCGATTCCCGCATTGGACACTTTTTTCTGTTAAAAAAAAAATGCTCCAATGATCCCCGATTCTTGGAAAAGTCCAACCCCACCAGCGAGTGCAAGTAACCAAACGGGGCTCTGGCACATTTGTAAGTGAAAAGTCGAACTGTTTTTCACATGTGTAGACATGTGGTACACTTACAGTAAAAAACAGTCACTAACTACCCACCATGATTATCATGGCCTGTACCACGTGTACTAGGGATAAGCAAAAAAAAAAAAAACTTCTTTCTCAGGCTTACTGATCACGACTTCTGTACGCTCCAGGAAACTGGAGGTTAAGTAAACCATTTTACAAAATCAACAAGCAATACAGGGCCAGGTTTGTTTAGCTATTTTTTATTTCTCTAGCTTTTGGGGGTCAACATGTGCTTCAATAGGAGAACTCCTGGGAGGGTTTCCTGTTGAAGGGAACATGTTGGCCTGAAATCTAGTGAAATTAAACATAGTTAAAGAAACCTGGCTCTGTATTGGTTGTTGATTCTGTTTTGTTTTGGTTTTTTTTTTGCTTATCCCTAGTATACGTGGTGGTACAAGCCATGATAATCATGGTGGATAGTTAGCGACTGCTTTTTACTGTAAGCGCACCACATGTCTACACATGTGAAAAGCAGTTCGACTTTGCACTTACAAATGTGCCAGTTATGGATTGCTTTGGTTACTTGCACTCGCTGGTGGGGTTGTACTTTTGCAAGAATAGGGGGCCATTGGAGCATTTTTTTTTAACAGAAAAAGTGTCCAATGCGGGAATCGAACCCGGATCGTAGTGGTAGAAAACCAAATGGTTTAACCAGCCTTCCACCGACCCCCTTGTTGGTTTTGTAAAATTGTAAAGGCAGGGATAAATATGAATTAAATAATTGACTGATTCGAAACTATTTTAGACGCGTAAGATTATTTTTGAAATTAAACAATTTCTACTGCCCTTACTGCGATGGAAAAATTAATGGGAGGGCCTGGCTCATCAGTGGCGAACCCTCCCAGCGGTTTCGCCAGTTCAATCTACCATACCGCTGTTATATTGCATTTTTCGATATTCCTTTTATAGTGATACTGATGCTAGACTCTTGTAATGAGTATTTTAGATGAACTATGGATATAAGATTTGAGGATAGCAAAAAGAAATTTCAAAAAGAATCTTACGCGTCTAAAATAGTTTAAAATTTTCATAACAGATGGCGCGCTAGTGCATCATAATATAAAATCTTCTTCTTCTTTCTTATCTCAAAGTCATGATAATCATGGTGGGTAGTTAGCGACTGCTTTTACTGTAAGCGCACCACATGTCTACACATGTGAAAAGCAGTTCGACTTTGCACTTACAAATGTGCCAGAGCACCGTTTAGTTACTTGCACTCGCTGGTGGGGTTGGACTTTTGCAAGAATCGGGGGCCATTGGAGCATTTTTTTTTTTTAACAGAAAAAAAGTGTCCAATGCGGGAATCGAACCCGGGTCGTAGTGGTAGAAAACTAAATGGTTTAACCAGCCTTCCAACGACCCCCTATAATATAAAATAATAATTAATAAATAATATAAAATAAATGACTGTATCAGTCAATAACGATATGCTTTAGGATACGAATGAAGCTAATTAATGGGGCCAACCCCTTTTCGTGGTAAATATGCAAATTAGCATTGATATATTTTAAAGCGTCGTTATTTGCTGATATATCGGAGTAAATTCTCGAAATATTGCTGAATATTTAATATAAAGAACCAATAGAAATTCGTCTTTTTAAATTTTCTCCTTATTTAATTAAAGTTGCATAGAGAGATAGACTGACTATACCTTACCTCTCGACCAACAACTTGTCGTCTGCCTCCTGATAATTATTTGTGAGATAAGTTAACAAAAGAGAGATAAAAGAATAGAATTGGGGGTGTGTGATAAATGTCAGCCATTATCTTCCATTCTTTCTTTCAACACAAAGGCTTAGAAAGAATGTATCGAACACACACAATATATATTCATATTGTGTTAAAATATTATTAAACTAAATATTATGATGCATTAGCGCGCCATCTGTTATCAAAATTCGAAACTATTATAGACGTGTATTGTAACGGCAGCTGGCATGCCTATACACCTATCCCCCGATTTATACGGTACAGTGGACCCTCGGTTTACGAGCACCTTGGAGTACGAGCTTTTCGCAGTACGACCAAAATTTTTTGAAAAATTTTACCTCGGATTACGAGTGAAATTTCGCATTACGAGCAACTCGTGATGGTTGCCCGTAATCGTGATGGATGAAAATTCACTGGATCCCTCCCTTCAGATCAGATTCGGGAAATATGTAAAATGTGGGAAACTGTGCAATTGTTCGTAGCAAGAAGAATTGCCCGAGTTTCAATTATTAAAAATAAGAAATTAGTTTCGCACTACGAGCGTTTTGGAGTACGAGCATGGCTCTGGAACGGATTATGCTCGCAAACCGAGGGTCCACTGTACTTGTTTTACACGTTTTCGCTTTTACACGGTTTTCCAAATAAGTTTTTTTTTTGTTTTGTTTTTATCGCACTATACTAAAATGCGATATTCTACTCTATACTACCTATGTTGAAAATAATATTGGGAGGCTCTGATTCATGAGGGGGCGAACACCTATTCAGATTTGACAGTTTAATATACACCTATCCCTCGATTTACACGTTTTTCTCAGGAACGTATCTACCGTGTAAATCGGGGGATAGGTGTATAGTAAATTATCAGTGAGCACATTATTATCACTGATGATACTCTGTGCAGTTGCTTTTTGACTTATTGTAATATATATCACATGTAAAACGAAAATTGAAATTATACCGCGAATGTTTCTTTTATAAAAATCGAAATTTATTTTCAAAGAGAAATAGCGACATTTCTAACTTTGAGGATGAGGTATGGAAAGGTGAAACATGAAGAGTAATGGCGAACGGAAAAATAAAAAGTGTCCAGGGGCGGGAATCGAACCCACACCCTTCTGCTTACCGGGCAGGTGCCTTGTCCACTCGGCTACCCTGGACAAGGCACCTGCCCGGTAAGCAGAAGGGTGTGGGTTCGATTCCCGCCCCTGGACACTTTTTATTTTTCCGTTCGCCATTACTCTTCATGTTTCACCTTTCCATACCTCATCCTCAAAGTTAGAAATGTCGCTATTTCTCTTTGAAAATAAATTTCGATTTTTATAAAAGAAACATTCGCGGTATAATTTCAATATTCGTTTTACAATCATCAGCCGCGTTATATTGTATTTTAAATATATCACATGTAAACTTATGTCTGATATAATTTATATTATGTCTGATGTTAGCCAAAAAGAAATAAAGACTTTTCTTTTTTAAACTTCCAAGTACTTCTTGCTGATTAACGTCAACCAACAAACACGAGGACGCTACACGTATGATTCTTTTTAATGATTTTTTTATTGCAGTAAGGGCAGTAGAAATTGTTTATTTTTAAAAAGAATCATACGCGTCTATAATAGTTTCGAATTTTGATAACAGATTGCGCGCTAATGCATCATAATTTAATTGTTATAATAAAGACACAAATTGTTATTTGCGGAAGAGCGATTGCTCGAAGCATATTATATATATTTATAATTGTATGTATTTTTACTGTTCTCAAATCTTATGTCCATAGTTAATCTAAAATACCCATTCCAAGAGTCTAGCATCAGTATCACTATAAAAGGAAGATCGAAAAAAAAAAGCAATATAACAGCGGTATGGTAGATTAAACTGGCGAAACCGCTGGGAGGGTTCACCACTGATTTTTTTAGAGAAAACCACACCAAGATGCTCTGCGGTGAGGACCCGATTTGTACCTTCTGTAATTCAAAACTAAAAAATGAAATCACTCACTATATTTTGATTGCTCTGCTCTGAAAGAAGAAAGAAGAACCCTTATGCTCAAAACTAGGCAACTCTGTGCTTCACTTCCATCAATAATTGACAATATGACCCAGAATAAGTATATTGCTACGGCGTTTTATGGTTTCCACAAGTCCATATCTCAGAAGAAGGCCAAGTGACACTCACTCCTCACTTTCTTACTGCTACTCTTTTTGTGTTGTTTTTCTTGCTTCACTCTTTCTCTTTCTTGTTTTTATTTTTTTCTTTTTCTTCTGTCTATATCGTTATTTCCTTTGTCTCACTGCTTTGTTCTTATGCATACCTCTGGTGAATCCTGTATAGGGTCAGTGACCCTAAATAAAGGCTTTTTGTTGTTGTTGTTACCACTGATGAGCCAGGACCTCCCAATGTTCGTCATCGCAGTAAGTAAAGTAGAAAATTTATTTTATTTGTAAAAGAAACATTCGTGCTTTAATTCGTCCTATTTCTTAAACTAAACATTGATCTTTTTTTATGTCTAACTGGGTTATTTGTGAATTGGTTGTGTAAAGGCAACGCTTGTGGTTCTGATACTACAGCACAATGGGTTGTCTGCATGGTGACCATTGACTAAGGTTTCCCTCGACATTGCAGCAGAGGCAGAATTCCCTACAGTGCTGTGTTGATCGTGGACATAGGACATGTTTATTGAGAATCTGCAGCCAGCATCAGTGTGTGGAGACATCGAAAGAAACGACTAATGACGACTTGCATTCGTCATCATCTCTCGAGCCCATCTCCCGGTCTGTTAGGTCGACACACGGTCACACTAATTGCATAGCTGACTATTTGGACAGCCGCCGGTACATTCCTGATGTGTTACGTGGGTTTACCCTAACTTCGAAGCTTTCTTCACATTACCTTTCAACATGACACCATGTTATCCTGATCTTCCTCGATACAAGAGAGTCTTGCCATCACGCTCTCCATATCTCTCACCAATTGACAACATCCAGGTTTCCTGAGAGACAGGTACGCCACCCCTCTCTAACCAACTCGATTGGTAAACTATGGCATTTCTCTAACAATCGTTTCAATTCAAATTTAAATACATATTATATACGGGTACCCAATACAGAAGAAAATATTTTGTTATTAAATATAATATAATTGATGTTAATCTCTCTCCTTGATTTTATTCCTACATTTATCATTATATATTATATAATACACTGCGGCTTGTGATTGTAAAACAACACTTGAAGTTATACCGCATGAGTTTCTTTTCAATGAAAAATCAAAATTTATTTCAAGGTGAAATATCGACTATTTCTAACCTTTTTGTATGAGGTATGAAAGGGTGAATTATGAAGAGTAATGATGAACGGAAAAATAAAAGTGTCCAGGGATGGGAATCGAACCCACAATGCCCCGCTTACCGGGCAGATGCCATGTCCACTAGGCTACCCTGGACGTATTATCATTATACGTATTTATCATTATATAATCTTATTTATTCGTATATATTCAATTTTATAATTACCCATATATAATCTTATATGAGCATTGAAATAAAACAGTTTCAATCTCAATCTCCTTGATATAAATTAAATAATGCAACAGGTTTATGTGGAAATGAGTTTATTTTCATTTTTTTTATTGCATTCTCAAGGTTTCAGGCATTTTCCCGCCCTTCTACAGGAGTACAAAATGAACAATAGATACGCCGTTAGTATCTAACATAGTTTCATTATATTGTTTGTTTTGTACTCCTGAAGAAGGACTGTAGAATGTCCGAAAGCTCGCCAGAAAGAAACCCATTGATAACGCTTTTATTATATATTTTATAACAACTTTATAGCACATTTATCTTTGAATAGAAATATCTTATTCAGACACAAAGAAAAAAAACTTTAAGGATAACCGAGGTAAGTGTGAACACACGCTGCAGGGATAAAGGTAAAGCGGTAGGCAAAGTTTCAGGATGCCGTGACAGAAGCGCGACATGGGTTATTTGGAAGCCGAATGCTGTAACACATATAGAGGAGGGTCTTCAAATTAAAGATACTTCGGCCAGTAAATCTTTTTTTATTGTCTCGACGTTTCGACAAAAATATTTTGTTCTCGTTGAAGAACTATGAATTCCAGCCAGGCAGCCTCTATCTTTACGATAAGATAGAAGAGGGTTGGAAGCACGCAATAGAGGGAAAAAACCAGTAGAAGCCCAAATATTCAGGGTTCATGGAATTTGGTAAAATTATGCCAGACTATATAATGATGCGAGAGAGGTAGTTTGTAAGTCTGTGATTCAAGGGAGGTTGGATGGAAGGCAAAGTACACGTTTCAAAAGCCATAGACAATTGGCAATCTAAACAGGATGGCCAGGGTGTCATCATCCAGGCCATTAGAAGCCATAGAGGTTTGAGGAAGATAAAAGGCTACAGGATGGTTGAGGTTGAAGACAAAGGCTTGAGATCCAAGGTCAGAATAGAATGAATCAATTGTTAAAAAGGTGGGGAAAATATATAATAAAATAGTAAATAAAGATTAGATAAAAATGTAGAGTAATATATATAGTTGTGTATGTGTACAAATTTCTTCAACAAGGAAGGCTTCCCCACCTTGAGAGAGTTCTCCTCCAGACAAGGTCTTCTTGAACACTCCTCAGTTCCACGCTGAGGAAGTACTAATAATTGTGTGTCTTGGCAGACGCCAGGATACTCAGGGCGTCATCATCCAGGCCATTAGACGCCATAGAGGTTTGAGGCGGAGATGAAAGGCTATAGAATGGTTGAAGTTGAAGACAAAGGCTTGAGATCCAAGGTCAGAATAGAATGAAATGGATTAAAGACGCAGTGATGACAGCTAAGCAGCAGGCTGGAAAGTCCTACTGAAGAAGGAACCCAGTAGAAACCCATTTTCTCAAAGTGGAACGATGACAAGTGAGGAAATCACCCATAGAGTCAATGAGAGGAGACCCATAAGAAATGAAAGCTAGCATCAGGACGACAGACATACACTTAATTAAGGCGGCATTTTTCTGTTACAAATAATAAGTAGCTTTACCTACTTTGAAGAAAATTAAATATTTTGATGAACTGGCTTATCAATGGCGAACCCACCAAGCTATTTCGCCAGTTTTCTACCAGACTGCCTTACTGTTGTATTGAATTGTTCTGCTTAATGATTTTTTTTCAATCTATCTAGCGACAAAAAATAGGAAAAGGAAAAACAATGATCAAGATGCTCAAATAAAAATAATGACTATATTTTTATAAGAGGTATTTTGATGGAAAAGTGGCTAGGCCATATCTATGACCAAAATATAGATATAAAATTTGCCGTGAGAATTTTGATCTCTAAAAATAAAGACCGCCTCTCCTGTCACCGACCTGAGGCCGTTAGTTTGCAACAATGGTAAAGAGATGGCGTCTAGCTTTGACATCGTCTAATTTGAAGGAAGAGATTACCTTTATTTTTATAGATCAATATTGTTGCATCAATTTTAATGCGCCCTACATTTATTCAAAATATTCTATGATATTTAATATTTATTTAAAACAGAATATTTAGAGTATCATCATTCTTTTTCATAGTTTCATTCCTTTTGTAACATTTTATTGTACATATATCTTGATTGCTTATTGGAGCGAGAGAGGACCTAGACGAAGACTGCGGACCGCGACCTACGAGGAAGACAACGAATAAATAAACACAATAACTTTAAAAGGTAATTTATTTTCATTTACTTTTATTTATTTGCTTTAAATATGGAAACCCGCTCGGAAAACGTGTATAACACCAAGAAGGAAGAAACCAAGGTCGACGACCCTGAAAAGCTGCAACTTGGTGCAACAATATCCACCGGGAAAATTTTTGCATCTATAAATAATTTTAGTGATTTACGTGTAGATGTTCAAAATATTATTTGCCTAACAAGTGATGAACCAGAGATAGTGCAATTTGGATCTATGGAGACAAAACAAGGGCTGAAGTCTTCCTGGAACATTACTAGGTTTTTTTTTCTTTTCCCTAGTACACGTAGTACAGGCCATGATAATCATGGTGGGTAGAAGGCGACTGCTTTTACTGTAAGTGCACCACATGTGAAAACTAGTGAAAACTATGTAAACCTACTATCTTTCCATATTCCTGTATATTTAAAATGGGAAGAATAACTTACTAATATATAGCACATTCTTTTTGACACTATAAATTTAATATAATCCTAAAATACTTAAACAAACGATATTTGAGGGATACAGAATATATATATAGGAAACAAAATTGATAAATTTTATAGCTAATTACCAGCCCAAATAACTTATAACATAAAAATGTCTTTATATAGCATAAGATGATAATGGAGGCTGGAAACACTTGTAAAAAGTGAAAAATAAAAAGAGAGATATTGACAAGCGAGAAAGGATGTGACCCGCGGACCTGCCCCTCTCTTAGTAGGGGCAAGAAGAAGGACTTTGATATGGCGTATGATCATATTTAATTGAGAGAGTACAGAATATTTATATATATGTATAGTTTTTTACATTAGGTATTAGATAAGAATGCAATCAAGGGATCAATAGTCATATAATTAGAATCAAAAAGAATGCGTAAGGCTCTGATCATTATCTACAATATGCCATATAAATAGAATGTAAATTATCAGATATAATTAGAAAAATTATAATTATATAGCGCGCGCAAACCTGCCTGTAATTGTATTCAAATAATACTCCACATATCAAATAATATTTATATAAATAAAATAAAAAAGGAAAACAGGAAACTTTAATCATGTTGGTATGCTTATAAGACGAAAATATGCAAAATCTTTTAAGTTATTGAACATCAATTATAGTTCTGCTAGGCAGAATTATATATAAAAAAGAAGGCTAATTAAAATTAATAAAGAAAGGAGGATTTATACAGAAAAAAATCCATTAAGCAATTTAGATTTTATTTTGAAAAGTATATACAAAATAATTCTAGTATAACTTTTTAAAATTTTAAGAGATGAATTGAAAAATATTTTAAATCTAGAAGTGTCGCAAACAACAATAATCAATGCAATAAAAGAGTTTAAAATAACTCTGAAAAAGTCATCTATTGAGTTGATCAACATAAAATCAGATGAAACTAAGCGAAAAAGAAAAGAAAATGCGTAATTATTTATTAATAATCCACCTGATTTAAAAATGATGTTAAACATCGCTATTTCCATTTTAAGCCCTTCTTTCTTATAATAAAAACTATATTCAATATTTTTTTAGTTGTTTCAAAATTCTCCTAAATAAGGAATATATAGAAAAGTCCAAGTGTCAAAATTAAAATGAAAAATGTCAAAATCAAAATTGAAAATGTCTAAATAAAAAAGAAAAATTTCTAAATAAAAGTTCGAATTAAATTAATATTCCAATTAAAAGTCAAAAACCTATACATCAAATACAAAATTTTAAGAGAGGAATAAACATCTTATTTAATATTTTGGAAATTGTCCTTTAAATTTAATTTATATACTCTATGATTATATCTGTTTTATTGTTGTTATTGACCTACAGTGTCATCATATTTTGGATTGTTATTGCGTGTTGAATCTAATTTGTTTTGGCACTTGTTTATTTTCTTTAAATCCCTAGTGTCGCTAGCAATCCAAAATGGAAGGTGATATGCCACAATTAGAGGCTTCAGTTAAAAATATAATTGAACAAACCTCATTGAAATGGGTTTTTGTTGGTGGAAAGGGCGGAGTTGGTAAAACAACCTGCAGTTGTAGCTTAGCAGTGCAAGTTGCTGCGCATCGTGAATCCGTCCTAATAATATCAACCGATCCTGCACATAATATATCAGATGCCTTTGATCAAAAGTTCTCAAAAGTCCCCACATTAGTAAAAGGCTTTACAAATCTCTATGCAATGGAAATTGATCCAAATCTTGGTGTTTCTGAATTACCAGACGAATATTTCGAAGAAAACGATGTGATGAAAGCCAGCAAAGGTATGTTGCAAGAAGTTTTGGGTGCTTTTCCTGGAATAGATGAAGCAATGAGTTATGCAGAAGTAATGAAATTAGTTAAAAGTATGAATTTTTCAGTGGTTATTTTTGATACTGCACCAACTGGGCATACACTTAGACTTCTAACTTTTCCACAAGTAGTTGAGAAGGGACTATCAAAGATTTTACGTCTAAAATCTCACCTTAATCCATTTATTTCACAAGTTGCTGCACTTCTAGGGATACAAGATGTAACTGGAGATTTGTCAACCAAACTTGAAGAAATGCTTCCAATTATAAAGCAAGTGAATGAACAATTTCGGGATCCAGATCAGACGACATTTATATGTGTTTGTATAGCAGAATTCTTATCTTTGTATGAAACAGAGAGATTGGTACAGGAACTAACAAAATGTGGTATTGACACACATAATATTATTGTCAACCAGCTTCTATATCCACAATCAAATCAACCACCATGCAAGATGTGTGGTGCAAGGTACAAATTACAAAGCAAATATTTGGATCAGATTTCAGATCTCTATGAAGATTTTCACGTAACTAAATTACCACTTTTGGAACATGAAGTTAGAGGAGTTGAACAAGTTCGGGCTTTTTCCAAAAATCTTGTTAACCCCTATACACCACCATCTAATTAAAAATCTATAACATAAAAATTTACTTTGATAATAAAGTTCTTTCTCTTGGCATTTATTTCAAATTATTTTCTAAAGAAAAAAAAAATTCAAAAAAAACCCTTTTTATATATATACAGGTAAATATATTTTGAAAATAGAGCAATTCATAAATAAATATTTAATTAAAAAAGCATATATTGGATCAAAATATAATTTATTTTACCAATATTTCAGTTCAACCTTAAAATATAACACCTTGATAAAGGTTGGCATTCAGGCAACTGAAATATTGGTAAAATAAATTATATTTTGATCCAATATATGCCTTTTTAATTAAAGGTAAATATATACTTTAAATGTCTCTTTTGTATAATTTAATTTCAAAAATAAAAAGTATGTAAATAAGATATCCAAAGAGATTATTTTAAAGCCCATCTACTCAATGTTAACTTTAATACATAGTAGAGCATTGATTATTCAAATCAATTGGGGAATGGAAGTGTTCAGATAATTGATATTTTAGATAAACAATCATTCCTTCCTTTAAAATAAAATGCTAAAGTTTCATAATGGTACACAAGGTAATAAGACCAAATCCAAATAAATAAATAGTGTGTGACGTTTCGGTAACAGTGTTGTTACCATCTTCAGACAAAAGTATTGAATGAGAAATTTTATCACAGCATGTTTTTAAATATGTTTTAAATACTGTTATCTTGTTTACACACTTGATAACAGGAACTATTTAAAAACATGCTGTGGTAAAATTTCTCATTCAGTACTTTTGTCTGAAGATGGTAACAACACTGTTACCGAAATGTCACACACTATTTATTTATTTGGATTTGGTCTTATTACCTTGTGTTTATAATCTATAATCCAAATTGTGCCTTATCAATCTCATAATAGTAATATGAGGAACAAAAAAGAGAAACAGTTATATTAAACATAAATTTGTTTTTGTATTTTTCTTTATTTATTATTGCTATTTGTATTCTATTACCTATGGCTTTGATAAGGTTTCCCACTGTTGAATTACTATAAAATCTATATACATGTATATGTGTATTACAAATAATGTTGCTGTTGTTGTTTCTTATCCCCTTGTGTAAAGATTACACAAATTCCATGAGTCCATGCTCCTCGAGCTGTTTTATGATGAGCAGCAGCCCTCTCCCAAAGGTCCTGTTTAGTGCATCTAATGCAAGCCAAAATGTGTTCTGGAGCTGCAGGTGCCAAGCTACATTTTGGGCAAGTGGGGTAGATTTTGTTATGTTCTATCTTCAATGGTTTGAGATGGCCTGTTCTAAATCTTGTTAGTGTTGTTTGATGTTGTTTATTTCTGATGTTCAGAGCTCCTCCTGGGCTCACTCCACTGTACCAACTGTACAAATACTGTATTACAGGGAACTGACTAAATTAATATGTGAAAAATGGCCATTAAAATATACAGTACTTACAGTTCATGAAAAAAAAGTCCAGAATTTTCTTTTTCTGATGTTGAGAGCTGATGTTCATTTTTTGGCCGCTAAATCTCGCAAACATTTAAAGAAAGCAATTGAACAGTATTGCATTCTTCTTGTTGTTCTAGCCACTTCATAGCTGTCTCAAGACAATGAAAAGCTACCTCATTGGATGGTCCTTTTTCAACCTGATCGTCATCCCAAAGTTTTTCCTCGTTGTCGCTAGAACCTTGATTGTTGACGAAACTTTCGTTGGTTTCATTGTCCGTCAATAATTGAATGCCAGGGTCATTGTCGTACTCTAGTCAATCTTGAATGTCTTTCTGGTCACATTCTTCAAATACAGAATATTTTGTAATGAACTCAGCCAGCTCTGATACAAATTGGCTGTTTGGTAGCTCTTCAGATGAAGTGATAGATTCTTCTTCTTTCTTTTCTCCACACTGGGTGAAGTAGAATGCGTCTGCCTTTGTCATTAAGACTGGGAGCACTACTCAGTGGCAGGCCGACTTAGCTCCAAAAGAAATGGCCGCCTCTGACATGAGGAACAGATGCCATGTGCAGCTGCCTCCTAACATGGAGTACAAACACTGCTCATCCTGTATCTCTGGATTAGGAGCCCCTTACAGGGTACTATTAGTCGGGCCAGCTGAACCCAGGTTTTTTTAGTGAGCTTGTTACTGCTCCCCCTCCTCCTTTTTCATCCGGGCTTGGGACCGGCAAAGGTGAAGTTTTAGATTCTTCTGATGGAAGAAACTTATTCCAAGATTTTGCTAGTGTGGTGTCCTTTAGAATAGCCCAAGCTTCTGCTTCCATGTACACAGCTTTCTTCAAATCAATTTCTTTGTACAGTTGTACACTTTTTCATAATTTTCCTCCATCAGAACCGTACGTAACAATTCTTTTCTGTAATAACGTTTAAAGCTTTCAATGAATCCTTGATCCATTGGTTGAAGAAGTTACGCTAGGAGGGAAAACTTTAAATTTTCCATTTTCTCTTTCCATTGAAATGTTTGAGGGATGACTTGAAGCGTTATCAATCAACAACAGAACATTTCCATATTTCCCAGTTGCAATCTGATGTTTTTTTACTTCGGGGATAAATACAGTATCATACCACTCTATAGAAATACTTGTATCCATCCACGAGTTATTTTATTTCTTGTAAAACAAGGTAATAAGACCAAATCCAAATAAAAAAAATAGTGTGTGACATTTCGCTAACAGCGTTGTTACCATCTTCAGACAAAAGTACTAAATGAGAATTCAGTAATTTATTTGGATTTGGTCTTATTACCTTGTTTTATAATCTATAATCCAAATTGTGCCATATCAATTTGTTTCTTGTAGATAACAATTTTTTTTATTCCTTTAAAGCACCGCGGATTTGCAAACTTCCCTATGATTAGCAAATAGGATAGGAATAGTCATTATTTTTCCTTAAAATAATTTAAAAATTACGATTTTTCATTCTGTGTGTAAAAAGAAACATTTGCAGTAAAACTTGTTAAACGATGTTGATCCCCTATACCAAAGGATATCATTTAGTGGTTTGATTTTTGAAGAAACAATAAAAATATTTAATTTGGTATTTTGTTACTCAAAATTCCAAGCTGAGAGATGAAGCACATTGATTTCCTCCATGACAGAAGCTATCAAAAAATAAGATTTATAGCTATTTAAAAAACACATGATAAGAATTAAGAAAAAGGCATCTCCTTATCGTGCAACTGAAAGTTGCGGATGGCTTGCGCCATCTATTGGAATAAATATCAACTATTCTCGTTGATTTTTAATTATTCCAGAATTGGCCAAATACCCATTCTTGATTAATCAAGAAAAGCTAACAACAGGCGCGTTTTGGGCTGTTGGCCCTCATCAGCGTGGTGCAAGCTGTACCTCAACGACCAAAAAACTGGTCATTCAGGCATCCTGAAAAATCATGAAACGGGTAGTTAAGGCCAGAATTGCGTGAGACCGCGTGAGGTTTTTTCACATGATAAGAAGTTTATGCAACTTTTTTTTTTTTATCACAAATCTGTGGTTTTTTTTTTTCAGGCACAGTATCAGTCCCTAAGTCACATTGTGGGAAGTTATTTTACTTTATGAAATGGCTTTCTATCATTTTCAATATTAAAAAAATTGAATTATTTAATAGTGACACTAACTTAGGGTATTTGAATGGAAACTAGATTCAATGACTTTTGTAATTATACAGGAGAGCCACTCATGATTAAGGTACGGGGGTCGGTGGAAGGATGGTCTAAACCAGGGGTGGCGAACCTGCGGCCTTAAGGCCGCATGTGGCCTTTTCTTGCCCAAGTTGTGGCCTTTTCATAAATTCAAAATTATAATTTTTGTTTCGCAGTTTTCAATTACTTTCATTATTTTATTGAAAATATCTAATACGAATGTCATATATTATATAATATATATAATATAGTAAATGTAAGTATTTAAATTTCAATTTTTGATCCAATATATGCCTTTTTAATTAAATATATATATATGGATGCGGCCTTCTCAAAAAATGGTAAAATGAAAATTGGCCTTCTAATATAAAAAGGTTCGCCACCCCTGGTCTAAACTGTTGGTTTTGGACCGCTACGACCCGGGTTCGATTCCCGCATTGAGCACTTTTTTCTGATTTAAAAAAAAAAAAATGCTCTAATGGCCCCCGATTCTTGCAAAAGTCCAACCCCACCAGCGAGTGCAAGTAACCAAATGGGGCTATAGCACATTTGTAAGTGCAAAGTCGAACTGCTTTTCACATGTGGTGCGCTTACAGTAAAAGCAGTTGCCTACTTCTACCCACCATGATTATCATGGCCTGTACCACATGTACTAGGGATAAGCAAAAAAATGATAAGGTACCATTTGGATTATAGATTAGAAACAAAGTAATTTGAAAAATACACCCATATCTCACTTTGCGTCGGGGTTACGTTCCAAAAAAACACGACGCAAATTGAAAATATGTGAAGGCGCAATCAAAAACAAAGGTGTTGCCATATTTTAGAAAAAAAAATTATAGACTCGAATCCAAAACAACGCAACTTCGAAAATCTAACGACGCACAGTGAAAAAATTAAGCAGCGACGCAACTTTGAAAAAAACGCAAAACGAAACGACGCAAAGCGAGGTATTGGTGTATTACTAAAGTGATATTGTACTTGGATCAAATTAAGAAAGGTAATTTATTTGGATTTGATCTTATTACAAACCTGTTCTATTGAAACCCTTATACAGTATCTGAGTTCCTGAGTCACATTGTGGAAAGTTATTTTACTCTGTGAAATAGCTTTCTATCATTTCCAACCTCCATATTAAAAATATATGGCATTATTTAATGATGACACTAATTTTTCTTATTTTCAATTTTAATAAACACATGGTAATAAGACTAAATCCAAATAGTGTGTGATGTTTCGGTAACAGCATCGTTACCATCTTCAGACAAAAGTACTGAATCTATTTTGTCTTTTATTTATTTATTTTTAACTACTTTTGTCTGATGATGGTAACAACACTGTTACACTGAAATGTCACATTTATTTGGATTTAGAATTTTCACCTTGTGTTTGCTTTATAATTTAAAAAAACTGTGAGCTTTCAAGCTCTCACACTTCAACTGGTAGGATTAGATGTAAGAGCGAACAAGGGAGAAGAGATGGATATTTATACTGGCAGTGTGCACTGAAGCAAATATGGTATTTAATACTTAGTTTTTTTTTTTACTTATCCTTTTAGTCGCAAGGTAATAAGACCAAATCCAAATAAATAAATAGTGTGTGACGTTTCGGTAACAGCGTTGTTACCATCTTCAGACAAAAAAGTACAGAATGAGAAATTTTACCACAGCATGTTTTTAAATAGTTCCTGTTATCAAGTGTGTAAACAAGATAACAGATAAGAAGATATTTATCTGAAAAACACAGAATATTGGTAACAACGCTGTTACCGAAACGTCACACACTATTTATTTATTTGGAATTGGTCTTATTACCTTGTGTTTATAATCTATAATCCAAATTGTGCCTGGAGGTCGTGCTCATAAAGAAGCTCAAGAACTCTCCTTGGTTCTCTGTACAGGGATTCCTTGTCCTTTCCAATACAATTTAGTATATGTTGGGGAGTGGCCTCTTTGGTTTTGCACCTAGTGCACATGGGGAAGCTTTTGGCTCCCTCTTTATAGACTAGAGGGCGCAGGTGACCAGATTTCCATCTGGCCAACTGTGTCGATTCCCTTCTGTTTAGTTGGAGGGTCAGTTTTTTGGGGTTTTCTACCTGGTACCAAGA
>CP092878.1:13940470-13963069 GCA_030710605.1 Cordylochernes scorpioides | reverse complement strand
TCTTAGCAGCCCCGTAAAATAAAGATATTTTCTCTCTCTCTCTATCCCGATGGCCGGCTCAAAACTTTTGTACATTATGTAAATAATCTTTTGTTTTCCTTATTTTACTCACCTTAAGCCAGGCTTTACTTTTATCAAATTATGTTCTTTTATATATTCCTTTATCTCAATTAAATTACTGATCAAAATTATTTTATTATTTGCCACGATTGCATCACCAATACCATTTAGTACTAAAAAAGAACCAGCAATAACTCCATGGCATAATCCTCAACATGATCAAAAATCAAGCAGAAATTCTCAATATTTTTCTTTATAACATGTATATTTATCAATTATTTTTATCTATTTATTCATGTATTTATCATTATATATATAATCATATATATTCATATTTATATTTATTCTGTATTTAACCTTATATAATCTTATATGGACATTGAAATAAATCAGTTTCAATCTCTCTCTCTCACTAAAAAATGTATAAATTAGTCTCTGGTTTAATTTGATTAGGCTTTTAATAGCCTACATTTTTAACGTTATCTATATTGATAAATATTTAGGATTTTTAAAGTAATTTTTTACTGTATGTGTCCTTTGAACTTTATATATATGTTTTTAAAAATAGAGCAATCCATTAATAAATCTTTAATTAAAAAGGCATATATTGGATCAAAATATCATTTATTTTACCAATATTTCAGTTGGCTGAACGCCAACCTTTATCAAGGTATTATAACATTTTAAAGTGTGTCAACAACAAACTCAGCGCCACATAACGTCAACAGAATTAAGTTTTAAAAATATTTTGTTATGTGGCGCTGAGTTTGTTGTTGACACACTTTAAAATGTTATAATACCTTGATAAAGGTTGGCGTTCAGCCAACTGAAATATTTTTAAAATAAATGATATTTTGATTCAATATATGACTTTTTAATTAAAGATTTATTTATGGATTGCTCTATTTTCAAAATATATATATGTGTGTGTGTGACCTGGCTTCGCCCGTGTTCTTCTAGAGTGAATGTTTCTTTGAAAGAAGATTGTTTCTCTGCCTATTAAAAAATTATGGTTTGGCTTCGCCCATGATTTTCTCGAGTGAATATTTTCCCTGAAAGAATTTAGTTTCTGCCCAATAAACACACATACATAGTAATATTTTGACGGGAGAGGCGGCCATTGCTTCCATGGATTAATTTCCTCCCGGCAAATTTTCCATCTATGTTTTGCCAATAGATTTGGCCCAGCCACATTGCCAGCAAAACACCTCTTTAGTTGATTGTGAGGATTCCATTAAATCCCGTGTGGATCTCATGGAATAAAGTCCGCCCTAGACTGACGAGGGCCATTAGCCCGAAACCATGGTCTCTAGGTGGACGCTTATCAGTTTGCCAAAGTTGGTGTTGTGGCTTTGTCACCGACCCGATGCCGCTAGTTGCGGCGACGGTCAATAGATGGCGTCAGATTCTGACGTTTGTTTTGACGGGAGAGGCGACTATTGCTTCCATGGATTAATTTCCTCCCGGCAAATTTTCCATCTATAGTAATATTAGTATCATCATTATTTAATGACCTAAGTAAATTAGTCCAGTAGTCGGGCAATTTGAATTTTTACTTGATTGAAAATGTGACAAAACCTTATTCGAGACGTAACTCTATATTCTGCTAAACTTTCAGCCAGATTGGTTGAATAATGAGGAAATGTTATAAGTAACAAATAAATAAATATATTTACATACTGGAATAATTAGAAATCAACGAGAATAGTTAATATTTATTCCGATAGATGGCGCAAGCCATCAGCAACTTTCAGTTTCACGATAAGGAGATGCCTTTTTCTTAATTTATGCACCTTATCCCAGTACAATATCACATTTGTACTATTTTTTTCATATTTACATACGTTGACTTTTATATTCGCGGCAAGCTTTCGAATATTACTTCTTTCTCGGGGGTCGGTGGAAGGCTGGTTAAACCATTTGGTTTTCGACCACTACGACCCGGGTTCGATTCCCGCATTGGACACTTTTTTTCTGTTAAAAAAAAAATGCTCCAATGATCCCCGATTCTTGCAAAAGTCCAACCCCACCAGCGAGTGCAAGTAACCAAACGGGGCTCTGGCACATTTGTAAGTGAAAAGTCGAACTGTTTTTCACATGTGTAGACATGTGGTGCGCTTACAGTAAAAAAACAGTCACTAACTACCCACCATGATTATCATGGCCTGTAGCACGTGTACTAGGGATAAGCAAAAAAAAAAAAACTTCTTTCTCAGGCTTACTGATCACGACTTCTGTACGCTCCAGGAAACTGGAGGTTAAGTAAACAATTTTACAAAATCAACAAGCGATACAGGGTCAGGTTTGTTTAGCTATTTTTTATTTCTCTAGCTTTTGGGGGCCAACATGTGCTTCAATAGGAGAACTCCTGGGAGGGTTTCCTGTTGAAGGGAACATGTTGGCCTGAAATCTAGTGAAATTAAACATAGTTAAAGAAACCTGGCTCTGTATTGCTTGTTGATTCTGTTTTTTTGCTTATCCCTAGTACACGTGGTGGTACAGGCCATGATAATCATGGTGGATAGTTAGCGACTGCTTTTTACTGTAAGCGCACCATATGTCTACACATGTGAAAAGCAGTTCGACTTTGCATTTACAAATGTGTCAGAGCCCCGTTTGGTTACTTGTACTCGCTGGTGGGGTTGGACTTTTGCAAGAATCGGGGGCCATTGGAGCATTTTTTTTTTTTAAACAGAATTATAGATGAACTATGGACATAAGATTTGAGGATATGCGGGAATCGAACCCGGGTCGTAGTGGTCGGAAACCAAACGGTTTAATCAGCCTTCCACCGACCCCCTGGTTGGTTTTGTAAAATTGTAAAGGCAGGGATAAATATGAATTAAATAAATGACTGATTCGAAGCTATTTTAGACGCGTGAGATTCTTTTTGAAATTAAACAATTTCTACTGCCCTTACTGCAATGGAAAAATTAATGGGAGGGCCTGGCTCATCAGTGGTGAACCCTCCCAGCGGTTTCGCCAGTTTAATCTACCATACCGCTGTTATATTGCATTTTTGGATATTCCTTTTATAGTGATACTGATGCTAGACTCTTGTAATGGGTATTTTAGATGAACTATGGATATAAGATTTGAGGATAGCAAAAAGAAATTTTAAAAAGAATCTTACGCGTCTAAAATAGTTTCAAATTTTCATAACAGATGGCGCGCTAGTGCATCATAATATAAAATCTTCTTCTTCTTTCTTATCTCAAAGTCATGATAATCATGGTGGGTAGTTAGCGACTGCTTTTACTGTAAGCGCACTATATGTCTACACATGTGAAAAGCAGTTCGACTTTGCACTTACAAATGTGCCAGAGCCCCGTTTGGTTACTTGAACTCGCTGGTGGGGTTGGACTTTTGCAAGAATCGGGGGGCCATTGGAGCATTTTTTTTTTTAAACAGAAAAAAGTGTCCAATGCGGGAATCGAACCCGGGTCGTAGTGGTAGAAAACCAAATGGTTTAACCAGCCTTCCAACGACCCCCTATAATATAAAATAATAATTAATAAATAATATAAAATAAATGACTGTATCAGTCAATAACGATATGCTTTAGGATACGAATGAAGCTAATTAATGGAACCAACCCCTTTTCGTGGTAAATATGCAAATTAGAATTGATATATTTTAAAGCGTCGTTATTTGCTGATATATCGGAGTAAATTCTCGAAACATTTCCGAATATTTAATATAAAGAACCAATAGAAATTCGTCTTTTTTTTTAATTTGTATCCTCATTTAATTAAAGTTGCATAGAGAGATAGACTGACTATACCTTACCTCTCGACCATCAACTTGTCGTCTGCCTCCTGATAATTATTTGTGAGATAAGTTGACAAAAGAGAGATAACCTTCCAGAATAGAATTGGGGGTGTGTGATAAATACCAGCCATTATCTTCCATTCTTTCTTTCAACACAAAGGCTTAGAAAGAATGTATCGAACACACACACTATATCACAAGCCGAAATATATTATATTGTATTATAAATTACTTTATGTATATTATTTACGAACGGAAAAATATGTCCAGAGTAGCCTAGTGAACATGACATCTGTCCGGTAGGCGGAACACTGTGGGTTCGATTCCCATCCCTGGACACTTTTATTTTTCCGTTTATCATTACTCTTCACAATTCATCCTTTCATATCTCATCCCTAAGGTTAGAAATAATCGTTATTTCTCCTAAAAATAAATTTTGATTTTTCGTTGAAAAGAAACTCATCCGGGATAATTTCAAATGTCGTTTTACACACACTATATATTCAACAACAACAACCAAAAGGCTTTTATTAGGGTCCATTGCCCTGTATGGATTCGCCATACAACAACAACAAAATAATACAGTAATTTTTTCTCCCTTTCCCCATGTCCACATGAGCCTTTGTTTGAAAAGGGATTTATTTACACATATGTTCTAATACTTTCCTCACTACCTCTTTTGTGTATGAATCTATTTACAATTGATCTGTAGAAATTATAGAGTTCTATTGCTATATTCATATTGTGTTAAAATATTATTTAACTAAATATTATGATGCATTAGCCCGCCATCTATTATCAAAATTCGAAACTATTATAGACGCTCTTCAAATTAAAGACACTTCGGTTATTACCTCGGGACCAAAATTGGTCTTTTTTATCGTAAAGATAGAGGCTGCCTGGCCGGCATTCATAGTTACTTCGGCCGAAGTATCTTTAATTTGAAGAACTATGAATGCCGGCCAGGCAGCCTCTATTATAGACGCGTATGATTCTTTTTAATGATTTTTCTATTGCAGTAAGGGCAGTAGAAATTGTTTATTTTTGATGATGGCGAGCTAATGCATCATAATTTAATTGTTCTAATAAAAGACACAAATTGATATTTGCGGAAGAGCGATTGCTCGAAGCATATTATATATTTATAATTGTATGTATTTTTACTGTCCTCAAATCTTATGTCCATAGTTCATCTAAAATACCCATTCCAAGAGTCTAGCATCAGTATCACTATAAAAGGAAGATCGAAAAAAAAATGTAGAAGGCGGAATAATTGATACCGAAAAAAAAATGCAATATAACAGCGGTATGGTAGATTAAACTGGCGAAACCGCTGGGAGGGTTCACCACTGATTTTTTTAGAGAAAATCACACCAAGATGCTCTGCGGTGAGGACCCGATTTGTACCTTCTGTAATTCAAAACTAAAAAAAGAAATCGCTCACTATATTTTTGATTGCTCTGCTCTGAAAGAAGAAAGAAGAACCCTTATGCTCAAAACTGGGCAACTCTGTGCTTCACTTCCATCAATAATTGACAATATGACCCAGAATAAGTATATTGCTACGGCGTTTTATGGTTTCCACAAGTCCATATCTCAGAAGAAGGCCAAGTGACACTCACTCCTCACTTTCTTACTGCTACTCTTTTTGTGTTGTTTTTATTGCTTACCTCTTTCTCTTTCTTGTTTTTTTTTTCTTTTTTTTTCTTTTCTTCTGTCTATATCGTTATTTCCTTTGTCTCACTGCTTTGTTCTTATGCATACCTCTGGTGAATCCTGTATAGGGTCAGTGACCCTAAATAAAGGCTTTTTGTTGTTGTTGTTGTTCACCACTGATGAGCCAGGACCTCCCAATGTTCGTCATCGCAGTAAGTAAAGTAGAAAATTTATTTTATTTGTAAAAGAAACATTCGTGCTTTAATAGTCCTATTTGTTAAACTGAATATTGATTATTTTTTATGTCCAACTGGGTTATTTGTGAATTGGTTGTGTAAAGGCAACGCTTCTGGTTCTGATACTACAGCACAATGGGTTGTCTGCACGGTGACCATTGACTAAGGTTTCCCTTGACATTGCAGCAGAAGCAGAATTTCCTACACAAAGCAATAACGCGCCATCTATACATATGAAATAAAAGGATTTAAAAGCGCGAATGTTTCTTTTATACATAAAACGAACTTCTACTGTCCTTACTGCGATGAAAAAATATATTGGGAGGGCTTGGCTCATCAGTGGTGAACCCTCCCAGCGGTTTCGCCAATTTAATCCACCAGACCGCTTCTCAGAGCTTTAATACTGTATTGGATCATTTTGCTTTTATATGCTACATTGAAGGATGGAATCTTAGAAATGGTTTTCAAGTAAACTATGGACATAAGCTTATAGGACAGTAGCATTACATTCAAATATTTGCTTCGAGCAATGCTCTTCAGCAAACTATAAAGACAAGGTCAGTTAGGCATAAATTAACACAAAGCAATAACGCGCCATCTATACATATGAAATAAAAGGATTTAAAAGCGCGAATGTTTCTTTTATACATAAAACGAACTTCTACTGTCCTTACTGCGATGATTAGAGCTCTGAGAAGCGGTCTGGTGGATTAAATTGGCGAAACCGCTGGGAGGGTTCACCACTGATGAGCCAAGCCCTCCTAATATATTTTTTCATCGCAGTAAGGACAGTAGAAGTTCGTTTTATGTATAAAAGAAACATTCGCGCTTTTAAATCCTTTTAATTTCATAGAATTTCCTACAGTGCTGTGTTGATCGTGGACACAGGACATGTTTCTGGATAATCTGCAGCCAGCATCCGTGTGTGGAGACCTCGTCTAATGACGGCTTGCATTCGTCACCATCTCGCGGGCCCATCTCCCGGTCTGTTAGATCGACACACCTCTAGTTCATGGTAAACGGTTTGCGGATTTCGGACAAATTAGAAAGAAGGAATCATATATCGCCGCAACTCTTTTTTTTTTAACGCGATAAAAGAAGCTTTCGGGCAAGCCCTTCTTCAGCTAATTATAGTGTACAAACAAGGAGAGATTATATATCGTTTTTAATATAAACAAAATAAAAGAAAGGAAATTACCACGCCCCTATCGCCCTCGTTTCAATAGCACCGCGTGGCCACGTCATGTCTGATCCTAACTTCAAATATAATATAGTACAAAGATAGCTTAAAAGAAATTTACGTAATTGAATAAATATAAAGAATCAACTATATACAGTTCAAAGGATTTAGTGGAGACTTTTGAAGATTTTTAGGATAGAAGGGGAACGTACTGTGATGGCAACTGTATACTTTTGTTTAATGGTTAATTCTTGAAGCAATAGAAACCATGAAGCACCCTAAACCATTAAACAAAAGTATACAGTTGCCATCACAGTACGTTCCCCTTCTATCCTAAAAAATCTTCAAAAGTCTCCACTAAATCCTTTGAACTGTATATAGTTGATTCTTTATATTTATTCAATTACGTAAATTTCTTTTAAGCTATCTTTGTACTATATTATATTTGAAGTTAGGATCAGACATGACGTGGCCACGCGGTGCTATTGAAACGAGGGCGATAGGGGGCGTGGTAATTTCCTTTCTTTTATTTTGTTTATATTAAAAACGATATATAATCTCTCCATGTTTGTACACTATAATTAGCTGAAGAAGGGCTTGCCCGAAAGCTTCTTTTATCGCGTTAATAAAAAAGAGTTGCGGCGATATATGATTCCTTCTTTCTAACACCTCTAGTTGTATAGCAGTTATTTGGACAGTCGCCGGTACATTCCTCAAGTGTTACGTGAGTTTACCCTAACTTCGAAGCTTTCTTCACATTACCTTTCAACATGATACCATGTTATCCTGATCTTCCTCGATACAAGAGAGTCTTGCCATCACGCTCTCCATATCTCTCACCAATTGACAACATCCAGGTTTCCTGAGAGACAGGCACGCCACCCATCTCTAACCAACTCGATTGGTAAACTACGGCATTTCTCTGACAATCGTTTCAATTCAAATTTAAATACATATTAAATACGGGGTACCCAATACAGAAGAAAATATTTTGTTATTAAATATAATGTGAATTTCTCTCCTTGATATAAATTAAATAATGCAACAGGTTTATGTGTAAATGAGTTTATTTGCATTTTTTATTGCATTCTGAAGATTTCTGGCATTTTTACGCCCTTCTACAAGATTACAAAATGAACAATAGATTCGCCGTTAGATACTAACGTAGTTTCATTATTGTTCGTTTTGTACTCCTGTAAAAGGACTGTAGAATGTCCGAAAGATCGCCATAAAGAAACACATTGATAACGCTTTTATTGTATATTTTATAACAACTTTATAGCACATTTATCTTTGAATAGAAATATCTTATTCAGGCACAAAGAAAAAAAAACTTCAAGGATAACCGAGGCAAGCATGAACACACGCCGCAGGGATAAAGGTAAAGCGGTAGGCACAGTTTCAGGATGCCGTGACAGAAGCGCGACATGGGTTATATGGAAGCCGAATGCTGTTACAGATAGAGGAAGGTTGGAAGCACGCAATAGAGGAAAGAAAATCAGTAGAAGCCCAAATATTCAAGGTTCATGGAATTTGGTTAAATGATGCCAGACTATATAATGATGCGAGAGAGGCAGTTTGTAAGTCTGTGATTAAGGGAGGTTAGATGAAAGGCAAAGTACACGTTTTAGAAGCCATAGACAATTAATTCTTCTAATCAATTGTTACAAAGGTGGAAAAATAGTAAATAAAGGGTAGATAAAATGTAGGGGAATATATATAGTTGTGTATGTGTACAAATTTCTTCAACAAGGAAGGCTTCCCCACCTTGAGAGAGTTCTCCTCCAGACAAGGTCTTCTTGAACACTCCTCAGTTCCACGCCGAGGAAGTACTAATAGATGTGTGTCTTGGCAGACGCCAGGATGGCCAGAGCGTCATCATCCAGGCCATTAGAAGCCATAGAGGTTTGAGACGGAGATAAAAGGCTAAAGGATGGTTGAGGTTGAAGACAAAGGCTTGAGATCCAAGGTCAGAATAGAATGAAATGAATTAAAGACGCAGTGATGACAGTTAAGCAGCAGGCTGGAAAGTTCTACTGAAGAAGGAACCCAGTAGAAGCCCATTTGCTCAAGGTGGAACGATGACAAGTGAGGAAATGACCCATAGAGTCAATGAGAGGAGACCCATAAGAAATGAAGGCTAGCATCAGGACGACAGACATACACTTAATTAAGGCGGCATTTTTCTGTTTCAAATAAAATTAGCTTTACCTACTTTGAAGAAAATTCAATATTTTGACGCGAACTAGCTCATCAATGGCGAACCCACCAAGTTATTTCGCCAGTTTTCTACCAGACTGCTTTACTGTTGTATTGAATTGTCCTGCTTAATGATTTTTTCAATCTATCTAGCGACAAAAAAATAGGAAAAGCAATGATCAAGATGCTCAAATAAAAATAATGACTATATTTTTATAAGAGGTCTTTTGATGGAAAAGTGGCTAGGCCATATCTATGACCAAAAGGCCGTTAGTTTGCAACGACGGTAAAGAGATGGCGTCTAGCTTTAACATCGTCTAATTTGAAGGAAGAGATTACCTTTATTTTTATAGATTAACTAGACGGGTGACCCGGGCTTCGCCCCGGGATTGACCCGTGTGCATATCTACCCGAGTGATATATATTTAGATAAGATTTTTTTAATAATTGTTTGTTATTAGCATTATCTATTTGTTTGCATCAGCATAATTTAATATAATCTTTGATAGAGGGCGCTGTTCGTGAGCTAAGTAGAATAATTTGAATATATAGTTTTAATAATTGATTTATATATTTTTAAAATAACCTATCGACTTCCCGTATATTTTTACCTATGTATGAAAATTTTGGTTTGAATTAGTGAACTACTTGTACTACTTGTATACCGGACATACAAACATACAAACAAACAAACATACAAACATTGATTTTTATATATATAGAAGATATCCACTGGGAAAAAATTTCATCTATAAATAATTTTAGTGATTTATGTGTAGATGTTCAAAATATTTGGCACTCTACATGAGTTTTGTGACTGTTCAGATTTCCAACATAAATTTTAGACCCTATTCACCTGACAGAGCGAAGACCGAGGAACCAGCTGGTAATGAGCTATACTACTTGCCAAACAAGTGATGAACCAGAGATAGTGCAATTTGGATCTATGGAGACAAAACAAGGGCTGAAGTCTTCGTGAAACAACACTAGTTTTTTTTTTTTGCTTATCCCTAGTACACGTGGTACAGGCTATGATAATCATGGTGGGTAGAAGGCGCTGCTTTTATTGTAAGTGCACCACATGTCTACACATGTGAAAACTATGTAAACCTACTATATCTCCATATTCCTGTATATTTAAAGTGGGGAGAATTACTTACTAATATATAGCACATTCCTCTTTTAAATTTAATATAATCCTAAGATACTTAAACGATATTTGAGGGATACAGAATATATATATAGGAAACAAAATTGATAAATTTTATAGCTAATTACCAGCCCAAATAACTTATAACATTAAAATGTCTTTATATAGCATAAGATGATAATTGAGGCTGGAAACACTTGCAAAAAGTGGGGATAAAAAGAGAGAGATATTGACAAGCGAGAAAGGATGTGACCCGCGGATCTGCCCCTCTCTTCCAGGGGTGGAGTAGGGGCAAGAAAAATGACTTTGATATGGCGTATGATCATATTTAATTAAGAGAGTATTTATATATAAGTATAGTTTTTAAAATTAGGTATTAGATAAGAATGCAATCAAGGGATCAATAGTCATATATTTAGAATCAAAAAGAATGCGTAAGGCTCTGATCATTCTCTACAATTTGCCATATAAATAGAATGTAAATTATCAGATATAATTAGAAAAATTCTAATTATATAGCGCGCGCAAACCTGCCTGTAATTGTATTCAAATAATACTCCACATATCAAATAATATTTATATAAATAATAATAAATATATTATGTATCAAGCAATATCAAAAGAAAAACAGGAAACTTTAATCATGTTGGTATGCTTATAAGACGAAAATATGCAAAATCTTTTAAGTTATTGAACATCAATTATAGTTCTGCTATGCAAAATTATATATAAAAAAGAAGGCTAATTAAAATTAATAAAGAAAGGAGGATTTATACCAAAAAAATCCATTAAGCAATTTAGATTTTATTTTGCATGCTTAGGATAGAATTAGGAAGAGTCTCACTCAGCGTTACAGTCTTGAAACTTACCTTAAAGTTCTGGTTGAGAATACTGGGAATGGGTGAAACTAGATTGCCGCTGCTCTGCTTGTCTCAGCTGTGGGAAATCTCAAACGCAACGAAAAATATATATAGGTTTCACAGAGAGAGAGAGAGAGAGAGGGAAAGAGGAAGTATAGTTAATATTTTAAACACCACCGGATTTCAATGGCTGAATTTCTGCACAGACTATAGAACATTACAAAGAGAAATTCCCTACATAATCAGGACTGCAATAGATCAATCTCTGCAAAAGGATCACACAAGAATAATAAATTCAAGACTATACCCCCACTATAAAAACATCTGCTCAACTCCGTTACTGGAACACTATCTGTCCAGCGATTTCCCGCTCCAGGTCAAACGGTGTATTGCCGGACTGAGAATCCTCTGTGCTCTTTACTGATGATCGCCCCAGAATATTTAAAACAGACGGTTGGACATGCAATATTTGCGGGACAAGAATGGAGCGGGCTACATCACCATATACTCTCATGTATGGGGCTGAAAGACGAACGAGAAGTGCTCCTCAGTGAAATAGGCCTTGAGGGACTCTCTTTGGAGCTCCTGTTGAATGAGGTGGTGAGAAACAGCTGGAGCGTTTGGAAGACGGCTGAAGAGAAAAGGAAGCTATATACATAATCTAATTGATGTAAATAATTATATGTAAATAATCTTTGTCAGGACTAGAATGACGAATCATGTATGGGACTTTGATTCCAGTAAAAGGCTTGTTGCTGCTGTTGTATATAGTTACAGTGTAGAAAATACTACACTATACCTACTACTTATAGGTTTCTCTCTGTATTCTTAGTTCTCTTCTCTTCAATTACTCTGTAAACTGGCGAATCCTTTATAGGACGAGAGGTCCTCAATAAAGGCTTTTTTTGTTGTTGTTGTTGATGATTTTATTTTGAAAAGTATATACAAAATAATTCTAGTATAACTTTTAAAAAAATTAAGAGATGAATTGAAAAATATTTTAAATCTAGAAGTGTCGCAAACAACAATAATCAATGCAATAAAAGAGTTTAAAATAACTCTGAAAAAGTCATCTATTGAGTTGATCAACATAAAATCAGATGAAACTAAGCGAAAAAGAAAAGAAAATGCGTAATTATTTATTAATAATTCACCTGATTTAAAAATGATGTTAAACATCGCTATTTCCATTTTAAGCCCTTCTTTCTCATAATAAAAACTATATTCAATATTTTTTAGTTGTTTCAAAATTCTCCTAAATAAGGAATATATAGAAAAGTCCAAGTGTCAAAATTAAAATGAAAAATGTCAAAAAAAAAATTGAAAATGTCTAAATAAAAATGAAAAATTTCTAAATACAAATTTAAAATGTCGAATTAAAAGTTAAAAACCTATACATCAAATACAAAAATTTAAGAGAGGAATAAACATCTTATTTAATATTTTGGAAATTGTCCTTATAATTTAATTTATATACTCTATGATTATATCTGTTTTATTGTTGTTATTGACCTACAGTGTCATCATATTTTGGATTGTTATTGCGTGTTGAATCTAATTTGTTTTGGCACTTGTTTATTTTCTTTAAATCCCTAGTGTCGCTAGCAATCCAAAATGGAAGGTGATATGCCACAATTAGAGGCTTCAGTTAAAAATATAATTGAACAAACCTCATTGAAATGGGTTTTTGTTGGTGGAAAGGGCGGAGTTGGTAAAACAACCTGCAGTTGTAGCTTAGCAGTGCAAGTTGCTGCGCATCGTGAATCCGTCCTAATAATATCAACCGATCCTGCACATAATATATCAGATGCCTTTGATCAAAAGTTCTCAAAAGTCCCCACATTAGTAAAAGGCTTTACAAATCTCTATGCAATGGAAATTGATCCAAATCTTGGTGTTTCTGAATTACCAGACGAATATTTCGAAGAAAACGATGTGATGAAAGCCAGCAAAGGTATGTTGCAAGAAGTTTTGGGTGCTTTTCCTGGAATAGATGAGGCAATGAGTTATGCAGAAGTAATGAAATTAGTTAAAAGTATGAATTTTTCAGTGGTTATTTTTGATACTGCACCAACTGGGCATACACTTAGACTTCTAACTTTTCCACAAGTAGTTGAGAAGGGACTATCAAAGATTTTACGTCTAAAATCTCACCTTAATCCATTTATTTCACAAGTTGCTGCACTTCTAGGGATACAAGATGTAACTGGAGATTTGTCAACCAAACTTGAAGAAATGCTTCCAATTATAAAGCAAGTGAATGAACAATTTCGGGATCCAGATCAAACGACATTTATATGTGTTTGTATAGCAGAATTCTTATCCTTGTATGAAACAGAGAGATTGGTACAGGAACTAACAAAATGTGGTATTGACACACATAACATTATTGTCAACCAGCTTCTATATCCACAATCAAATCAACCACCATGCAAGATGTGTGGTGCAAGGTACAAATTACAAAGCAAATATTTGGATCAGATTTCAGATCTCTATGAAGATTTTCACGTGACTAAGTTACCACTTTTGGAACATGAAGTTAGAGGAGTTGATCAAGTTCGGGCTTTTTCCAAAAATCTTGTTAATCCCTATACGCCACCATCTAATTAAAAGTCTATAACATAAAAATTTACTTTGATAATAAAGTTCTTTTCTCTTGGCATTTATTTAAAATTATTTTCTAATGAAAAAAAAATTCAAAAAAACCCTTTTTATATATATATACAGGTAAATATATTTTGAAAATAGAGCAATCCATAAATAAATATTTAATTAAAAAGGCATATATTGGATCAAAATATAATTTATTTCACCAATATTTCTGTTCAACATTAAAATATGTTATAACACCTTGATAAAGGTTGGCGTTCAGCCAACTGAAATATTGGTAAAATAAATGATATTTTGATCCAATATATTCCTTTTTAATTAAAGGTAAATATATATTTTAAATGTCTTTTGTATAATTTAATTTAAAAAAAAAAAGTATGTAAATAGGGTACCAAAATATTATTTTAAAGCCCATCTACTCAATGTTAACTTTAATACATAGTAGAGCATTGATTATTCAAATCAATTGGGGAATGGAGGTGTTCAGATAATAGATATTTTGGATAAACAATCATTCCTTCCTTTAAAAATAAAATACTAAAGTCTCATAATAGTACACAAGGTAATAAGACCAAATCCAAATAAATAAATAGTGTGTGACGTTTCGGTAACAGCGTTGTTACCATCTTCAGACAAAAGTACTGAATGAGAAATTTTACCACAGCATGTTTTTAAATATGTTTTAAATACTGTTATCTTGTTTACACACTTGATAACAGGAACTATTTAAAAACATGCTGTGGTAAAATTTCTCATTCAGTACTTTTTTGTCTGAAGATGGTAACAACACTGTTACCGAAACATCACACACTATTTATTTGGATTTGGTCTTATTACCTTGTGTTTATAATCTATAATCCAAATTGTGCCTTAGCAATCTCATAATAGTAATATGAAAAAAAAAAAAATAGTTATATTAAACATAAATTTCTTTAATTCTTGTATTTTGTTTTATTTATTATTGCTGTTTATATTCTACTAGCCGAATGACCCGGGCAACGCCCGTGTTTTACCCGATTGAATGTTTTGATTAAAATACTATTTGTTACAATTATAAATTGGCGCCTTATATAAATGCATATGTTAGTTAATAACTATAGCCTATGTGCTTTATCTGTCTATGTACTGTTGGCTTCCGTAGGCGTCTCTTACTGGGAAAAAGAAAGAGAGGATTCCATTTGGTTATTAACTAATATATGCATTTATTTAAGGAGCGACCCGCTCCAACACAATGGTTACAAAAACGAAAAAGCGAGGGGGGGGGGGGGGGCAAAGGTGGCGTGATCGTGGCCGACCAATAGGAGGGCGCCATTCCAAAAAAAAAAGCAAACGGTGACAGAGATGACTGATGAAGAATGACGCTCGTAACTGTATATAGAATTACCTATGGCTTTGATAAGGTGTGGTTTCCCACTGTTGAATTACTATAAAATAAAATCTATATACATGTATATGTGTATTACAAATAATTGTACTGTATTACAGGGAACTGACTAAATTAATATGTGAAAAATGGCCATTAAAATATACAGTACTTACAGTTCATGAAAAAAAGTCCAGAATTTTCTTTTGCTTCAGAGCTGATGTTCGTTTTTTTGGCCGCTAAATCTCGCAAACATTTAAAGAAAGCAGTTGAACAGTATTGTATTCTTCTTGTTGTTCTAGCCACTTCATAGCTGTCTCAAGGCATTGAAAATCTTCCTCATTGGATGGTCCTTTTTCAACCTGGTCAACCCGAAGTTCTTCCTTGTTGTCGCTAGAACCTTGATCGTTGACGAAACTTTCGTTGGTTTCATCGTCCGTCAATAATTGATAGCCAGAGTCATTGTCGTACTCCAGTCAATCTTGAATGTCTTTCTGGTCACATTCTTCAAATACAGAAGATTTTGTAATGAACTCAGCCAGCTCTGATACAAATAGGCTGTTTGGTAGCTCTTCAGATGCAGTGATAGATTCTTCTCTTGGAAGAAGTTTATTCCAAGATTTTGCTAGTCTGGTGTCCTATAGATTAGCCAAGCTTCTGCTGCCATGACACAGCTTTCTTCAAGTCAATTTCTTTGTACAATTGTTGTACAATTTTTTCATAATTTTTCTCCATCAGAACCGTACGTAGCAATTCTTTTCTGTAATAATATTTAAAGCTTTCAATGAATCCTTGATCCATTGGTTGGAGAAGTTACGCTAGGAGGGAAAAAAGCAACTTTAAATTTTCCATTTTCTCTTTCCATTGAAATGTTTGAGGGATGACTTGAAGCGTTATCAATCAACAACAGAACATTTCCATATTTCCCAGTTGCAATCTGATGTTTTTTTACTTCGGGGATAAATACAGTGTCATACCACTCTATAGAAATGCTTGTATCCTTCCACGAGTTATTTTATTTCTTGTAAAGGTAATAAGACCAAATCCAAATAAAAAAAATAGTGTGTGACGTTTCGGTAACAGCGTTGTTACCATCTACACACAAAAGTACTGAATGAGAATTCAGTAATTTATTTGGATTTGGTCTTATTACCTTGTTTTATAATCTATAATCCAAATTGTGCATTATCAATTTGTTTCTTGTAGATAACATTTTTTTTTATTCCTTTAAAGCACCGCTGATTTGCAAACTTCCCCATGATCAGCAAATAGGATAGGAATAGTCATTATTTCTCCTTAAAATAATTAAAAATGACGATTTTTCATTCTGTGTGTAAAAAGAAACATTTGCAGTAAAACTTGTTAAACAATGTTAGATCCCTTATACCAAAGGATATCATTTAGTAATTTGATTTTTGAAGAAACAAATAAAAGTATTTATTTTGGTATTTTATTCCTGAAAATTCTAAGCTGAGAGAAGATGCACATTGATTTCCTCCATGACAGAAGCCATCAAAAAATAAGATTTATAGCTATTTAAAAAAAACACATGATAAGAATTAAGAAAAAGGCATCTCCTTATCGTGCAACTGAAAGTTGCTGATGGCTTGCGCCATCTATCAGAATAAATATCAACTATTCTCGTTGATTTCTAATTATTCCAGAATTGGCCAAATACCCATTCTTGACGTGTTTCGAGCTGTTGGCCCTCATCAGCGTGGTGCAAGCTGTACCTCAACGACCAAAAAACTGGTCATTCAGGCATCCTGAAAAATCATGAAACGGGTAATTAAGGCCAGAATTGCGTGAGACTGCGTGAGGTTTTTTCACATGTGAGAGGAAGTTTATGCAACTTTTTTTTTAATCACAAACCCATGTTTTATTTTTTTTTTAGGCACAGTATCAGTCCCTAAGTCACATTGTGGGAAGTTATTTTACTTTATGAAATATGGCTTTCTATAATTTTGACTATAAAAAAATGGCATTATTTAATAGTGACACTAACTTATGTTATTTGAAAGGAAACTAGATTCAATGACTTTTGTAATTAAATTAGAGCCACTCATGATAAGGTACGGGGGTCGGTGGAAGGATGGTCTAAACTGTTTGATTTTCGACCACTACGACCCGGGTTCGATTCCCGCGTTGAATACTTTTTTCCGATTAAAGAGAAATACTCCAATGGCCCCCGATTCTTGCAAAAGTCCAACCCCACCAGCGAGTGCAAGTAACCAAACGAGGCTCTGGCATATTCGTAAGTGCAAAGTCGAACTGCTTTTCACATGTGTAGACATATGGTGCGCTTACAGTAAAAGCAGTCGCCTACTTCTACACACCATGATTATCATGGCCTGTATCACGTGTACTATGTATAAGCAAATAAAAATGATAAGGTACCATTTGGATTATAGATTAGAAACAAAGTAATTTGAAAAATAGTACTAAAGTGAAATTGTTCTTGGATCAATTTAAGAAAGGTAATTTATTTGGATTTTGGTCTTATTACAAACCTGTTCTATTTTTTTTTTGCTTATCCCTAGTACACGTGGTACAGGCCATGATAATCATGGTGGGTAGAAGGTGACTGCTTTTACTGTAAGTACACCACATGTCTACACATGTGAAAAACAGTTGGACTTTGCACTTACAAATGTGCCAGAGCCCCGTTTGGTTACTTGCACTCCCTGGTGGGGTTGGACTTTTGCAAGAATCGGGGGCCATTGGAGCATTTTTTTTTTTTTTAATCAAAAAAAGTACCCAATGCAGGAATTGAACCCGGGTTGTAGCGGTTGAAAACCAACGGTTTAGACCATCCTTCCACCGACCCCCATACCTGTTCTATTGAAACCCTTAATACAGTATCTGAGTTCCTGAGTCACATTGTGGGAAGTTGTCTTACTCTGTGAAATGGCTTTCTATCATTTCTAACCTCCATATTAAAATATATGGCATTATTTAATGATGACACTAATTTTTCTTATTTTCAAGATTATAAACACATGTTAATAAGACTAAATCCAAATAGTGTGTGATGTTTCGGTAACAGCATTGTTACCATCTTCAGACAAAAGTACTGAATCTATTTTGTCTTTTATTTATTTATTTTTAACTACTTTTGTCTGATGATGGTAACAACACTGTTACTCAAATGTCACATTTATTTGGATTTGGTATTTTCACCTTGTGTTTGCTTTATAATTAAAAAAAAAACTGTGAGCTTTCGAGCTCTCACTTTCAACAGGTAGGGTTAGATATAAGAGCGAACAAAGGAGAAGAGATGGCTATTTGTACTGAGAGTGTGCACGGAAGCAAATATGGTATTTAATTAGCCTGATGTAACCCATCTAAAGATTGTATCTTCTTCTTCTTTCTTATCTCCACTCAATCATATTAGGGTGTCAAGCTTGTAAAGGTTGAGACTTTTGATGGTGTCTGCCGGGGATGAGTTGAGCTCATCAATGGACGAGTCAATACAGTGAAGATTGTATGAAGCTAATGATCCAGTAGAATAGATGACTCAATAATACCGACCCGGGGGGTCGGTGGAAGGCTGGTTAAACCGTTTGGTTTTCGACCACTACGACCCGGGTTCGATTCCTGCATTGGACACTTTTTTTCTGTTAAAAAAAAATGCTCCAATGGCCCCCGATTCTTGCAAAAGTCCAACCCCACCAGCGAGTGCAAGTAACCAAACGGGGGCTCTGGCACATTTTAAGTGCAAAGTCGAACTGCTTTTCACATGTGTAGACATGTGGTGCGCTTACAGTAAAAGCAGTCGCTAACTACCCACCATGATTAACATGGCCTGTACCACATGTACTAGGGATAAGCAAAAAAAAAAACTAAGAAAAAGTAATATCCTTATCTTGCAACTGAAAGTTCCTGATAGCTTGCACCATCTATCAGAATAAATATCAACTATTCTCGTTGATTTTTAATTATTCAAGAATTGGCCAAATACCCATTCTTGATTAATCAAGAAAAGCTAACAACAGGCGCGTTTCGGGCTGTTGGCACTCATCAACGTGGGTGCAAGCTGTACCTCAATGACCAAAAAACTGGTCATTCAGGCATCCTGAAAAATCATGAAACGGGTAATTAAGGCCAGAATTGCGTGAGACTGCGTGAGGTTTTTTTCACATGATAAGAAGTTTATGCAACTTTTTTTTTTATCACAAACCTGCGTTTGGTTTTTTTTTTAGGCACAGTATCAGTCCCTAAGTCACATTGTGGGAAGTTATTTTACTTTGTGAAATATGGCTTTCTATCATTTTTAATATTAAAAAAATTGAATTATTTATTAGTGACACTAACTTATGTTATTTGAAAGGAAACTATATTCAATGACTTTTGTAATTAAAGTACAGCCACTCATGATTAAGGTACGGGGGTCGGTGGAAGAAAGGTCTAAACTGTTGGTTTTGGGCCGCTACGACCCGGGTTCGATTCCCGCATTGAACACTTTTTTCCAATTAAAGAGAAATACTCCAATGGCCCCCGATTCTTGCAAAAGTCCAACCCCACCAGCGAGTGCAAGTAACCAAACGAGGCTCTGGCATATTCGTAAGTGCAAAGTCGAACTGCTTTTCACATGTGTAGACATATGGTGCGCTTACAGTAAAAGCAGTCGCCTACTTCTACACACCATGATTATCATGGCCTGTATCACGTGTACTATGTATAAGCAAATAAAAATGATAAGGTACCATTTGGATTATAGATTAGAAACAAAGTAATTTGAAAAATAGTACTAAAGTGAAATTGTACTTGGATCAATTTAAGAAAGGTAATTTATTTGGATTTTGGTCTTATTACAAACCTGTTCTATATATATATTTTTTTTGCTTATCCCTAGTACACGTGGTACAGGCCATGATAATCATGGTGGGTAGAAGGCGACTGCTTTTACTGTAAGTACACCACATGTCTACACATGTGAAAAACAGTTTGACTTTGCACTTACAAATGTATCAGAACCCCGTATGATTACTTGCACTCACTGGTGAGGTTTGGACTTTTGCAAGAATCGGGGGCCATTGAAGCATTTTTTTTTTTTTTATCAGAAAAAAGTACCCAATGCGGGAATCGAACCCGGGTTGTAGCGGTTGAAAACCAACGGTTTAGACCATCCTTCCACCGACCCCCATACCTGTTCTATTTAAACCCTTAATACAGTATCTGAGTTCCTGAGTCACATTGTGGGAAGTTGTCTTACTCTGTGAAATGGCTTTCTATAATTTCTAACCTCCATATTAAAAATATATGGCATTATTTAATGATGACACTAATTTTTCTTATTTTCAATATTAATAAACACAAGGTAATAAGACTAAATCCAAATAGTGTGTGATGTTTCGGTAACAGCATTGTTATCATCATCAGACAAAAAAAATATTGAATCTATTTTGTCTTTTATTTATTTATTTTTAACTACTTTTGTCTGATGATGGTAACAACACTGTTACCAAAATGTCACATTTATTTATTTAGATTTGGTCTTTTCACCTTGTGTTTGCTTCATAATTAAAAAAAAAAAAAAACTGTGAGCTTTCGAGCTTTCACTTTTCAACAGGTAGGATTAGATATAAGAGCGAAAAACGGAGATGAGATGGATATTTATACTGGCAGTGTGCACTGAAGCAAATATGGTATTTAATACTTAGTTTTTTTTTTACTTATCCTTTTAGTCGCAAGGTAATAAGACCAAATCCAAATAAATAAATAGTGTGTGACATTTCGGTAACAGCGTTGTTACCATCTTCAGACAAAAGTACTGAATGAGAAATTTTACCACAGCATGTTTTTAATAGTTCCTGTTATCAAGTGTGTAAACAAGATAACAGATAAGAAGAAGATATTTATCTGAAAAACACAGAATATTGGTAACAACGCTGTTACCGAAATGTCACACACTATTTATTTATTTGGATTTGGTCTTATTACCTTGTGTTTATAATCTATAATCCAAATTGTGCCTTATCATTATCCTTTTAGTCTAAATTAGACAAGATCTTTGAGGTCGTGCTCATAAAGAAGCTCAAGAACTCTCCTTGGTTCTCTGTACAGGGATCTCTTGTCCTTTCCAATACAATTTAGTATATGTTGGGGAGTGGCCTCTTTGGTTTTGCACCTAGTGCACATGGGGAAGCTTTTGGCTCCCTCTTTATAGATTAGAGGGCGCAGGTGACCAGATTTCCATCTGGCCAACTGTTTCGATTCCCTTCTGTTTAGTTAAAGGGTCTGTTTTTTGGGGTTTTCTACCTGGTACCAAGAATGATGGAAACTATCTCTATGGTTCCTTATTAGTTGTAGTTTCAGTTTGTTAATATGGTCCCTTGCTGAAAGGTAGGTCTCGGAGTGCATCGCATCAGGATGTCCAGCTGCTCCTTCCTTTGCCAATCTGTCGGCTCCTCATTTCCAGGACTCCCACATGTGATGGAATCCATTGTAGACTTATTTTGGTATTTTTATTCAGTTTGTTCATTTCTGCAGTACTTAGTAAATGGTTAGAGTAAGCTAGTTTTAAATTGAATAATACAACAGGTTTTTCTGGAGATGTGTTTATTTCCATTATATTAACACAATCTTGAGCTTTCAGTCATTTCTGTCCTTCTACAGGGGTACATAAAAATGATTAAAACCATTTTATTCGTTTATATATCCTACTAGCCGAATGACCCGGGCAACGCCCGTGTTTTACCCGATTGAATGTTTTGATTCAAATACTATTTGTTACAATTATAAATTGGCACCTTAAATAAATGCATATGTTAGTTAATAACTATAGCCTATGTGCTTTATCTGTCTATGTACTGTTGGCTTCCGTAGGCGTCTCTTACTGGGAAAAAGAAAGAGAGGATTCCATTTAGTTATTAACTAATATATGCATTTATTTAAGGAGCGACCCGCTCCAACACAATAGTTACAAAAACGAAAAAGCGAGTGGGGGAGGCATGATGGGGGGGGGCAAAGGTGGCTTGATCGTAGCCAACCAATAGGAGGGCGCCATTCCAAAAAAAAAAGCAAACGGTGACAGAGTTGATTGATTAGGAGATGAAGAATGACGCTCGTAACTGTATATAGAATGTGGTGTACTTACAGTAAAAATAGTCTCTAACTACCCACCATGATTATCATGGGGATAATGATACATCTGAAGATTGTATAAAGCTAATGATCTAGTAGAATAGATTACTCAATAGCAATTAATACTAAGAAAAAGGCATCTCCTTATTGTGAAACTGAAAGTTCCTGATGGCTTGTGCCATCTATCGGAATAAATATCAACTATTCTCATTGATTTTTAATTATTCCAGAATTAACCAAATACCCATTCTTGATTAATCAAGAAAAGCTAACCATGGACACGTTTCAAGCTGTTGGCCCTCATCAGCGTGGTGCAAGCTGTACCTCAACGACCAAAAAACTGGTCTTTCAGGCATCCTGAAAAAGCATGAATATTCTGATAGATGGCGCAAGCCATCGGCAACTTGCATCAAACACAATCAGCTAAT
>CP092878.1:13928526-13940370 GCA_030710605.1 Cordylochernes scorpioides | reverse complement strand
GATCCAGTAGAATAGATAACTCAATAACAATACTAAGAAAAAGGCATCTCCTTATTGTGCAAATGAAAGCTTCTGATGGCTTGCGCCATTTATCAGAATAAATATCAACTATTCGTTGATTTTTAAAATGGCGCAAGCCATATCAGTAACTTTCAGTTGCACGATAAGGAGATGCCTTTTTCTTAATTTATGCACCTTATCCCAGTACAAGGTCACATTTGTACTTTAAAAAAAAATTAATACCAATGATAAGGCACAATTTGGATTAAAGATTATAAACACAAGGTAATAAGACCTAATCTAATGATAAGGCACAATTTGTATTAAAGATTATAAACACAAGGTAATAAGACCAAATCTAATGATAAGGCACAATTTGGATTATCTATATACAGTATATGTGTGTGTGTGTGTGTGTACTCTATAGATTCAAAAACCGTACATCCAATCGCCGTGAAATTTTGGTATATTATTAGGTATATCCCCGGAAAGGTTTTCGAAAAATAATTTCTTGAATATCTTTAATATCCTTAGAGTTATTTACAGATTTGTAGCTTTAACTCGTAAGCAGCGCCACCTTGCGACGGAGATAGGCTTAGGTCTGCCCCACCCCCTGTCGAGAGAATGTAATCGTCCGGCCGCCGGCCTGATGGACAGTCCAAGTTCCCACCGACCAATCAGACGGATCAAGAGGTCCTGGCGCGCGGGGGCAGAGTTGGTGACACAGCTGTGCCAAGTAGACAAGAAAAAAGCCTCGCGGGTGACCTCCGGGAACTTCGTCCATCTTCCATAAACGACCATGATTTTATTCAACTTATCGAGTATTTTTCAAGGGATCGGGAAAAAATGTTCACTAGATAAAACGATGATTTTGTAATGTAGAAAATTAGGAAAGACAAAATTCAGGATGACACGGCACACAGGGACCGGGAAAAAATTATCACTTTATCGAGAGATTCAAATTTACGAGTTTCAAATTATCAAAATATATCTTTTTTTTTTAAATAAGTTTATAGAGAATTGTTTTAACAAATGTTCATTAGACAAACCTTTACTCGGGTGAAACCCGGGCAAAGCCGGGTACATATATATAAAAATGAATGTATGTATGTGTGTTTGTGTGTGTACTTTATGCCTGACCAAACCACTCATTGGAACGCCATGAAACTTTGGGAAGTTATTTAGTATAGTACTGGGAAGGTTTCTAGCAAATAAAATTTTTGAAATAACTTTTCGCCTAAAAATAATCAAGATTAATTAACTTTATTAACATCATGAAACGCGATATCCCAAACTCAGGGATATTAGCGCCAATACATTTCACTGCATTACAGCAATTCGGCTATATACAATCCTGTTCAATTCATTATTTTACATAAATTAACTAAAGAAAATTGTCCAAAGAGAAAAACAAACAACAAAGCAAAACACACAGAGCAAGCATCGCAGTTCTTTTTTTTTTTTTTTTTTCTAAGATTCCTTCTCTTTTTTCCAATTCAAGAGAAAGTTGTATATGTATTTACAAAATTGATCAAAATTTTTATACTTTTCTTTTTTGTCTACAAATTCATCAAGCTGTCCAATACGACCAAATCTATTTTCCCTAAAATCCCGGAAAATTGGGCACTCCAGAAGTAGATGTCTCGCGTCTTGAATTTCACCTCCGCAGAAGCATCCTGGTTCCTTCACGGCGCCGATAGTTGCCAAAAATTTCCCAAAATTGCCATGATCTGTAATGAATTGGATATTATAAAAATTTGGACGGAAAAATCTTGGAATTCCTAATACGAAAAAGCTTCTGAAAATTTCATTAGTGTTCTCAAAAATTTCATTCATTTTTGCGTGTAAGAATGATTTGACTATACTTGGAGCATGGGGTTCGTAAGTAGTTAGATCTTCAATGGACATTTGAGCTAGATCAAATTTGATTATTCTGGATTCTATATAATCTGTTAGGAGTGGAATTTTTGCCAAGCTATGCACACAGTTTGATGAAGTGGTTTTGTATGCTCTAACTGCCCATAAAATGATCTGGTACTGCATGGAGTTCAGTTTTTGTTTACAACGATTGTTTAAATATTTGAACCAAATTTCAGAACCGTATGTAAGTACAGGCCTAATGATTGTTTTGAATAAAGTTAACCTCTTTTCAGTGTCTAAACCCCACATATTGCCACTTAGTGAACATAATAAATTTTTCATACGTCCTGCCTTACACAAAATATCATTAACATGCGGTGTAAAGTTAACTTTGTTTTTCCATTTGTGATTAGAAAATTTCATTCCCAGAATTTTTACTTGCTTGACCGGCATTATTATATTGTTATTAACCTTAATAGGTATTTTTTGTCTGTTATGTAGGTATAGCATATTAGTCTTCTCTGTACTGATCGTTAATTTATTTCTATTACACCATTGGATCACATAATTTAAGGTGTATTCACTTGCGGTTTTTAGTCCTTCAATAGTCTTATTCCAGCAAATTATTGTAACGTCGTCTGCATAACATATAATATCTGCATTCATTGAATCAAAATTTATCAACAAATCATTTAGCAAAATATTCCATAGAAGTGGAGATAAAGGTCCACCCTGTGGACATCCTTTAGTTAGTTTCTTATAAAAAGTTTCTGATTCGTATGTAAATTTCACCTCCCTTTCATTATTCAAATAAGATTTTATGATCCGTAATAAATCTGAAGGAACATCATCATTATCCATTCTTTTTATAATAGCAGGCCACCATGCATTGTCGAATGCACCCGCAATATCTATAGCTATCAAGGAAGTCAATTCTTTTTGTTTATGTTTCAATATAGTTTCTATAATTTTATCCATTCCAGTAATTGTTGATCTAGATTTCATAAAACCATGCTGCCTTGAGCTCATTAAATTATTCTCTAAATAATAGTTACTTAATTTATTTTTTATTATATTCTCAAATGTTTTAGATAGATTAGATGTCAATGATATAGGTCTATAACTTTTATTTATTTCATAATTCGTTTTGCCTGGTTTTGGAATTATTTTTAAGAATGATTTTTTCCATTCATCCGGATAATATCCCATTTCTATACATTTATTGAATAATTTATGCAGAATTGGGATTATTTTTATTTTAGCCTGTCTAATCATATTGTTACTAATGTAATCAGGGCCCGGTGCTTTTTTAATATTTGTTTTTAAAATTGTTTCCTCTATTTCCTTAGATTCGATATAAACACTACTTTTATTTTTATATTTAGGCGTATAATTTCTAATCAAAATATGATCATCTTTATCCAAACCTCCAATATCATCCTGAAATAGATCGTTCATTAAACTTTTTATTTTGTCGGTCTTTAAATGATCTGGTAAATTATCTATTAATGGTAATCCTAAATTTCTATTTTTCGATCTCAATGACTTGAATATCCTATAAGCATTACCAAATGAGTTATTTGAATGACTTTCTTCTATAAAATTTCTCCAACTCGCTCTTTTTGCCTTTTTACTTTTATTTAAATATTTATTTCTCATTGATTTATAGGTCTTTTCAAGGACCTTTCCATGTCGGTAATACAAATTTCTAATATAGTGGAAATCGTTTTTCATTTTCTCCAGCTTCCCATCCCACCAGTATGTATTTGTTTTATGATTTCCGCTTCTTGTCTTGACATTTAGTGACAGATAAGCTGCCTCTTTAATTATTTGTGTGAGAGTCTTTACAATGTTGTCAATATCTTTGATGTTTGACGCGTGGTTTATCATGGTGATAATATTATCTACGTCTTGTATTGCTATTTTTTCGGTAAATGTTTTCCAATCAGCATCTTTTTCTATAAATTTCCATGTTGAGTTTTGAACTGTCCTTTGCCTGTTAAAATTGTGATAAATGTCAAAGGTTATTGCTACGTGATCTGAAATGTGCGTCAATATAGTCGTCTTCCAGTTTTGTACCAAACCTATTGATTTTTTGTTTGAAATCGTAAGATCTATAAAGCTAGAATTTCGGCAGGTGGGTATCTTAAGATTATGAATAAATAGGTTATGTTCATCTATGATGGAGTGGAATTTGAAACCATTGGAGTTTGTTGTCGGATCAAACCAGACTGGGTGTCTAGAATTAAAGTCACCACATAGTATAATAGGTTGTTGATTGTAGGTCTCCAGAAGCTCTTGGATAAATTTTCTATGAGTGTCATTAAATCTATGTGGATGTATATAAAAGTTTGCGATAATAGTATTTGATTTTGCTGAATTTAAAGAAGTGGTTGTACAAAAGGAGTTTGTGAATTTATTGATTTTATTAAATTTTAAACTCTTATTCATAAAGATCGTTGCAGTATAAATTTGTTCATCTGTCGTTGAATGCACTATTTGAGATTCCAAATCGAAAATTACATCTCTATCAATCAGATAAGGTTCCTGTATTAGGATGATATCTGGTGGGTTGTCTTTTATAGAAGCTTGAAGCTCATTCAGTGCCAAGATACTTTTTCTTACATTTTGTTGTAAACATTTAATTCCTTTTCCCTGCATGATATTCAAACTAAATAAACAAAAATCTTAGCTGCGAAATTTGCCTAATTGTCGGTTGGATCATATCTCGTTCGTTGGATAATTCTGTCTATCTGTATTTTGTATAGAGGACAGTCCGAGGAATTAGCTCTATGATTCGGCGAGTTTCTAAATTTAGGATGTTTTAGACAGTTATAACAATTGCAAATTTTTGAACAGTCATGAATTCCTTGCGCGCCGCATAATTTGCATATCTCGACGTTAGTACAATCGGCCAATTTATGGTTGGGATTAAATTGAAGGCATTTCTGACATTGTTTTACCAGAATCTTATCTTCCACAAAACAGCGTTCAAAGTCAGTATATAATTTATTATTCATATTTTTAAGGATTCGGTAAACCTTTGGAGAAACCCTAAGAACTATGTTGTGGTGGGGCTTATTCGATTTCATGCTAAACAAAACATGGATATCATTTTCCATTTCGTTCAATTCAGGGTTCATACTGCAGATTGTTTTAGTAAAATTAGCGGTTTCTGTAAGTTTATTAACATTTTTGACTATTACTGTAGGATCTCTTGGTTTGGGGATAAATATTCTAATTTATCTGTTATAATTCAACAATCTGCTCTAAATATTATCATGATGATATGATGATTTTGTAATGTAGAAATTAGGAAAGACAAAATTCAGGATGACACCGCAATTTATTTGAGACAAGAATAATGATACAATTCCAAGGCAAGATACTATTCCTTTAACTTCCAATTACAGAGGGAACCAATTAATATTGATTTTATTCAACTTATCGAGTATTTTTCAAGGGACCGGGAAAAAATGTTCACTTTATCAAGAGATTCTTTAGACAAACCTTTACTCGGGTAAAACCCGGGCGAAGCCGGGTACGTCCGCTAGTCTATATATATAAAAATGGATGTTTGTTGGTCCGTTAGTGATAATCTTCTACATCGCTCAACCAATCGTGATGAAACTTTGGGAAGATGTTTAGTATACTACCGGGATGGTTTCTGGCTAATTACTCTTTAGAAATAACCTTTCGTTGCATTTTTATTTACAATAAAACGTGAATTCACTCGCAATCAGCGCCCCCTCGCGGCAGACGTATGGCCTGAAATAGCCTCGCATGAGCTTATTTGTAACGTCAAGCTTAGCCTATAGGTTAGGTACACAGCTTCGTACCCCCGCAACCTAGGTTCGAGGCTCAGCGTGGGTGTTTTTTTTTTTTCATTTCTTTTATATTATTGTAGCAAATTATTAAAAATATTATTTTATTTAAAATGTAGGCTTTTTAAAATAAAAATTAACATAAACAATTTTTTAATAATATTTGTAACAAACCTAGGTTCGAGGCTCAGCGTGGGTGTCTTTTTTTATTTTCGTTTCTTTTATATTATTGTAGCAAGGTCTGTTTTTACAGCATTATTATATTTTGATTGGTTTATTTTAAATATGTTTGTTATGAAGGCTCTATGTAATGCTATTTAGAGCACATTTTACATTTTAAACACCTAGGCCCCCCTCTTTTTAATATTGTAGCAAAGTATTAAAATTATTATTTTATTTTAGATGTTTACCATGAAACTTTGGGAAGTTGTTTAGTATACTATCAGGACGATTTCTGGCGAATTATTTTAGAATAATATTTATAACAATAAATATAGCGAAATTAAGACATAGTGATTATATTCTGTGTTTGTGCATATATAAATATTTTACAGAAAATGTGAGAACGTTCTATTAGAATATCTCGAAAACAAAAAACATTACATATAAACGAGTTCACTGACATTTATTAATGCAGTGATTATAATCAATGATTACAATGAAGGGCTATATTATCTATATATATAGAAAATCACTTGCAAATTTTAACGTAACGTTCCATTCTCAATCCCGTAGGGCTTTAGATCGGCTAAAACATTTTTTTCTTTATACGTGAATATTAACTTTACTGTACTGAATAGTTTAGTATGATGTTAATTTAAAATATTACAATTTAGCCACAGCAACGCGTGGCCGGGTTCGCTAGTAGATTATAAACACAAGGTAATAAGACCAAATCCAAATAAATATATTTATTTTGTTTGATTGATTTGGTCTTATTACCTTGTGTTTATAATCCAAATTGTGCTTTATCATTTTTATAGACTTCGATGGACCTAAGAAGTTATTATTTATTTGTATTTGGTCTTATTACCTTGTGTTTAAAATAATACCAAGTTTCTGTTGAAGATACTTGTGAAGTTGGCCGCCCAATCACCTTATTGCTTGGTACAGGTTTAAATGATGGATTGGCATACATTCACATCAAAGTCGATAAAAAAGTTCCAATAAGACATTGTGCCAATTTGATAAAAAGATATAAAATCTGTCTTGACAACGTGCAAATACAGTTTATAGAAGACCAAGATAAGAAGGTATAAGTGGTTATATTAGATAGAATTATTAATTGTGGGGAGGTGACCCTGGACTGGACAGATGAAGTATGTCTAAACTCCTGGTACCAAGGATGTCCCACAATGTCCAGCTAACATTCCTACCTACATCACATGTCCCATCAACACACATCTAAATACTCCAATGAATTCTACTCCTCTCTCTAATGCTGCACTATCCGTCGCACAGAATAAAAAAGGGATGCGTTCAGTGTTATTTAATTAAAGTAAGTAAGAAGGTTGAATCCGTAACCAATTTAACTTTACATATTATTTATTATTAATAGCAATTATATGAAACAAATCTTGGTATATATGTCTACATGAAAACAACAAAAACGATACTAAAACATAATATACATACAAGTTCCTTTTCAAACTCAGTCTCATCTATAGCCACTCTGTAATATTCCAACATTAAGGACTTAGGCAAGAGGGTCCTGTTTCTTCTTCTTCTTTCTTATCCCCACTCAATCATATTAGGATATCAAGTTGTGACCCTTGATGGTGTCTGTTTGACAACCATCATGACTGGGTGAAGTAGAATGCGTCTGCCTTTGTCATTAAGACTGGGAGCACTACTCAGTGGCAGGCCGACTTAGCTCCAAAAGAAATGGCCGCCTGTTTGAAAAGTAAGATACAGTCTCCATATTTACAGCGAAAAACACAATTTCTCAAAATATTACAATGTAACATAATGGAATGTGTACCAATGCAGCAAGGACCAAGTTTAAACTGGAACTGTTGTTAGAGTTCCAGTTTTACTGCAGTAGGAAGTATTTTAATTAGTTGCTAATTTGTTCATAATTAGACTATAATGTCTTCTTCTTTCTTCATATCTCCACTCAATCATATTAGGGTATCAAGCTTGTAAAGCTTGAGATTTGACAACTATCATGATTGGGTGAAGTAGAATGTGTCTGCCTTTGTCATTAAGACTGGGAGCTCTACTCAGTGGCAGGCCGACTTAGCTCCAAAAGAAATGGCCGCCTATGACATAATGAACAGACGCCATGTGCAGCTGCTCCTAACATGGAGTACAAACGCTGCTCATCCTGTATCCCTGGATTAGGAGCCCTTACAGGGTACTATCAGCCTGGCCAGCTGAACCCAGGTTTTTTAGCGAGCTTGTTACTGCTCCCCCTCCTCCTTTTTCATCCAGGCTTGGGACCGGCAAGGGCGAAGTTGACTATAATGTTATGATACATTTTAGCGCTCCATCTGTTATGAAAATTCAAAAATATTATAGACACGTATGATTCTTTTTAAAAATTAAATAATTTCCACTACCTTTACTGCAATGAAAAAATTAATGGGAGGGTTCACCATTAATGAGCCAGGCCCTCCCATCAATTTTTCCATTACAGTAAAGGTCAGTAGAAATTGTTTAATTTTTAAAAGAATCATACGCATCTATAATAGACTATTTTATTTAACAGTTGGGAGAGACACGCCATATCCACAATTAGGATAATTGCGTGTATATATTACATTATATACAATTAACACAATTGAACATTAGGAAGCATGAAAATTAAACGTTCGATGTCAAATTTTGTATATAGTAACTAGCGGACGTACCCGGCTTCGCCCGAGGTTTTACACGAGTAAAGGTTTGTCTAACGAACATTTGGTAAAACAATTCTCTATAAACTTATAAAAAAAAAAGATATATTTTGATAATTTGAAACTCGTAAATTTGAATCTCTCGATAAAGTGAACATTTTTTCCCGGTCCCTGTGTGCCGTGTCATCCTGAATTTTGTCTTTCATAATTTTCTACATTACAAAATCATCGTTTTATCTAGTGGACATATTTTCCCGGTCCCTTGAAAAATACTCGATAAGTTGAATAAAGTCATGGTCGTGAATCTCTCGATAAAGTGATTATTTTTTCCCGGTCCCTGTGTGCCGTGTCAGCCTGAATTTTGTCTTTCCTAATTTTCTACATTACAAAATCATCGTTTTATCTAGTGAACATATTTTCCCGGTCCCTTGAAAAATACTCGATAAGTTGAATAAAATCATGGTCGTTTATGGAAGATGGACGTAGTTCCCGGAGGTCACCCGCCCCCCGCGCGCCAGGACCTCTTGATCACTCTCTGATTGGCCGGCGGCCGGACGGGGGGGGGGGGGGGGAGGGGGCTCTTGATCCCTCTGATTGGTCGGTGGGAACTTGGACTGTCCAACCAACTGGCCGGCGGCCGGACGGTGGGGGGAGGCAGATCTCCGTTGCAAGATGGCGCTGCTTGCGAGTTAAAGCTACAAATCTGCAAATAACTCTAAGGATATTAAAGATATTCAAGAAACTATTTTTCCTAAACCTTTCCGGAGATACACCTAATAATATTCCAAAATTTCACGGCGATTGGATGTATGGTTTTTGAATCCATAGAGGACACACACACAGACATTCAATTTTATATATATAGATTATAAATAGTAGCTTGAAATATGTACAGTCAACACTTTCACCTCAAAATATACAGCTTGCAGAATCTATTAAACTTAATGTATTGGTCTTTATTGCAAGCAACTTGTTTTGTATTAATAATAGACTATAATGTGTGTAATACATTTCACAAATTATCAAAAAAAACATCTGAACTTTCATATGAAAGATGTCTTGTGCCCTCTATCATAATAAATATAAACTAATTGCGCTGATATATTTTTACATTGAAGAATATCGGCCAAAAATAAGGAACATCCTACCACATACAGGTTTCAGGCTTGTTGGTCCTTGTCAGTATAGTGCAGGTTGTACCTCAATGACCAAGAATGCTAGTTTCTAGTCTTAGACAATGTGACAATTTAAACAACTTTTAATGATTCTTCTAATCAATTTTTACAAAGGTAGAAAAATATATAATAAGAGATAGTAAATAAATGGTAGATAAAATGTAGGGGAATATATATAGTTGGGTACAAATTTCTTCAGCAAGGAAGGCTTCTCCACCTTGAGAGAGTTCTCCTCCAGACAAGGTCTTCACTCCTCAGTTCCACACCGAGGAAGTACTTATAGATGTGTGTCTTGACAAACGCCAGGATTAGAGGATTCCCGAAAAATTAAGGAATAGATGATATAAGACATGCACCATGAGAACTCAAAACTCCATAGTACAACAGTGAGGTACAAGAATCATGTGGTAAAACTAAGAAAAAAACATGATCCTAGTACCTCACTGTTGTACTATTTACTTAAAATGGTCCAATGGCCCCCGATTCTTGCAAAAGTCCAACCCCACCAACGAATGCAAGTAACCAAACGGGGCTCTGGCACATTTATAAGTGCAAATTCGAACTGCTTTTCACATGTGTAGACATGTGGTGCACTTACAGTAAAAGCAGTCGCCTACTTCTACCCACCATGATTATCATGGCCTGTACCACGTGTACTAGGGATAAGGAAAAAAAACTATTTACTTATGGAGTTTTGAGTTCTTGTGCATTTTGGCTCATGTCTTATATACTGCCTATTCCATAATTCCTTCATTATTTGATCGTGAAATTTGATTATGACTCGCAACCAAACAAAATCAATGATTGGTTGATATTGTGATATCTGATACCCCCCAGAGCCAAGACAATCTTCCAAAAAAGACCTTTGGGAAGCCCCTAAGACTATAATAGAAAAGCTGAGACAATGGGATCTAATGGAGATCGTTCAAACGACTTGAGAAATAAGCAACAACAACAGAGCCAAGACAACGTTGGTGGTAGACATTGAAGTACTACTGTCCCAGGGGGGGGGGGGGGGGGGGGGGGGAGCGTAGGATGAAAAGAAGGAGTCGGCTGACAAAGAGACAAGAGGTGGTGAACAAGACAGTGTGGTGACATCGACGGTGCGAGAAAAAGCGACATTTTTTTTTTTTTTGCTTATCCCTAGTACACATGGTACAGGCCATGATAATCATGGTGGGTAGAATTAGACGACTGCTTTTAAGTGCACCACATGTCTACATATGTAAAAAGCAGTTCGACTTTTGCACTTACAAACTTGCCAGAGCCCCATTTGGTTATTTGCACTCGCTAGTGGGGTTGTACTTTTACAAGAATCGGGAGTCCCATTGGAGCATTTTTTTTATTAAATCAGAAAATAGTGTCCAATGCTGGAATCGAACCCGTAGCAGTCGAAAACCAACGATTTAGACCATCCTTCTAAGATGTCTACGGGAGTATGGCCGTGATCCTGGCAGAGGATGACATAGAAACTTGCCCGACCGTTGTTGGCGAGGAAGATCCTTTTGGTAGCGGACATTGAAGACATCCTACATTCCGCTAGCAGCTACTGGTAATAAACTACGTCACTCACTCTTTTACTCGACTAATTGGCCATTATTATAACGGCAGCTGGCATGCCTATATAGTAAACTAGACGAATGACCCGGGCAACGCCCGGGTTTACACGATTAAATGTATTATTCAAACACATTAAACATAGCAAAATAAAACATAGGAAATATAGCAAGAGCGGTTATTTTAAACGGCGAATTATGTAAAAATGTGAAATAGTTATAAATTAGAAAACCTGTAAATGTAGTTAAGGACTTGCATTGTAATTAAGAAAAAGCTTCTCGTCTAGAACGCTAAAGCGACCTGCCGGCGGCGCGCGCCCGTTGGCTGCCGGCGCCTGAGATTCTAGAGGGCGCTGCTCGTGAGCTAAGTTGAATAATTTCAATATATAGTTTTAATAATTGATTTATATATTTTTTAAAATAGCCTATCGTCATCCCCGTTATTTTTTACCTATGTATGGAAATTTTGGTTTGAATTAGTGAACTACTGCGAATTTGTATACCGTGCATACAGACCAACAAACAAACAAACATACAAACATTCATTTATATATATATAAGATTATCAGTGAGCACATCACTGATGGTACTC
>CP092878.1:13891980-13920839 GCA_030710605.1 Cordylochernes scorpioides | reverse complement strand
TAAATGTCAAATTGGTTAGAGAATATTCATTATAACAGGATTGCATATTCTCACAAATTACAAGAAAGCATACGAACACTGAAACTCTTTTTATTGATTTGATTAAAGGAATCTTTCAGGCAACATTTATAGTTAACTGTAACTCCGCCTTTGCCGGTCCCAAGCTCGGATGAAAAGAAGGAGGGGGAGCAGTAACAAGCTCGCTAAAAAACCTGGGCTCAGCTGGCCCGGCTGATAGTACCCTGTAAGGGCTCCTAATCCAGGGATACAGGATGAGCAGCATTTGTACTCCATGTTAGGAGCGGCTACACATGGCGTCTGTTCCTCATGTCAGAGGCGGCCATTTCTTTTAGAGCTAAGTCGGCCTGCCACTGAGTAGTACTCCCAGTCTTAATGACAAAGGCAGACGCATTCTACTTCACCCAGTGTGGAGATAAGAAAGATGAAGATAGTTAACTGAAGAAAGGATTGTCCAAAAGCTTCTTTTAATCAAGTCAATTAAAATATTAGTGGTATCGTATGCTTTCTTGTAATAGGTTAGGATATGTTAATTTAGGTTCATGTTGGTTCAAGTTAGCTATGTTAGGCAAAGTAAGATTGATTTGGTTGCTTGTGTAATAAAGGTTAGTTTTTTTAAAAACCTAATGCATATGTAACATAGTAAAAATTTATTATAAACTAAAATGATATATTTAAAAAAAAATTAAATGTATTGGCTTCTTATCAAGAAATGAAAGAAAAAAATAAATTATTCTTTATATTTAGGAATACATTACATGTAAAATTGCATGTAATAATTTTTAAAACATGGTAATTATTTCAAATTCTAACGAAATTTAAGTATTTTAATTGATAATATTTTCTTGTTACAGAATAAATGTAAAATCCTGATACGATTTTCAAGGCCTGTCATTAAAGTTTTGTTTTCATATTATTGTTACTACGTATAAATATGCAGTTTTTTTTATTTTATATTTTCTCTATTGCATCAAAATGTATCAAATTTAAAAATCTTAAAGCGGAAAACAACAAAAGATGCAAACGAATAGAAACAAAGCGATAAAGGATTTACCTTCGGTATAAAAAACTATATATAGCTTCTAAAAATGGTAAAATCTGCCCTTCACACTGTAAAATTCCAGAAAGGGCATCATCATATTTATATGTATGATAATTTTCTTCCATTCTAGAGTCCTCAAATTTTAATTAAACTTGAACTTAAATTAAACATAACAAACAGCCAAACCGAATGTTTATTTAAAGTTATGATATGATGATAACATGTTTTATGGAATCTTTTTTTTTTTTTAATGCAGAATTTTAGGTTTGTATATATTTTTTTCATATTTCCGGAACCTGTGGTTTAACCAAATAAACAATAACCCTATTTTGAATTGAATATAAAATAAAGAACAATGGTGTGGCGGCAATTCAATGAGCTAAAAAATTATCAAGGTAAAATTTGCGGTAAAGGCAATTAAAGATTTAAAAGAATCGCATCAGCCATCTCATTTTAGAGAGTTCTTGGTATAAAATTCAGTAAGTCTGGTAGATCAAAATATGTCCAAGTGAAAGTTTGGAAAATATTTATTTATAATGCATTTGAAAAAATTCTTTGTCATTTGTAGGTTTGAAGAATGCAGTAGAAATTCAGAGCAGACTGCCTGAAACCTCTGTATGTTAGAGTAGGCCCAGGATGGCAGCCGGTGTCAAATAGCCACAGTTCCCGAGTCAAGCTGGCCACAGGAGAGGTACACACAGTGGGTGTTGAGTTGCTAGGGCCCCGGGTGAACTTATCCCAGCTCCAGTCAAGTACCAAGCTTGATCTCTGCCAAGGAAGTTAGCATGACAAGCATGCCCAAGTCTTCTGTTCAACAAGGCCCTCCTCCATGTCTGAGGGAACCCTTCTCTCTGTCAAATTACCACAGATAGCAAGAGTGATCTTCCAGAAATGTGGCCAAAAAGGGATGCCAGAGAAACTGGGCTCATTTCTTCGCCTCCAACATCATAAACGTCATATGTCCAAGTGGTGTATAAAACAAAAAGATGCAGACTAATATGATACAAAATAGCCTGAAGGTGTGATCCCAGGATAAAGCTTAAACGGCAAATTACGATTCAGTATTTTCAGTAATATTACGAGACCGCACCCAAATTTATCATCATATGTTAATGAGGAAAATAAAATTATCCGCCTGCAAGTTTATAAATAAAGAAGTAAATTAAATTTAATTGCCATCTATCGTTAAAATTTTACACAAATAAATTTACTGGCAATGCGTTTCTTTTAAATATCATCAAATATTATCTCTACAGACCTTACTGCAATGATATGAGTTATTGAATGAGAGGGCTTGGCTCATCAGATGAGTGTATTAGTAGATTCCATAGATAGTATTAATATAAACATATTTACATATAAACTCTAAAGTGCATATAATAAGATAACTGGTAGTTGGAGTTTCCAAAAAGTAACTTCAAGAGCCACTTACCAATTATGGCATTAGTAGATAACACTGGAATAAAACCTCCCTGCTGTCCCCCTGGATTATTCAATCACATTCTGGCATTTCCAAGATGAATAATGTGACAAAGCGCAGCACCCATTTTCCAATTTAGATAACAACATAATTTACAATTTTGTCTAATTGGAAAATTTAGATTATTAAATATGGCAGTAATCACTAGTCAATATTCAGCTATGTAGTTTTGAAATGCCTTTGTAATCATAAACTAGACCATGACCAGAATGAAAATGCTTTTTTTACCAGCTATAACTGAGCAGAGAAAAAAAAGTTGTCCAATTGACCATTTTCAATTTTAGAGCTCCAAAGAGTATGAGCAAGTCTATGATAAAGCATATGCCACACTATAGGTGTGTCTGAATATAAGCTGCAAAGCTCCTATTATTAACATCACTTAAATCAAGAGTTTTTAGCTTAAAAACTTCAATAAAAAAAATTGGGGGGTCGGTGGAGGGCTGGTTAAACCGTTTGGTTTTCGACCACAACGACCCGGGTTCAATTCCCGCATTGGACACTTTTTTCTGTTTAAAAAAAAAAAAATGCTCCAATGGCCGCCCCCCCCAATTCTTACAAAAGTCTAACCCCACCAGCCAGTGCAAGTAACCAAACAGGGCTCTGGCACATTTGTAAGTGCAAAGTCAAACTGCTTTTCACATGTGTAGACATGTGGTGCGCTTACAGTAAAAGTAGTCGCTAACTACCCACCATGATTATCATGGCCTGTACCATGTGTACTAGGTATAAGCAAAAAAAAAAAAAAAAATTGTAAATGCAGTCAACACAATATATTCCTCCCATTGAATTTAAATGGGTGTCTAGTGATAGGGTTAATTTATTAAGCTGGGATTGGACAAATGGTTGACTTATGGTCAGTTGAATTAAAGCACAATATATAGCATATATCTACATTTATGATAAGGCACAATTTGGATTATAAATTATAAACACAAGGTAATAAGACCAAATCCAAATAAATAAATAGTGTGTACAGCGTTGTTACCATCTTCAGACAAAAGTACTGATATAATGATCATGATTGCAAATGAAATGCATTCAGTACTTTTGTCTGAAGATGGTAACAATGCTGTTACCGAAACGTCACACACTATTTATTTATTTGGTCTTATTACCTTGTGTTTAATATCTACATTTAATTTAACAATACATATGAAGACGTGAAAAATAGTTGAAAAGTGAAATTGTATTGGGATATGGTGAATAAAATAAGAAAAAAAAAAGCATCTCCTCTGATTGCATAGCAAAAAGTTGCTGATTGCTGCACTATCTGCACCATTGATTTTTTGTTTATTATTACAGAATTGGCCAAATAACTTTTATTGATTAATCAATAACTAAAAATGAATGATTAGTTGATATTCTGATGGTGCAAGACCAACTTTTAGTTTCACAATCAAGAGATGTCTTTTTTTCTTAATATAAAGAAGTGATAGCATTAGCTGGAGAGAACTGAATGGTTCAATGTTATGCCCTCTAACTACATTGAAGGATTAAATGTAGTCTTTCTACTAGAATATAGATCTATCTGGAGATGTCTATTTGAGAATTCACACACTTGTTTGAAGCATTACTCAAGATTATATCTTATTTTTTTAAATATATATATATTTTTTCATTTAATCTTCTGCTAAGTCGGCCTGCCACTGAGTAGTGCTCCCAGTCTTAATGACAAAGGCAGACGCATTCTACTTCACCCAGTGTGGAGATAAGAAAGAAGAAGAAGATTTAATCTTCTGAGAGTGTTCTTAAAACTTGAAAGCTAACAGATTTAAATATGGGGGGAAATATTTCAGTTTGTATATTCACATTTATTGAACTTCCATGAGAGGATGCACATGCTAATTGACACCTCTTTAAAAATAACAATTTTCACCTACCAAGTTACCAAATTTAGCGACTCTTTGGTAAAAGGACTTCTCTCTAAACAACACTCTGGCTTTGTAACTAGGCGTTATCATTTAGAAAGATCCCTCGGCAGAGCTGACTGCTACAGGGCGCGTTCCCAGGTGGCAGATAGGGAAACAACCTTCAGTTATGAAGGCCAGCTGTGAAACAAGCAGAATAACTAAAGACGAATAAACATTCGCAGACCAACAGCAGCATTGTTAGAAGAGGAGTAGACCTCTTTAAAAATCCTGACTTCAACTGACCTAGTTGATAGACCTCAGCAAGGGTTCAACTCCAGGAATACGGAGGAGCTGCGTCTGTACTCATTGTTAGAGTTGGCAGCAAAGGCTTCCATGTTAGGAACGGTCTCAAACTACAGGCAAAGTCAGACTTTCACCAAAGTGGATCATGGTGCCATGATCAATGAAAGCTGCACCCCTACACCCCATGAGAACGCTCGAGGAGCATGAACTCATGGAATATGTGTAATCTTTACACAAGGGGATAAGAAACAACAACATTTAGAAAGATTCTACTCTAGTCTAACCTCTCTCTAATTACATTGGACAAATATTTTTTTTTTTGTTGCTATAAAATTGCTTAAACAATTTAATCTAACACTTGGTACATATGATTATCAAAATTCGAAACTATTCTAAAGGCGTAAGATTCTTTTTGAAATTAAACAACCTCTACTGCCCTTACTGCAATGGAAAAATTAATATTTCAGTTTGTATATTTATTTATTGAGCTTCCATGAGAGGATGCACATGCTAATAGACACCTCTTTAAAAAGAACAATTTTCACCTAAAAAGTTACCAATATTTAAAAAAATATATATTTAAAAATAAGATATAATCTTGAGTAATGCTCTAGTAGAAAGTCAACATTTAAACCATCAATATAGTTAGAGGGTATAACATTTCAAAAAGAATCTTATGCCTTTAGAATAGTTTCAAATTTTGATAACAGATGGCGCGCTAGTGCATCATATTACATATGATTATGGTGTTATATCAGAGGTTGTTATAAGAAATTCTGTTGTTTTATAATTACTTTAAAATAAAATGTTCACTATTGTGTGTGTGTGTGTGTTTTATATATAACTAGACGAATGACCTGGGCAACGCCCGTGTTTTACCCGATTGAATGTTTTTATTCAAATACTATTTGTTACAATTATAAATTGGAACCGTGGATGTCACTCTTGTGAAACGTCCCGCTCCAAACTTTACATGTACATTAGGTCAGCTGGTATTACCCCTCATTTTCACCGCTAGAGGCGCGAGCGAATTGACTTTTTGTAAAAATACATAATTATAAAGATAGAAGCTTCTATAGAAAATAATGATCATAATGATGATGCGCGCGCATCCGTGAAAGCGATGAGGAATTGAGGAAAGATGGTCGTGACTATATATTAATGACAAATGACCCGGGCAACGCCCGGGTTTTACCCGATTAAATGTTTTTATTCAAATACTATTCGTTACAATTATAAATTGGCGCCGTGGATGTCACACTTGTGAAACGTCCCGCTGCAAACTTTGTGTCTGAGAAGCGATATTTTTATAGAAAGATGATCTGGCTTTTGTTTTCTGCTCGAATGAATGTTTTATTGTTAGAATTTTGTTCCTGCGTACAAAATAATGAACTGGTTTCACCCGTGGTCTCTGCTTTTTGGAATTTTTCCCAATATAATTTTGTATCTGATAATCAAACATGATACAGCAATATCGTCATCATCATTTTCTGACTAAATATATATAGTTTTAATAATTGATTTATATTTTTTAAAAATAGCCTACCGTCTTCCCCGTATTTTTTTACCTATGTATGGACATTTTGGTTTGAATTAGTGAACTACTGCGAATTTGTATACCGGACATACAAACAAACATACAAACAGACAAACATACAAACATTCATTTTTATATATAGAGAGATTTACTCTTCATTGTTGGCTTTTTATATTATATTTACTCTTCATTGTTGGCTTTTTATCTTACATTCACTCTGTTGGCTTTTTATATTACATTTACTCTTCATTGTTGGCTTTTTATCTTACATTCACTCTTCATTGTTGGCTTTTTATATTATATTTACTCTTCATTGTTGGCTTTTTATCTTACATTCATTCTTCATTGTTGGCTTTTTATATTACATTCACTCTTCATTGTTGGCTTTTTATCTTACATTCACTCTTCATTGTTGGCTTTTTATATTATATTTACTCTTCATTGTTGGCTTTTTATCTTACATTTATTCTTCATTGTTGGCTTTTTATATTACATTTACTCTTCATTGTTGGCTTTTTATCTTACATTCATTCTTCATTGTTGGCTTTTTATATCATATTTACTCTTCATTGTTGGCTTTTTATCTTACATTCATTCTTCATTGTTGGCTTTTTATATTATATTTACTCTTCATTGTTGGCTTTTTATCTTACATTTATTCTTCAATGTTGGCTTTTTATATTATATTTACTCTTCATTGTTGGCTTTTTATCTTACACTAGCGGATGTGCCCGGCTTCGCCCGGGTTTTACCCGAGTGAATGTTTGTTTAACGAACATTTGTTAAAACAATTCTCTATAAACTTATAAAACGTACTCGGCTTCGCCCGGGGTTTTACCCGAGTAAAGGTTTGTCTAGCGAACATTTGTTAAAACAATTCTCTAAAAACTTATTTAAAAAAAAGATATATTTTGATAATTTGAAACTCGTAAATTTGAATCTCTCGATATATTGTTATCATCGTCACAATGGGGGCGCTGCTTGCGAGTTAAATATACAAATCTGCAAATAACTCTAAGGATATTCAAGATATTCAGGAAATTATTTTTCAAAAACCTTCCCGGTGATATACCTAATAATATCCCAAAATTTCACGGCGATTGTATGTATGGTTTTTGAATCTATAGAGTACAGACAAACAGACATTCAATTTTATATATATAGATAGATTCACTCTTAATTGTTGGCTTTTTATCTTACATTCATTCTTCATTGTTGGCTTTTTATATTACATTCACTCTTCATTGTTGGCTTTTTATCTTACATTCATTCTTCATTGTTGGCTTTTTATATTACATTCACTCTTCATTGTTGGCTTTTTATCTTACATTCACTCTGTTGACTTTTTATATTACATTTACTCTTCATTGTTGGCTTTTTATCTTACATTCACTCTTCATTGTTGGCTTTTTATATTATATATAACTCTTCATTGTTGGCTTTTCATCTTACATTCATTCTTCATTGTTGGCTTTTTATATTACATTTACTATTCATTGTTGGCTTTTTATCTTACATTCACTCTTCATTGTTGGCTTTTTATCTTACATTCTTTCTTCATTGTTGGCTTTTTATATTACATTCACTCTTCATTGTTGGCTTTTTATCTTACATTCATTCTTCATTGTTGGCTTTTTATATTACATTCACTCTTCATTGTTGGCTTTTTATCTTACATTCACTCTGTTGGCTTTTTATATTACATTTACTCTTCATTGTTGGCTTTTTATCTTACATTCACTCTTCATTGTTGGCTTTTTATATTATATTTACTCTTCATTGTTGGCTTTTTATCTTACATTCATTCTTCATTGTTGGCTTTTTATATTATATTTACTCTTCATTGTTGGCTTTTTATCTTACATTCATTCTTCATTGTTGGCTTTTTATCTTACATTCATTCTTCATTGTTGGCTTTTTATCTTACATTCATTCTTCATTGTTGGCTTTTTATATTACATTTATCCGAGTGAAAGTTTGCCTAACGAATATTATATATTATGAAGTATAATAAACAATGTTAAAGATTAGTTTTAATTATTAATCAAGATTGTGTGTGAATATGTGAGAAAGATGTAATATCGTTGTTGTTTTCTTGGCCGACTGTTTTACATATGGTGTTATCTTAAAATTGCTTGTTTTGAATATTTTTTTAGATTGAGTTGAATGAATTGCTGAATTTTTTTTTTGTATTTATATATAAATAAAATTAACTCTGTTGATTTTTTTGTATTTAATCGATAACAGCTAAGTTACGCATGTTAATGTTAGGGAAAAATATTTTGATGTTAAGCAAAACCTGCTCCATCTCGTTTTACATAAATGTTGAAAATTTGGTTGAAATTGATGCATTGTAACGAAAGTTTTTAGTGATGTCCTCTTATGAAATTTGCATTTTATTAATATAGATTTATTCTTCATTGTTGGCTTTTTATATTACATTTACTCTTTATTGTTGGCTTTTTATCTTACATTTATTCTTCATTGTTGGCTTTTTATATTACATTCACTCTTCATTGTTGGCTTTTTATCTTACATTCATTCTTCATTGTTGGCTTTTTATATCATATTTACTCTTCATTGTTGGCTTTTTATTTTACATTCATTCTTCATTGTTGGCTTTTTATATTATACTAATGATGATGCGCGCGCATCCGTGACAGCGATGAGGAATTGAGGAAAGACGGTCGTGATTATATATGTTGATAATCCAAATTGTACCTTATCATTAGATTTGGTCTTATTACCTTCTGCTTCTAATCTATATTCCAAATTGTACCTTATCAGTAGATTTGGTCTTATTACCTTCTAATCTATAATCCAAATTATTTGGATAATGATAATGATCATAATGATGATGCGCACGCATCCGTGACAGAACCCATGACGGTCGTGGCTATATATGTTGATAATAAAATAATAATAATAATATAATAATAATTATTATTATTATTATCATTAGATAATGATAATGATCATAATGATGATGCGCGCGCATCCGTGACATGAGGAATTGATTGACGGTGGAAAGACGGTCGTGACTATATATGTTGATATTTACTCTTTAAAAAATCTCTGAAAAAGACATAACAAAGGACACAAGAGAAATGCTTTAAATTTTTATTCATACATCAACAAGCTTTTAAAAGATACATTATATAGAACACATTCAAAATAAATAATTCAGGTAGATAAATTACCAGGTACACAAAAGGGATATGTTAACTCAACAAATAAATAAAATAAAAATAGGAACTTGTTTAAAATAATCTCTTAAATTGAAAGATAGTTGGTTAGGATAAATATCCCCAAATTTACAGTTGCCTTAATTCATGGAAATTTATAAGGTCAATTTATAAACTCTTAACAATTCATTAGAATCAAATAAACACAAGGTAATAAGACCAAATCCAAATAAATAAATAGTGGGTGACATTTTGGTAACAGCGTTGTTACCATCTTCAAACAAAAGTACTGAATGTGTTTGTCACATAGCTTCACACAAAAGTGCTTGTCTGAAGATGGTAACAACACTTGTTACCGAAAAATCGCACACTATTCGAATTTGGTCTTATTACCTTGTGTTTATAATCTATAATACAAATTGTGCCTTAGAATCAGATCTCTTGATAGCTAGGATTAATTTCTGGCTTTACCAAATGACACAAAGTAGATTGGTACAATAGGAAGGGAATCAATGTATCTCATTGCAAAAACAACAACAAGCCTTTATTTAGGGTCACTGACCCTATACAGGATTCACCCGAGGTATGCATAAGAACAAAGCAGTGAGACAAAGGAAACAACGATATAGATAGAAGAAAAAGAAAAAAAAAACAAGAGAAAGAGGGAAGCAAGAAAAACAACACAAAAAGAGTAGCAGTAAGAAAGTGAGGAGTGAGTGTCACTTGGCCTTTTCTGAGATATGGACTTGTGGAAACCATAAAACGCCGTAGCAATATACTTATTCTGGGTCATATTGTCAATTATTGATGGAAGTGAAGCACAGAGTTGCCCAGTTTTGAGCATAAAGGTTCTTCTTTCAGAGCAGAGCAATCAAAAATATAGTGAGTGATTTCACAATGTATCTATTTCTAAGAAGAGGCCAAAGGTAAAAATGACAAATTTCTTTAGTAAAGAGATAAACTTAGTATGCTTTCAGACAACAATGATCTTCAACAGGTTGTAATATGAATACAAGGTATTGAATGATAAGGCACAATTTAGATTATAGATTATAAATACAAGGTAATTCCACTTTTAATTCTAAGAATAATATTCTGCGTTTCTCAGATAAATATCTTCTTCTTATCTGTTATCTTGTTTACACACTTGATAACAGTAACTATTTAAAAACATGGCTGCGGTAAAATTTCTTATTCAGTACTTTTGTCTGAAGATGGTAACAACGCTGTTACCGAAACGTCAAACACTATTTGGATTTGGTCTTATTACCTTGTGTTTATGAATACAAGGTATTGTATGATAAAGCACAATTTAGATTATAAAAATACAAGTTAATAAGACCAAATACAAGTAAATAAGACCTAATCAAAATAATTTAATAGTGTATTATTTGAAATAGGTCATACACACTATTAAATTATTTGGATTAGGTCGTTATTTTCTTTTATTATATAATCCAAATTGTGCTTTATCAAGACCAAATCCAAATAAAGTGTGATGTTTCAGTAACAATGAAGTTGCTATAATGTCACTATTTATTTGGATTTGATCTTATTACCTTGTGTTTATAAGGTATTTGTTTGTATTCATATTTACAGCCTGTAGAAGGATGTTATTGTCTGAAAGCTCAAACCTTCTTCAATAAAGAAACCCGTCACTTTTAGCTTTGGTATCTTTTTAGCAAAGTAGATTGTAAATTAAATTTAATTGCCATCCATCGTTAAAATTGTACACAAATAAATTTACTGGCAATGCACTTCTTTTTAAATATCATCAAATATTATCTCTACAGACCTTACTGCAATGATATAAGTTATTGAATGAGAGGGCTTGGCTCATCAGTAGTGAACCCTCTCAGCGGTTTCGCCAAATTAATCTCTAGACCGTATATTCCAAACCAATCCAATACAATAGTAGAGCGATCTAGAGATTAATTTGGCGAAACCGCTGAGAGGGTTCACTACTGATGAGCCAAGCCCTTTCATTCAATAACTCGTATCATTGCAGTAAGGTCTGTAGAGATAATATTTGATGATATTTAAAAAGAAGTGCATTGCCAGTAAATTTATTTGTGTACAATTTTAAAGTAGATTGTACTAGTTATATGTCAGTAAATAATTCTAGGGCTTGTAGGAACTTTTGTATAAAATAAAATAATCCACACAGCATGTGGAGATCCATATAGGTTTAAATTAAAATTTAAAAAAATTAGAAGATATAAAAGAAATATAAGGACTAGAAATGTTTATTATTATTATTAGGCCAAATACAGCTTTCAAGATTTGAAAAAAAAAAAAGTGTTCAACAGGATTATTTTTTGTGAAGACTTATCAGTTTTATATTAATTTTTAAAAACTCAGAATTTACATTTTAGTCTGAAATGTACATGGTACACTCATGGACATAACATAGGGAAGTTGTTTCTTATCCCCTTGTGTAAAGATTACACGAATTCCATGCTCCTCGAGCTGATACACACATAGGGAAATGACTTTCCAGAATGGATGCAAGGTTTCCCACTATTTACTAAGTGTCAACCTGCAACCTCAAACTACATTATTGACTGTATTGATAAGCTCTACTCATCCTCAGCAGACACCATCTCAACCTCTACAGGCTCCTTGATACCCTGATATGATTGTTGAGTGGAGTTAAGAAAGAAGACTTAGGGAAGTGGAAAGTCTTTGATGTCACCAGTTATCTATTTTTTTGAAGGTGACAATTTTTTTTTACACTTGGTTATCTTGTGTGTCTTCAATAAAGGTCACAGTAATATCTTTCAGAGTTATTGTCTGAATCCCAAAGGTACAACTTTCGTGTAATCTTTACACAAGGGGATAAGAAACAACAACAACAACAACTTTCTATTTTGTCCATGAATGTATTTTAGCTTAATTAAAAACAAAACATTGCTAGTCCTTTTGTTATATAAAAAAAAAAAAATTGTATAAACCTTTAAATAAATAAGATCTTCACACAGTTCATTAAAATTTAAAACCACACAAAAATGTCTGAGAAAAACAAAAAAAGTTGAAAAAGCAAATCAATTAAAAATTCAAAAAATAAATATTTATTCAAATAAATAAACTACTACAAAAATATACGAGAGATTACTTTTAAAATACCAAAGCTATTTTTTAAAAATTAATAAATGCCAATAATAAAAAAAAAAAAAAGATAAAAAAAAAAGTTTAAAAATTCATTGAAAAAATTTTTTTTTTAAATTTGACCACGCCACAAATATCATTTAGGGGAATATAGATGGCGGTATTAAATAAGTATTAAGTTAGTTAAATATAGAATAAATTAGAATATATGATAAATTAAAAAAAAAACTAATTAAAAAACCAATGATATGATCATAAAATCTTTAGGAATTCTAAAAAAAAAAATGATTTCAAACAAAGATCATTCTATTTACATATAGACAAGAGAGAGCTCATTAAATCCTAATTTTGCCAATTGAGGAAAAAAAAATATTTCATTCCTTAATTTTTAGTAGTACCAAATAAATAATCCACATTTAATGTTGAATCTTACAACTTTTATTGCAATTAAAAAAAAAACTTTTGTTAATTGGAATTACTGTTAATTAGAACTAATTTAAAGCTTTTTCATTGAGTACCTAATTAAAGTTACATTATTATTTATTAGATTTGACACATATTGAATTAACACACACACACACATCACACTACACAAAAATCTAAAAAACAACATTTAAAATATTAGATATTGCACACCGACACATTTATAGCTTGACATAAATGCATATAGCTCTGAGGGTATTTAATCTATGCAACAATAATAAATATCTCTTGATATAATGGCTTATTTACAATTGAAAAACAATCATTGAAAGTTTTAATTAGGTACACAAGGTAATAAAACCAAATCAAAATAGTGTGTGAAGTTTCAGTAATAGGGTTGTTACCATCAGACAAAAGTTCTGTGTCTTAGTTTCTTTGTCTGATGATGGTAACAACATTGTTACTGAAACCTCACAGACTATTTATTTGGTCTTATTACCTTTTGTTTCTAATCTATAATCCAAATTGTACCTAATCAGATTCAATAAGGCAATTGGAATAAATCTCATACTTACCCATCTCAGTAAATACAAAGACAACTAAATACTCTAACTAAAAAGAAAAAAATAATAATATATTAAAAGGAGATTTGATTAGGTACAATTTAGATTACAGATTAGAAACAAAAGGCAATAAAACCAATTCCAAATAAGTGTGCGATGTTCCGGGAACGTTATTACCACCACCAAAGATCTGAATAAATAATTTTAAAAAACTGATAAGGCACAATTTGGATTATAGATTATAAACACAAGGTAATAAGACCAAATCCAAATAAATAAATAGTGTGTGACATTTCGGTAACAGCGTTGTTACCATCTTCAGACAAAAGTACTGAATGTACTTTTTTTTTCTACTTTGTACTAATTCAATACTTTTGTCTGAAGATGGTAACAAAGCTGTTACCGAAATGTCACACACTATTTGGATTTGGTTTTATTACCTTGAATTTTAAAAAACATTAAAAACTTTTTGTCTGATAATGATAATACTTACCTAAACATCACACACTATTCGATACCTTGTGTCTTTCTAAAAAAATGAGATTTGAAAATTAGGACATGATTAAGTAGAAAGAAGAAAAATAAGATAAAATTTAATAAATAAAAGTGGGAGAGAGAGACATAAATAAAACCAATATTACTTATTAATATCCATTTATAAAATTATCCCCTAAAGAGATAGAAACTTTTGAAAAAGCCAAAAAAGAAAAAAAAAAATCATGATTGCTGGAAAAATAAGTTAGTTATACGGTTTTTGTGAGCAAAATTGGATAAAACTTGTTTTCATTAAACATAAGGACTAGATCTCAACACAAACAATAATACAGTTAATTACTTTTAATCAATGGGGGGTCGGTGGAAGGCTGGTAAACCGTTTGGTTTTCGACCACTAGGACCCGGGTTCGAACCCGCATTGGACACTTTTTTCTGTTTAAAGAAAAAAAAAAAGCTCCAATGGCCCCGATTCTTGCAAAAGTCCAACCCCACCAGCGAGTGCAAGTAACCAAACGGGGCTCTGGCATTAGTAAGTGCAAAGTTGAACTGCTTTTCACATGTGTAGACATGTGGTGCACTTACAGTAAAAGCAGTCGCTAACTACCCACCATGATTATCATGGCCTGTACCACGTGTACTAGGGATAAGCAAAAAAAAAAAAAAAACTTTTAATCAAGGACAAGCTGGTAAAACCCCACTACCAAAAAAAAAAAAAAAAATGTTTCCAATTAAAAAAAATGGGTATATAGATTACTACAAGTTATTAAGACCAAATCCAAATAAATTGTGTAACATTTCGGTAACAGCGTTGTTACCATCTTTAGACTTAGCAGCACTTTTGTATGATGATGGTAACAACGCTGTTACCGAAACATCACACACTATTTGGATTTGGTCTTAATAACTTGTAGTTAAAATACTTTTATTTAAACCCCCCCTTCATTACCAGCATGTTCTCAATTAATGCCAAGTTCTAAACTGTATAGATAGGTTTTCAATTGAATAATGGTAAAACTTATTAAAGAGATACTATTTCCTCTCTAAATATATTATTGTACATAACAGTTAGAAGTGAAATTGTCAACTTTTTAATATACAATATGATTCAGATTTTACGTGACAAAAGTTAGAAAATAAAAAAAAATATTTTTTAAGTTGCCTTATTACAAGAATGTATACCCGTTTAAAAAAATAAACTCCCTTTATAATGGGGATGACAAAATTTATCATTATATCAGATCATAAAAAAAAAATACCAGAGAGAGCATTCACTTATTTACATATAACTGCCTTAATTACATATACACTTTATATATATAAAATTTTAAATCTTCTCACTACCATATCACAATTCTGTTGTTTTGCTCCAAATATAAATATTTTTACAAATATATATAAATAAATACTTATAAAAAAAATCTTCATGAAAAAATTTTCTAAAAAGCACTAATATCATATATTTAAAATACCTAAAAAAAAAATGAGTTAAAAAATAGAGAGCATAGTTTTAAATATTAAAAAATAAATACCTAAAAAGAGAGAGATATATATATATATAAAAGAAATTGAAAAAGTTGCTACAAGTTAAAATTGTTAGGAGGAACGTGATGTTTTAAGCCGGGCGAGGATAGCGCAAGATTCTTCGTAGAGGGCGAAGTGCAGGCCTGAGGCTACGGCAGCCTTGATGAGTGTAGGTTGGAAGCCTTTAAAGGTACCTTTGAGGCCCTCGTCACGTACTACCTGCTTTAGACACTGCCACAAACCTCTGTAGGACCTCACTGTACCGAAGGAACGCCTAGCATCCTCGAAGCCCACAATTTGTAGCCGCTTCTTGGCGAGATCTAAGGGATAGATGAGGGTCTTAGACACCATTCCTGCTGCAGCTCCGCAAAGAGAGCTCTTGGTCAGTCCTGCAAGCCCAGAGTAGAAGTTGACAACACACTAGAATCATGGCGCATCTTAGTTTTCTATTAATTTATGCCTAACTGTCTTTATTGTTTGAGGAAGAGCATTGCTCAATGCAAATATTTATATATAATTCTCTATTCATGATAAAATTGTAAAAAAAGTTTTAAAATTACAAATATATTCTCACAATTGGTTTCTTTTTTATTTAAAAAAAAGTTATCTTTCAAGCGAAAATCGCTCTTCAACGGGCTTACTAAAATATCAACTTTATCCTACCAGAAATATTTACAAATTATAGATTATCGCGCTTGAAAGCTAGCGTTTTTTTTATAAAAAAGAAACTCATTGTGAGAAAATATTTGTAATTTTAAAAAAAATATGTAATTCTACCTTCCTAAAAGCTAATGTTTCTTATCCCCTTGTGTAAAGAATACACAACTTCCACGAGTTCATGCTCCTTGAGCTGTTTTATGATAAGCAGCGGCCTCTCCAAAAGGTCCCGCTAATGTTCATTGTTTGCTTGAATACCATTTGAGATTCCATCTTTCACTGTAGTATAATTTCGGCTACCTGAACTCAGTAGTATTTAGTTTAAATATATAAGGATTAAAAGATTACATGAGGAGCTTCTTTAAAAAGAATCTCCTCATGTAATCTTTTAATCCTTATATATTTAAACTGTAGCATATATAAGCAGAATTCTCCAATACAGTATTAGAGCTCTAAGAGAAATTGGGTCTGGTAGATAAAATAGGCAAAACCCTAGGGAGGGTTCAACACTGATGAGTCAAGCCTTCCCAATATATGTCATAATTTGTACATAACTGGATGCAAACCCGCCCCAATATGTATGCAATGTATGTTTTAAAAGATTTTAATAAAGACAAGGCTTAAGAAATCTGGGAGAGAAAGGCCAAGAGAGGAAGCAATCATTAGCAGGTTTTATTATCCAGGAACTCATAAAACTGGGTTCAAGAACCTAGTATTTCCTGGGTCAGGTCAGGACAAGTCCAGAACAAAAGGACAGCAAAGGCCCAATCAGAGCATAGGAACATTAGTTAGGAACCAATGGGAATCGAGCACCCCTGGAAATTCATCCAATGGGAGCCCGGAATAGCTTTCGTCTTAAATCGGGAACGAAGTATAGGCAGTTAGGAGTGTGGGACCATAGAGTCAAGTTGGGACTTGGACAGCATCGAGCTAACACCTGGACCGTTGAAACCAGTTTGGAGCCAACCCCATCTTCTCCACCATCAGATAAGTCAATCCTCAATCATGTGAATAGATAGTTAATAGCCAACTCAAACCAATAGCTTCAACTCCTTTTCTCCCTAGATTGCTAGCCTTTTTCCACAACCAAAATCCTGTGTTTTCTCGTTATTTTCCTGTGAGAACACCTTAACACTTCAAACAACTGCGCCCACCACAATTCAATCATCAATCAATTCAACCCATCAATTTCAAAAGGTAATTCGCACCGATCCCACATATATATATTTTTTTCATCACAGTAAGGTAAGTAGAAGTTTATTTTATGTGAAAAAAACCATTTGTGCCTTAATGTTTTCATTTCCTATGTCTAGATGTGGTGTTATTGCTGATGTATATAGTTGTTTATTTATTTTGCATATTTTTCATTTATAAATTAATCTCATAATTTAGTCTGTGAAAATAAAAATATTAGACTGTTGACAAAAACAAAACTGAAAATAGTTGGCTTAATGTTATGTAGCTATGATATATATTTAATTGTGATGTTTATGTAATTTTGATCTTCATTTGAATAAAATATAAAAAGTTTAAATGTGTTTTAAACTTTAATAACAAGCACAAAACAATTGCTTTATATGAGAATCAATTATCTTTAAAAATTTAATCCCAATAGATCCAAAAGGCGGAAGAGAAATTTATTTAGCCAATGGTATAGACGGAAGAAGGCACTAGGAAACCACTACTGTATCAAGCACTGCTGAGAAAACTATGGATACAGGTCTAATTAGAGAATATTTGTCTATATGGTAGAGTCAATATATATCTATTGAACAGCTAAGATTCCTTTCATATTTGATATTACTGTAGAAGGCTTGTTATACCCTCGATGTGTTGGTAATAAAAGAAGACATTTATCCTTGGAGACTTGTTTGATTCTGTTGGAATATTTAATTTTATAAAAATAAATATATATATTCTGTGAGATTGGATATGATGATAACCTAATATAAAAAAGTTGTTGTTGTTAAAAAAGTGACAAACAAAACTTGATTACAAATATATATAGCCACTATTTTCTTTTGTATTTATTGTGTTTTCTTATTGTAATGTATGTATAATCTATATATATATAAAAATGAATGTCTGTGTGTGTGTCTGTGTGTGTGTCCTCTATGGATTCAAAAACCATACATCCAATCGCCGTGGAATTTTGGGATATTATTAGGTATATCCCCGGAAAGGTTTACGAAAAATAATTTCTTGAATATCTTTAATATCCTTAGAGTTATTTACAGATTTGTAGCTTTAACTCGCAAGCAGCGCCACCATTGAGACCGAGATAGGCTTAGGTTTTGGTCCACACCTGATGACCTTGGGTCTTTCAGGGCTAATATATTAAGTAAAACTAATTCAAATATTAGTGCTTTAGTGCTATCTCCTTGAGGTTACCGATTTAAAAGTTTAAATAATTATATATATTTATTTAATTATATATATTTAAATACTATATTATATACGGTATATATATATATACCGATTTAAAAGTTTATTTTCTAATTTTAGATTGTATAAGAAACATATTTTATTTCAAGTATTGTACTTTATTTTAAAAATTTAAATAATTGTGCAAGACGATATATACATGTATGATATATAAAAATCAAAAGAAATAATGAGTATCGTTTAAATATAAAATTCGAATAAATATAAATGCGATACTAAAAATTAAATTTCTATTCAATGAATTAAATTAAAAAAGTTTAAATAATTGTGCAAAACGCTATATATGATATATAAAAATCAAAAGAAATAATGAGTATCGTTTAAATATAAAATTCGAATAAATATAAATGCGATAATCATTTAACATAATTTGAGTATTTTTCAAGGGACCGGGAAAAAATGTTCACTAGCTAAAACGATGATTTTGTAATGTAGAAAATGAGGAAAGACAAAATTCAGGATGACACGGCACACAGGGACCGGGAAAAATGAGCACTTTATCGAGAGATTCAAATTTACAAGTTTCAAAATATCAAAATATATCTTTTTTTTTAATAAGTTTATAGAGAATTGTTTTAACAAATGTTCAAGGGACCGGGGGAAAATGAGCACTTTATCGAGAGATTCAAATTTACGAGTTTCAAAATATATATATTTTTAAATAAGTTTATAGAGAATTGTTTTAACAAATGTTCAAGGGACAGGGAAAAAATGTTCACTAGATAAAACGATGATTTTGGAATGTTGAAAATCAGGAAAGACAAAATTCAGGATGACACGGCACACAGGGACCGGGAAAAAATGTTCACTTTATCGAGAGATTCAAATTTACGAGTTCCAAATTATCAAAATATATATATTTTTTTTTAATGAGTTTATAAAGAATTGTTTTAACAAATGTTCGTTCGACAAACCTTTACTCAGGTAAAACCTCGGGCGAAGCCGGGTACATCCGCTAGTAAATAATACATTTAAAGGAGAAGTCTGTCAATCATCAAAAACAACAGATTCTAACAGTCAAACTCGACTTGATAGAAGCTAACAACAACATAAGGCACAATTTGGATTATAATAGCAATTCTTTTGTCTGGTATGCACAAAGGAACATGTGGCTATTGGACATGTGTCGGCCCAGGAGGCTGTTGTTGGGTGCTGTGCTACCTGGAGTATAGGAGCTCCATATATTATTTCTTCCTGTGGTGAATCTGTATAAGACTGGTGGTCTTAAGCTTTGTGTGTGTGTATTCTTTTGTTTGATGATGATAATGCTGTTACCAAAACATCACACATTTAATTTATTTGGATTAGGTCTTATTTTCTTGCAACAACCAAACTTCTTTTAAAAAAATAAAAAATAAATAAAAGACTGGCCTACTTTGGGACACATAATGATAGTATAAATGGATTAGAAAAAAAAAAAGATTTTAGGAAAAAAAAAAGAGGAAGATGTTCAATGAGCTGGCTAGAAGGAGTAAATCAAGATGGAAGGTCACTAGAACAGTGATAATCACTAACAGACTAAATTAGAGAATATTATTTGGGGATGTGATCTAGTTTCACAATTTTACATGTCATCCTTGCGTAGGGGCCATGCTAATCTCTATCGTTCCTATTTTAGTATATGTACTATCTGTTTTGTTTAAAGATAATATATCGGTGATTATATTACAGTCGAACTTGGATAATTCGAACCCCAAGGGACCATAAAAAAATTCGAATTATCCAAAAATTCGAATTAAAAACGGAAATTATAATTATAGGACATTCTGGGGACCAAGATAAATATTCGAATTAAAGAGGTTTTCGAATTAAAGAAGTTCGAATTATCCAAGTTCTACTGTATTACTTTACTGGTAAGGCACAATTTGGATTAAAGATTATAAACACAAGGTAATAAGACCAAATCCAAATAAATAAATAGTGTGTGAAGTTTCAGTAACAGCATTGTTACCATCTTCAGACAAAAGTACTGAATGAGAAATTTTACCACAGCATGGTTTAACGATAACAATCTAAACGAATCGAAGGTATATCATCATTATTAAGAGACTGTTTATAATGTGTATGTGTGCAAGAATTGAGGAATAATAAAATTATAATTGTAGCATTAAATTTTGCATCTTTTATTTTTCTTTTAAAGATATCTAAATATATAAAGTGCAATTTCTTATAAAATATACACAAGGTAATAAGACCAAATATAAATAAATAAATAAATAGTGTGCGACGTTTCGGTAACAGTGTTGTTACCATCTTCAGACAAAAAAAAGTACTTTTTTTCCACTTTTAATTCTAAGAATAATATTCTGTGTTTCTCAGATAACTATCTTCTTCTTATCTGTTATCTTGTTTACACACTTGATAACAGTAACTATTTAAAATATAACGCGGTAAAATTTCTTATTCAGTACTTTTGTCTGATGGTGTTAACAACGCTGTTATCGAAATATCATTCAGTACTTTTGTCTGAAGATGTTAACAACGCTGTTACAGAAATGTCATTCAGTACTTTTGTCTGAAGATGGTAACAACGCTGTTACCGAAACGTCACACTATCTATTTGGTCTTATTACCTTGTGTTTATAATCTATAATCCAAATTTTGCCTTATCAATCTTATAAAAAATAACTTTCACTATTATATCTTCACCCTATAATAGAAACTTATGTACCGCCGAACAAGCGTGTACAGATGTGATCTAGTTACTTTGTAACCTAAGTATGTCCAAGTAGAAGGAAGAAAGAACTCACCTGTCTTCTCCGTGGGCAGTCCAGAGGGGATAGCCAATTCGTACATCTGGGAGAAGAGCCGGTAGAAACCAAATTGGAAACCGGTCTGTGGGGCTATCTGGATCAGGGTGGGGGTGAGTCCTTTGAAGAAACTTCTGTAGCCCTCCTTGACTGCCATCTGTTTCATGGCGTGGGCCATCCCGTTGTACGTCTGTTGGGGGACACATCCTCTGTCTTAGACAGGACAGACACAACCTGAGTGGGTCATCACTCCATCTTCTTTCTTATCTCCACTCAATCATATTAGGGTATCAAGTTTGTAAAGCTTGAGACTTTTGATGGTGTCTGCCGGGGATGAGTAGAGCTCATCAATGGATGAGTCAATACAGTGAAGATTGTATCTTCATCATCTCCACACTCAATCATATTAGGGTATCAAGTTTGTAAAGCTTGAGACTTTTGATGGTGTCTGCCGGGGATGAGTAGAGCTCATCAATGGATGAGTCAATACAGTGAAGATTGTATCTTCATCATCTCCACACTCAATCATATTAGGATGTCAAGTTTGTAGAGCTTGAGACTTTTTATGGTGTCTGCCGGGGTGAGTAGAGCTCATCAATGGATAAGTCAATACAGTGAAGATTGTATCTTCATCATCTCCACACTCAATCATATTAGGATGTCAAGTTTGTAGAGCTTGAGACTTTTTATGGTGTCTGCCGGGATGAGTAGAGCTCATCAATGGATAAGTCAATACAGTGAAGATTGTATCTTCATCATCTCCACACTCAATCATATTAGGGTATCAAGTTTGTAAAGCTTGAGACTTTTGATGGTGTCTGCCGGGGATGAGTAGAGCTCATCAATGGATGAGTCAATACAGTGAAGATTGTATCTTCATCATCTCCACACTCAATCATATTAGGATGTCAAGTTTGTAGAGCTTGAGACTTTTTATGGTGTCTGCCGGGGTGAGTAGAGCTCCTCAATGGATAAGTCAATACAGTGAAGATTGTATCTTCATCATCTCCACACTCAATCATATTAGGATGTCAAGTTTGTAGAGCTTGAGACTTTTTATGGTGTCTGCCGGGGTGAGTAGAGCTCATCAATGGATAAGTCAATACAGTGAAGATTGTATCTTCATCATCTCCACACTCAATCATATTAGGATGTCAAGTTTGTAGAGCTTGAGACTTTTTATGGTGTCTGCCGGGGTGAGTAGAGCTCATCAATGGATAAGTCAATACAGTGAAGATTGTATCTTCATCATCTCCACACTCAATCATATTAGGATGTCAAGTTTGTAGAGCTTGAGACTTTTTATGGTGTCTGCCGGGGTGAGTAGAGCTCATCAATGGATAAGTCAATACAGTGAAGATTGTATCTTCATCATCTCCACACTCAATCATATTAGGATGTCAAGTTTGTAGAGCTTGAGACTTTTTATGGTGTCTGCCGGGGTGAGTAGAGCTCATCAATGGATGAGTCAATACAGTGAAGATTGTATCTTCATCATCTCCACACTCAATCATATCAGGGTATCAAGTTTGTAAAGCTTGAGACTTTTGATGGTGTCTGCCGGGGAAGAGTAGAGCTCATCAATGGATGAGTCAATACAGTGAAGATTGTATCTTCATCATCTCCACACTCAATCATATTAGGATGTCAAGTTTGTAAAGCTTGAGACTTTTGATGGTGTCTGCCGGGGAAGAGTAGAGCTCATCAATGGATGAGTCAATACAGTGAAGATTGTATCTTCATCATCTCCACACTCAATCATATTAGGATGTCAAGTTTGTAAAGCTTGAGACTTTTGATGGTGTCTGCCAGGGATGAGTCAATACAGTGAAGATTGTATCTTCATCATCTCCACACTCAATCATATTAGGATGTCAAGTTTGTAAAACTTGAGACTTTTTATGGTGTCTGCCGGGGTGAGTAGAGCTCATCAATGGATGAGTCAATACAGTGAAGATTGTATCTTCATCATCTCCACACTCAATCATATTAGGGTATCAAGTTTGTAAAGCTTGAGACTTTTTATGGTGTCTGCCGGGATGAGTAGAGCTCATCAATGGATGAGTCAATACAGTGAAGATTGTATCTTCTTCTTTCTTATCTCCACACTCAATCATATTAGGATGTCAATTTTGTAAAGCTTGAGACTTTTGATGGAGTCTGCCAGGGTGAGTAAAGCTCATCAATGGATGAGTCAATACAGTGAAGATTGTATCTTCATCATCTCCACACTCAATCATATTAGGATGTCAAGTTTGTAAAGCTTGAGACTTTTGATGGTGTCTGCCAGGGATGAGTAGAGCTCATCAATGGATGAGTCAATACAGTGAAGATTGTATCTTCATCATCTCCACATTCAATCATATTAAGGTATCAAGTTATCAAGTAAAGCTTGAGACTTTTGATGGTGTCTGCCAGGATGAGTAGAGCTCATCAATGGATGAGTAAATACAGTCAATAATGTGTTTTGGGGTCATCAGTCCATTATTATCCTCTTAAAGTCCTGTCAATTGCTTCAGCGAGACAGGGAGGTGACCAGAACAGGTAAAGTAGGTCTGGAGTCTTGAACTCCTTGTATTCTAGATATGAAGACTGTCTTACTAAGCCCAGCTAAATGTTAACAGGAAAAGACATATTCCTACCTGATAAGTGAAAAAGTCGAACTGCTTTTCACATGTGTAGACATGTGGTGCACTTACAGTAAAAGCAGTCATTAACTTCTTCCTGTTAGGTATATTAATTCAAAGAATTTTTCTCTATGTAAATAAATTATATAGATATATGAATAAATATAAATTGATGATGATAACATTAGCTAGCATATGATGATTAACAATTGGCAACTTAGTTAGTGCCTTCTTGATTCTTGTTTTTGTATTTTCTTCTTAATTCTTAAATTTTACTTTTGTAGTTACTATGCATAAAGATAACATTAAAAATATATTTAAGTAACATTTTCTCTTTTTTACCCCAAAAACACCAACACTTCCCACCATGATTATCATGGCCTGTACAACATGTACTAGGGGGAAAAAAAAAACCTTCTAATCTACAATCTAACACACACACACTAGATCAAGTTAAGAAAATGTCACTCACCTTGGGCTCCCCCTGTCCAACCAATCTGGTCCTCACCACGTCGAACGGCTGTGATGCCACAGTGGCCACGCACCCGGCCACACTGCCGCATAAGAAATGGGAAACTGGATCCTTGGAGCTGCCCATGGGTTGGGCCAACAGTCTGGTGAGCTCTTCAAAGGTCGCAAACTGTCATCAAACACACCCATTGGTCACAATTTGAAGTCACAGTACAATGAAAAATTTTCTGACAATGGTACTGCTTTCAAAATATAGGGCATTTGGTAGATTTGTAGTCTTTTTTTTTTCTTCTGAATAATTAAAATTGTGTATTAAAAAAAGTGGATGACCTGTTATGTAAATAGGTTAAATAAAAATGTTAAAGGTAAATATTTTTTAAAAAAGCTATAAATGCATTGCTATAAATTATAACCACTTGGACTTCACAGAAGTAAGAAGATCTTGATCCCAATATTGATGTGGTTTGAATAATATTGACACTGAATCCGATTCCTCTTAAAAGGACAAATAACCTCATCAATAGCCCGATTTCTCATCAGGTTTATAAAAGGAGAGAAATTTGTATAAGGTACAATTTTGGAGGATAGATTAGAAACAACACACAAGACTGATAAACAACAATTTGGATTATAGATACAAGAAAATAAGACCTAATCCAAATAAATTAATAGTGTGACATTTCAGTAACAGCGTTGTTACCATCATCAGACAAAAGAATAAATTTATTCTTTTTTTTTTCTTCATCTATTCTTTTGTCTGATGATAACAATGCTGTTATTGAAACGTCACACACAAATTTATTTGGATTTGGTTTTATTACCTTGTAATCAGTATTTTTGTCTAATGCTAACGCCCTTATCAAAATGTGAAGCCCAATTTATTATTTTTTGGATGTGTTCTTGATACCTTGTGTTTCTAATCTTTAAATCCAAATTGTACCTTATATAAAAAATAATAATAGAAAACTTGAGATTCCAAGAACCATACCAGGCATAGATATTACTAGGTACAGAATCCATTAAAAAAGAAAGGTGGCTTCTGATCTATTTTGTTTAAAGATAATATATCAGTGATATATTATTACTTTACTCTGTTTTGATTCGAAAACATTTCCAACGTTTTTATCATCATCTTTGATACAAAAAGGCTTGGTTTATAATGTGTAGGTGTGCAAGAATTGTAAAAAGAATAAAATAATTATAGTAGCATAAAAATGGGGTATCTATTTATCATTAAAGATATCTAAATAAATATAAAGTGCAAAATTTCTTATAAAATATACCTTTCACTATTAATGATAAGGCACAATTTGTATTATAGATTATAAACACAAGGTAATAAGACCAAATCCAAATAAATATTGTGTGACGTTTCGGTAACAGCGTTGTTACCGAAACGTCACACAATATTTATTTATTTGGATTAGGTCGTATTACCTTGTGTTGCACTATTAATCTTCAACCTATAATAGAAACATATCAGCTTCCAAAAGGAAACAGAACTAACAAGGAAGCTATGGCAAGTGACAGGAAGCCACAAGAGCTCAGCTTATAGCATCCTTTCCCACCTACTGATTCTTATGTAACAACAGACAAACATCTTGATGACATGGTACTCCAGATATTCTTAACTAGAGTAGAACCTCCCTTTAGCAGACACCTCTCCAACAAAGGACAGTTTTCATTTACAAAAATTACCATTTTTACTGATAAGGCACAATTTGGATTATCTATATATATAAAAATGAATGTATGTGTGTGTGTCTGTTTGTTTGTTTGTTTGTTTGTCCTTTATGCCTGACCAAACCACTCATTGGATCGCCATGAAACTTTGGGAAGTTATTTAGTATAGTACTGGGAAGGTTTCTAGCAAATAAAATTTTTGAAATAACTTTTCGCCTAGAAATAATCAAGATAAATATTCTAATTTATCTGTTATAATTCAACAATCTGATCTAAATATTATCATGATGATACGATGATTTTGTAATGTAGAAAATTAGGAAAGACAAAATTCAGGATGACACGGCAATTTATTTGAGACAAGAATAATGATACAATTCAAAGGCAAGATACTATTCCTTTAACTTCCAATTACCGAGGGAACCAATTAATATTGATTTTATTCAACTTATCGAGTATTTTTCAAGGGACCGGGAAAAAATGTTCACTTTATCGAGAGATTCGTTAAACAAACCTTTACTCGGGTAAAACCCGGGCGAAGCCGGGTACATCCATACAAGAATAATGATACAATTCCAAGGCAAGATACTATTCCTTTAACTTCCAATTACCGAGGGAACCGATTAATATTGATTTTATTCAACTTACCGAGTATTTTTCAAGGGACCGGGAAAAAATGTTCACTTTATCGAGAGATTCGTTAAACAAACCTTTACTCGGGTAAAACCCGGGCGAAGCCGGGTACATCCATACAAGAATAATGATACAATTCCAAGGCAAGATACTATTCCTTTAACTTCCAATTACCGAGGGAACCAATTAATATTGATTTTATTCAACTCATCGAGTATTTTTCAAGGGACCGGGAAAAAATGTTCACTTTATCGAGAGATTCGTTAGACAAACTTTTACTCGGGTAAAACCCGGGCGAAGCCGGGTACGTCCGCTAGTCTTCTATATAAATGGAAATTTCATAAGTGGTGTTCGCTAAAAACTTTCGTTACAATGCATCAATTTCGACCAAATTTTCAACATTTATGTAAAACGAGATGGAGCAGGTTTTGCTTAACATCAAAATATTTTTCCTAACTTTAAAATACATAACTTTGCTGTTATCGATAAAATACAAAAAAAAAATTCAACAGAGTTAATTTTATTTATATATAAATACAAAAAAAAATTCAGCAATTCATTCAACTCAATCTAAAAAAATATTCAAAACAAGCAATTTTAAGATAACACCATATGTAAAACAGTCGGCCAAGAAAACAACGATATTACATCTTTCTCACATATTCACACACAATCTTGATTAATAATTAAAACTAATCTTTAGCATTGTTTATTATACTTCATAATATATAATATTCGTTAGGCAAACTTTCACTCGGATAAAACCCGGGCGAAGCCGGGTACACATCCGCTAGTAGATTATAAAACACAAGGTAATCAGATCAAATCCAAATAAATAGTGTGCGACATTTCAGTAACAGCGTTGTTACCGAAACGTTACACACTATTTGGATTTGGTCTGATTACCTTGTGTTTACCATTTTTACTATTTAGTAACTCTCCGGTAAGAGGACACCTCTCTGTAAAGGACAGTTTGGCTCTGCAATTAGGTGTTGTCCTTTACAGGGAGGTAGTTCTACTGTATATATTTTTAGAAACCACGAGCACACTCAGTCCTTCAGAATCAATGTTAAGATTAGAAAAGACGAATTAGGGAAGTCCATAGGGTCATCTAGTGTTAACTGGCAAAACTGCAGAGAGAGGGTTCAACCCTTCTTTCTTATCTCCACTCAATCACACTAAGGTATCAAGCTTGTAAAGCTTGTTGATGGTGTCTGTCGGGGAAGAGTAGAGTTCATCAATGGATGAGTCAATACAGTCAATAATATGTCTTGGGTTGCAGGCTGACACTTAGTACATAGTGGGAAAACCCTGCAACCATTCTGGAAAGTCATTGTCCGTAGATGACCAGACTTAAGTCTGGAAATCAAAGACTTGTTCTCTTGGAAGGACAGAACCAGTGCTTGTCCCTCCTGCGCTGTACCAGTCATGTGCAGCATCAGATTTCCATTCCTGCAGGCATTGGGTTTTAATGGTACGGAGGAGGTCTCTTTTGTCGGTTCAACCCCTGGTGCACTAGTTGGACTCCCTCAGATTTTCTCTATTTATAGTAAAATAAAGATGGAAGGAGAAATTTTATTTGGAAAAGAAATATGCTAATATAGATAATTTATCCTCAATACAGTAGAACCTCCATGAGAGGATACTTGCGTTAGAAGACACCTTTTTATAAAGAACAGTTTTCATTTGCAAAATTATCATTTTTACTATTTAGCAACTCTCTGGTAGGAGAATACCTCTCCCTAAAGGACACTTTGGCTCTGTAACTAGGTGTTGTCCTTTACAGGGAGGTTATACTGTATATACAGTAGAACCTCCCTTTAACGAACACCCTGCTAAAGGATAGTTTTCATTTGCAAAATTAACATTTTTACTATTTAGCAACTTTCCAGTAAGAAGACACCTCTCCCTAAAGGACACTTTGGCTCTGTAACTAGGTGTTGTCTTATACAGAGAGGTAGTTCTACTGTATAATTATAGATGGTGAAAACTCTTGTTTATAATTTGTACATCTCTTGGATGGTCTGCCATCTATAAAAGATTATACAGGAACCAATATCGGATAGAA
>CP092878.1:13857313-13891880 GCA_030710605.1 Cordylochernes scorpioides | reverse complement strand
AAATGGCTGAAGGTCAGTAATTCCATCTTATAATGGCTGTCTTTGTCTGGGCTTTGGTATATACACTCTGTTTGATGGGGGGTCGGTGGAAGGATGGTCTAAACCATTGGTTTTCGACCACTACGACCCGGGTTTGATTCCCTCATTGGGAACTTTTTTACGTTTAAAAAAAAAAAAATGCTTCAATGACCCCCGATTCTTGCAAAAGTCCAACCCCACCAGCGAGTGCAAGTAACCAAATGGGGCTCTGGCACATTTGTAAGTGCAAAGTCGAACTGCTTTTCACATGTGTAGATATGTGGTGCACTTACAGTAAAAGCAGTCACCTACTTCTACCCACCATAATTATCATGGCCTGTACCACATGTACTAGGGATAAGCAAAAAAAACAAACTCTGTTTGATTTATTGTGAAAGAAACATTCGTGTCTTAATGTTTGCATTCGTTATATATAGATGCCGTGTTATTGCTTTGTATTAACTCTGTAAAACCACTTTTTACATATCGTATTTTATATATTCAAAAATATTTGGGGGGGCCATGTGTGTAGTTTTGTTACATTTTATATATTTGCTCTATTTATAAAATATAATATTCACACTGCAATAGAACTCGCTAAATTGTAAGATTATAAACTCAAAAGGAGCTTCTTCTATAGAACATGTTTATTTTTCAATAGCCATAGTCAATTAATGCAATAGCCATGAATCACAATATTCTATCTCAGATACATCCCTCATTTTTGCTTATTTCTCAACTTTATACTAAGATTGTTTACCTTACTCTAATACAAGGATTTACATAACTGGTTTATTTTGTAATTCTACCTGAGTTACAATATTGTATATATCTTGGCTCTCAATGTACGTCTATATAATTGTACACCTGGTCTTTACCCCCGTTGAAGAACGATGTCTTTGGAAACCTAGCGAAATAAACATGTTCTATAGAAGAAGCTGAGTTTATAATCTTCTTCTTCTTTCTTATCTCCACACTGGGTGAAGTAGAATGTGTCTGCCTTTGTCATTAAGACTGGGAGCACTACTCAGTGGCAGGCCGACTTAGCTCCAAAAGAAATGGCCGCCTCTGACATGAGGAACAGACGCCATGTGCAGCTGCTCCTAACATGGAGTACAAACGCTGCTCTTCCTGTATACCTGGATCAGGAGCCCTTACAGGGTACTATCAGCCAGGCCAGCTGAACCCAGGTTTTTTAGTGAGCTTGTTACTGCTCCCCCTCCTCCTTTTCATCCGGGCTTGGGACCGGCAAAGGTTTATAGGCAAAGGCAAAGTTTATAATCTTAATATATAGTTATGGTAATGTTGATGTCTACATCTTAACCAGAATTCACTAAAGTAGATCTACCTCTCTGTAAAGGACAACACCTAGTTACAGAGCCAAAATGAGAGATGTCCACTTACCAGAGAGTTGCCAATTAGTAAGAATGGTCATTTTGCAGATATAAACAGACCTTTGTAGAGAGATGTGTTCTCTAGAGAGTGTGTCCTCTCATGGAGGTTCTACTATATTCAATGAGTCCATGCTCCTCGAACTGTTTGATGATAAGCAGCAGCCTCTCCCAAAAGTTCTGTCCTACTATATTTTGTCTGGATATATGAGGCCTGTGGTAAAATGAAGCTTTACTGTACATATTTAGTTTGTTTGGCTGTATGTATGTAAATAAGTTGTCAATGTTTATATGTAAATAAGTTGTCAATGTATGTATGTAAATAAGTTGTCATGTATGTAAATACGTTGTCAATGTTTATATGTAAATAAGTTGTCATGTATGTAAATAAGTTGTCAATGTTTATATGTAAATAAGTTGTCAATGTTTATATGTAAATAAGTTGTCAGGTATGTAAATAAGTTGTCCCACCACCCGGTGTGTTGGACAGTTGGTGGAGTGGAGCTGGTGCCACTGAGAGAGGAGGAGATTGTGGTGGAGGAGGCCGCTGAGGAAGTGGTTTCTCCGCCGTCTCCTCCCTCATCCCCTGTGACAGTCCCTGCCCCCTCCCTGCGCCTCCAGGTGGCCGACAAACCCATCCGGGAGATGTAAGTCCCCTTTTCTCAATAGTACAGTAGAGTTCAGTCTTCCATGAGAGACACTACAGCTTAAAAATATGGCTAAACCTGGTATCTTCTGAAGGTATTGGTCTCTTATCAGATTGTTTTTTTTTTTTGCTTATCCCTAGTACATGTGGTACAGGGCATGATAATCATGGTGGGTAGAAGTTATGCGACTGCTTTTTACTGTAAGCGCACCACATGTCTACACATGTGAAAAGCAGTTCGACTTTGCACTTACAAATGTGACAGAGCCCCGTTTGGTTACTTGCACTTGCTGGTGGGGTTGGACTTTTACAAGAATCGGGGGCCATTGGAGCATTTTTTTGTAAAATCAGAAAAAAAGTGCCCAATGCGGGAATCAAACCCAGGTTGTAGCGGTTGAAAACCAACGGTTTATACCACCCTTCCACTGACTCCCGTTATCAGACTGTTGTCATGTCAGGTCAAGTTATGAGGAGTCTTTCTTACCTTAACACAGTCTCTGACTATAATTTAATAATATCAAATAAAAATTGGTGCAAGAAACTTAACCCAGGATTGCTGGTTTATATTATTAAGTTTTAGGCCGTGTTCTCTCATTAGAGGTTCTACCGTGCCAGGAAATGGCATCAAGGTTTTGGATAAATTTATCAATAACAAGTAGCTAGTCAAAGATTTGAAAGCTCTAATTTATTGGCCAATGGGAGCTCACTGTACTACCAGTTCAGCACAGTTGTTGGGAATATATCGCTTACAAATGAAAAAGAAGATGACTAGAAGCAATGGTTGTTAGGTTTATCCACCGTATATAACCTGTTTAGTTATTGGATCTTTCTATCATTGTATTTTATATCTACACTCGCATGGACAAAACTTAGGAAGTGGAAAGTCTTTGATTTTGCCGGTCTCATCTTGAAGGAGACAGGTGATTTTATTCACACTTGGTTATCTGGTGTGTCTTCAATAAAGGTCACTGTAATATCTTTCAGAGTTAGTGTCCAGATATACATGTTGAAAGGTACAACTTCCTTAAGTTTTGTCCATGAGTGTATATCACCCTGTTTTCCAGAATGAGTGGCTATTATAAAAGCTTTTGTTATGATACTACACGCAGCAAATAAAACTCCCAATTTTACCTGGTGAGGGCTCACTTGGGGGATGTACATTGAAGAGATTCTTCAAATGCTCCTCTTTTTTTTTTTAATGAAAAAGGAACTTGATGCAATTTGAACTTTGTTTTTAATTACAAGAAAATAAGGCCAAATCCAAATAGTGTGTGACGTTTTGGTAACAGCGTTGTTACTATCATCAGACAAAAGAATAAAATGTCTGAATAAACTTTGTCTTTAATTATAATGGCAATAATCCTATATATATATATACAGAGTAGAACCTCCCTGTAAAGGACAACACCTAATTGCAGAGCCAAGCTGTCCTTTAGGGAAAGGTGTCCTCTTACTGGAGAGTTTCTAAATAGTAAAAATGGTAATTTTGCAAATGAAAACTGTCCTTTGAGAGGTATCTTCTAGAGGGGTGTCCTCTCCTGGAGGTTCTACTGTATATAGATGGATGTGAAAATTCAAAACTATTTTAAATGCGTAAGATTCTTTTTTGAAATTAAACAATTTCTACTGCCCTTACTGCAATGAAAAAATTTAATGGGAGGGTCTGGCTTCATCAGTGGTGAACCCTTCCAGCGGTTTTTTCCATTGCAGTAAGGGCAGTAGAAATTGTTTAATTTCAAAAAGAATCTTACGCGTCTAAAATAGTTTTGAATTTTGATAACAGATGTAATGATAGTGCATCATAGTATAAATAGATGTGTTATTTGTGTTACTTTCTGGTTTTATTACAATTTCAGCGGTTTGGGCAGGACCCAGGAAGACTTCCAGCGCATGCCGGACAGCTACAATGGTGCAGTGAGGGATACCTACAGTTGGGGACAGACCATCCATGAGGTGGACGTCAAAATCAAGGTAACCTCCCTTGATGCTGTGTATTATAACCAAATCTTGATTGTTTCTTATTCCCTTGTGTAAAGATACACAAATTCCATGAGTTGATGCTCCTTCAGCTGTTTGATGATAAGCAGCAGCTTCTCTCAAAGGTCCTGGTGTTATGTTTCTTCCATGTATATATATACTTTTGGAATAAATTAACACAAAGCAATAACGCGCCATCTATACATATAAAACAAAAGGACCCAAAAGCGCGAATGTTTCTTTTATACATAAAACGAACTTCTACTGTCCTTACTGCGATGAAAAAATATATTGGGAGGGCTTGGCTCATCAGTGGTGAACCCTCCCAGCGGTTTCGCCAATTTAATACACCAGACCGCTTCTCAGAGCTCTATTACTGTATTGGATCATTCTGCTTTTATATGCTACACTGAAGGATGGAATCTTAGAAATGGTTTTCAAGTAAACTATGGACATAAGCTTATAGGACAGTAGAATTACATTCAAATATTTGCTTCGAGCAATGCTCTTCAGCAAACTATAAAGACAAGGCCATTAGGAATAAATTAACACAAAGCAATAACGCACCATCTATACATATAAAACAAAAGGACCCAAAAGCGCGAATGTTTCTTTTATACATAAAACGAACTTCTACTGTCCTTACTGCGATGAAAAAATATATTGGGAGGGCTTGGCTCATCAGTGGTGAACCCTCCCAGCGGTTTCGCCAATTTAATACACCAGACCGCTTCTCAGAGCTCTATTACTGTATTGGATCATTCTGCTTTTATATGCCATACTGAAGGATAGAATCTTAGAAATGGTTTTCAAGTAAACTATGGACATAAGCTTATAGGACAGTAGAATTACATTCAAATATTTGCTTCGAGCAATGCTCTTCAGCAAACTATAAAGACAAGGCCATTAGGAATAAATTAACACAAAGCAATAACGCGCCATCTATACATATAAAACAAAAGGACCCAAAAGCGCGAATGTTTCTTTTATACATAAAACGAACTTCTACTGTCCTTACTGCGATGAAAAATTTGGGTCCTTTTGTTTTATATGTATAGATGGCGCGTTATTGCTTTGTGTTAATTTATTCCTAATGGCCTTGTCTTTATAGTTTGCTGAAGAGCATTGCTCGAAGCAAATATTTGAATGTAATTCTACTGTCCTATAAGCTTATGTCCATAGTTTACTTGAAAACCATTTCTAAGATTCCATCCTTCAGTGTAGCATATAAAAGCAGAATGATCCAATACAGTAATAGAGCTCTGAGAAGCGGTCTGGTGTATTAAATTGGCGAAACCGCTGGGAGGGTTAACCACTGATGAGCCAAGCCCTCCCAATATATTTTTTCATCGCAGTAAGGACAGTAGAAGTTCGTTTTATGTATAAAAGAAACATTCGCGCTTTTGGGTCCTTTTGTTTTATATATACTTTTGGGTTAAGTATTTAAGATGGCGTGTGGAGTAAATTAAAATTATTTTATTGACACTTAGACAATTATAAAAAAAGGCATCTCCTTATCGTGCAACTGAAAGTTGCTGATGGCTTGCGCCATCTATCGGAATAAATATCAACTATTCTCGTTGATTTTTTAATTATTCCTGAATTGGCCAAATACCCATTCTTGATTAATCAAGAAAAAGGAACTCTGGAATAATTAAAAATCAATGAGAATAGTTGATATTTATTCTGATAGATGGCGCAAGCCATCAGCAACTTTCAGTTGCACGATAAGGAGATGCCTTTTTTCATAATTATGCACCTTATCCCAATACAATATCACATTTGTGCTATTTTTTCACTTAGAAAATTGTTACAAAAATTAAATGAGAGAATATATAATAAGTAAACAAAGATGATAAATGCTCTTATTTACAATTTAGTGATATACAGCTGTGTTCTCAGTAGGTACAGATCTCCTCCGTACCATCAAAACCCAATGCCTGCAGGAATGGAAATCTAATGCTGCACATGACTGGTACAGAGCAGGAGGAACAAGCACCGGTTCTGTCCTCCCAAGAGAACAACAGTCTCTGATTTCCAGACTTAAGTCTGGTCATCTATAGACAATGACTTTCCAGAATGGTTGCAAGGTTTTCCCACTATGTACTAAGTGGCAACCTGCAACCCCAAGACATATTATTGACTGTATTGACTCATCCATTGATGAGCTCTACTCTTCCCCGGCAGACACCATCAACAAGCTTTACAAGCTTGATACCTTGGTGTGATTGAGTGTAGGAGATAAGAAAGAAGAAGACAGGTTAAATCAACTTTTAGTTGATTTCTGTTCCACTAGATGGCGCTCTGCTATCTAAAAAAAATCTCATGTGAGAGGTCAGGATATGCCTATTTAGTTTTTGTTGTAGGTGATCATCTTAGAAATTCCTAAGAGAAAATATGTAAAATTGTTCTAGCTGTTTGATTTAGAAGTTGTATATGCAAATTTCTTTTTGTAAAAATATATATATATTTTTAATGTTTTGTATATCTAAAAATTTGTATGTGGAGAATAGATGATGTTTCTTTGAGTTGCTTGTTAAGTGTAAATAAGTGTGGAAGCTATGTATAATAAATAATTTTTTTAAGATAACAAGAAGTCTTTTTGATTTTTTATTGAAGATCTTCTTTAAAAAAAAAGGTAAATATAAATCTCTGCACAACAACAAGTTTTTAATATCAATACCTGACCTTTACAGTAGCCAAAACAAAAATAAACAGGAACTGGAGGATCCCACCTAAGCACAGTTGGTACAGTGGAGTGGACCCAGGAGGAGCTCTGAACATCAGAAATAGACAGCATCAAACAACACTAACAAGATTTAGAACAGGCCATCTCAAGCCATAACAAAATCTACCCCACTTGCCCAAAATGTAGCTTGGCAGCTCCAGAACACATTTTAGCTTGCATTAGATGTACTAAACAGGACCTTTGGGAGAGGCTGCTGCTTATCATAAAACAGCTCGAAGAGCATGAACTCATGGAATTTGTGTAATCTTTACACAAGGGGATAAGAAACAACAACAGCATACCTCACCTTTTTTTTTTTGTTCTATTTTTAAAATTATTTTTTTGCACACATGTTCAGCATATTTGTTCTGAGTAAAATGTGTGGGCAGGTGGAGTCCTACGTGACAGCTGGGAGGATGGTGAGGGTTAACATCGGAGCAGATCACCTGCGAGTGGAGGTCAACAACAACCAAGATGGCGGCTGGTCCACCATAGTAGATGGGGACCTGGCCTGGAAGGTCAACACAGAGGAGTCCTTGTGGACTCTAGTACCAGGGGATCACATCCATGTAAGTCTTGTCATACCACTGCTAGATCTTGGGAGTATCACCCATCTATCTCTGACAAGTTCTTCCATTGTTCTTTCTTATACCAACATTGAACCTCTTTTACTTAACTGTGTTTATGATAAGGTACTATTTGGATTATAGATTTATAAGGTAATAAGACTAAATATACAAATGGTGTGTGATGTTTTGGTAACTACATCGGTGGAAGGCTGGTTAAACCGTTTGGTTTTCGACCACTAGGACCCGGGTTTGATTCCCGCATTGGACACTTTTTTCTGTTTAAAAACGCTTACAGAAAAAGCAGTCGCTAACTACCCACCATGATTATCATGGCCTGTACCACGTGTACTAGGGATAAGCAAAAAAAAAAAACATTGTTGCCTAAATATCACACACTATTTATTTATTAGGATTTGGTTTTATTACCTTGTAAAGCTAATCTATAATTCAAATTGTGCCTTATCATGGATTATCATATGGTCTTATAACCTTATGTTAACTGACTTTAAATCAGCATTGGGTTTAAAAATGAGTTACTTCAATCTTTTTAGAATATTTTGTTTCAATGTTTGAGCGACCCGCTGTCTCCCTTTTCAAGAAAATCTATTTTTGATAAAGCTTACTTGAAAAAAGCAACAGTGGTTTGCCACCGAAAGATTGGAATGAAGCATAAAGAAGAGAGAGAGAAAAAAAGAAAGGTTGTGGTAAATCATTTTTAAACTCAATTATAGAGTCCAAACTGTAAAATGGTGTTTTCTATAATATTCAACACTTACTTCAATTCAACCTTTTTTTTCTTCTCTTTTTTTAAATCCCAATCAGCCTATTTACATTAATTTGTTGTTGTTTCTTATCCCCAAAGATTGCACAAATTCAATGAATCCATGCTCCTCGAGCTGTTTGATAATAAGCAGTGGCCTCTCCAAAAGGTCCTGTTTAATACTTCTAATGCAAGTCAAAATGTATTTTGGTGCTGCAGGTACCAAGCTACATTTTGGACAAGTGGGGGTAGATTTTGCTGTAATATAAATAAATAATAATTGAATAAATGAACTATAATCTCATTATATATTCATTACCAATTTTAATTCAACCTTAAAATTCTGATCACTTAGGGTGTTGAATTAAAGAAGTTGAACTGTAATCTGTATATATTTACCATGTGTATATAATCTTTCTCTATATTTACCCCTTTGTATATTTCCCACTTTCATAGGTTTCTCCGTCTTGTAACCCCAAAGGAGAATCCTCTGTAAGACCTGTGTGTCTTAATAAAGGTTTTTGTGTGTGTGTGTAATTTGGTCTGTTTTAAATTTGTATATATGCCACGTATTATAATTTTGCGGGAGGAAGAAGCTATCAAAACCTGTGCAAAGAGGGCAAATCCTCTCCCATTTAAAAAAATGCATTAAAGTAATGCATTTTTGCTTATCACACCCCTGTACTGATGAGGGCCTTAGTCTGAAACCAATGATATACAGGTTGTTGGCTTTTTGTCTGGATTTACCAGAACTGGTGTTGTGGTACATTATTACCCCACCATTACATTCTGTAGTGGGGTGATAAAACAAAATGAATTGTTTTTTGATGCATATTTGATATCTCTCTCTTCTTTTTGTGGATGTTGAAGATCTCCTGCATAGGTGTTTGTTTCCCTTCTCAAATACTCTCTGTCCTACAAGTAAGTGTCAGCCAGATAGATCAAATATGCAAATTAAAACCTGAACTAAATTGCATAATAGGGGTCAAAACTACAACAATGAAACCTTCCATATCCAATTCTAAGTTGTGTTCAAGTTTTATTGGGGTATAGGTCAAATGTTATTTAAAAGTATGTGGTACAAACACAAATAAACAAAAATTTCTTTTTTAAATAAATAATTTTAATTAATTTTTTTGGATAAAGACATGTATCTTGTGGATTAGTATAAATGTACCAATTTAATGTCCTGAAGTTTCAAATCTTAATGAATTCCCCATCATGAAGGAAGTGTTGTGCTGAGTATATTTACATATGTGCTGTGAGGAAGACACAACTGATGTGGCAGGTGAACCTGGAGAAAGTCCAGGAGCGCTGGTGGGAGTCCTTGCTCAAGTCCGAGCCCACCATCGACATCCAGAAGATTGACAACAGCCGTCCATTCTCGGACCTGGACGAGGCCGCCCAGTACAAGATAGAAGAACTGATGTACAACGAGAGGCAGAAGGCTCTGGGCCTGCCTTCGCCCCAGCAGGACGTGAGTGTTGTAGTTCTCTCTGTGTTAGTGTGGGCTCACTGTCGGGACTAGCTAGCTTGATGGTGAGGATGCTTACATCCTCAGCCTTATGTCAGAGGACTTCTCAACAATCTCTCTCCAGATCTCCTTGGCGGTGGAAAAATACTTTACTTTCACACAACAGCCTGTTAAATAGGACTCTTCTTTCATCGTTGGCAGTCTCTCTTGTTTGATCTAGTTCCATAACATCTCTGATGTGATCCGTCCATCTTTTCTCGAATTCTCCCCATGTTCCCTTTATCCTGCCCTGTGGAATTTACAGTTCCTCCTAGTGACATTCTAATTGGTAATTTTATTCAAGAAAACTCACCTTCCATCCTCCTGTTAATAAGCTGTTTAACAGCAGCATTGTTAGAAAGACCTCTTTAAAAATCCTGACCCGGTTGATAGACCTCAGCAAGGGTCCCACTCCAGGGATACGGTGGAGCTGCGTCTGTACTCATGTTAGAGTCAGTAGCAAAGGCGTCTGCTTCCATGTAAAGGAACAGCATCAAATTACAGGCAAAGTATGCCTGAATCATGGTGCCATGATCAATGAAAGCTGCACCCCTACACCCCATTCCATACTCATGGAATTTGTGTAATCTTTACACAAGGGGATAAGAAACAACATAAGCTGTTTGGTTAGAGGATGGTCCTTCTTGCCACTGACCAGGGAAGTCTCCTCCAACACCACTGTCTATATATATAGAGGAAATGAAATCATCGGAGCACAAATATTTCTTTCACACATAAAACAAACTTATACTGTCCTTACCGTAATGAAAAAGTTTGTTTTATGTGTAAAAAGAAACATTTGTGCTCAAATTTCCTATATATAGATGGGGGTCTATCTTTCAAAAGTTTTCTGTCACTTACCATAGGTTATTAGCACAGCTAGGGGAAATCTAAAATCCTACACTCTCTCTCTCTCTTTTTATTTTGATTGTTTCTGAATCTCCATATATAAAATGTTACAGTAGAACTACCTCCCTGTAAAGGACAACACCTAATTCCAAATTCATGATAAATTGGGATCAAGTCAATATTATAGTAAGCCTGTTGAAGAGCGATAACACTTGAAAGCTAGCGTTTTTTAAATAAAAAAGATACTCATTGTGAGAATATATTTGTAATTTTAAACCTAATTCCAAAGCTAATGTGTCTTTTAGGGAGAGGTGTCCTCTTATCCGAGAGCTGCTAAATAGTAAAAATGGTAATTTTGTTGATGAAAACTGGTCTTTTATAGAGAAGTGTTCTGTAATGGAGGTTCTACTCTACTAGCAGACTTGGTTCTGCCTGTGTGGAAGTTTGCCCAGTTAATAGTGTCTTAACAAATGATAGTTATTGTGGATATATCATCAGTATATTACATTAGAATCTCCCATGAGATACTACAGCCTATAAACATACCTAAACCTGTACTCTCATGAAGGTAGTCTTATCAGAGATGACCTCATATCAGGCAAAGTTAAGAGAGGAATCTTCCAAACTGAAACAGAGCCTCTGATGAGAGACTACCTCCTGGAGAGTCTACTGTAATTTAAAGTACAAGTAAACAGACCCATCACTAACTCTAATGACATACAGTAGAACCTCCATGAGAGGACACCCATACTAGAGGACACCTCTCTATAAAGGACAGTTTTCATTTCCAAAATTACCATTTTTACTATTTAGCAACTCTCCGATATGAGGATACCTCTCCCTAAAGGACACTTTGTCTCTGCAACTAGGTTTCCTTTACAGGAAGGTTTTACTGTGTATATATATATATTTGGGAAATTTTGACATTTCAGTAAGGGGTTGATCTTGGTCTGATGTTATTAAAATGCATTGATTACATTTACCTATTCAAATTTTTAAAATGAGCATTTTTTAATATATGATGAATATGGCATATATGACATGTTTTTCTTTTTAGTAGATTAATATCCTTCCAGCAAAATGTCCCCTAAAGGACACTTTGGTTCTGTAATTAGGTGTCCTTTACAGTGAGGTAGTTCTACTGTATTTACATAATGGAGGGATATCTGTCGGACAATCTTCCATTCATTGTTAAACCACACATTGCCCAACTGCGAGTACTTTACACATTCTTCCGGGAAAATCACAAGAACATTTTCGGAGAAGCGGAACTGTTATGTAAGCTCTGTAAGCAGAAAATGAACTCCGAAATATCTCACATTTTTTCCACTGTACAAGTATTTCAGATGAAAGAAAAACATTTATTTCGAAACAGGATAATAGATTCCTGGACACAGTTGAGGATATCTTAACAAACTACATAACAGATAGAAAGTTTTCATTGGATCTATGTGGGTTTTACAAGGCAGTGAATAAAAAGGCATCGTTACTGTTACTTTGAATTGAGTGAATATGTGTATATATATTATTTTTTTGTTGTTCACTTCTTTATCTCTTTCTTACTTTGCTTCTTGGATCCTGCAGTCGAGTATTTTGTAAGACTTTGGGTCTTAATGGGGGCTTTTGTTGTTATGTTGTATATATGTATATGTATGTATATATCATACTTACATAATCTTTTTCTTCTTCTGTATATTCCCCACTTTCACAGGCCTATCTCTCTTGTAATCTCGGGGAGAATCCTCTATAAGACCAGTGTGTCTTATTAAAGGCTTTTGTGTGTGTGAATTTACATAATGAGGCACCTCTCCCTTTAATTATACATCAGAACAATTGAATTGTTTCTCACCCCGGTAGAAAACTTGACCAGTGATTTTAAAGAATTTACATATATGTGCTCCCCCTACATGTATCCCTACAGTATAATAAACCTGCCATGTAACTGAAGTGCGTGTGACAGAAAATCAATACCATCCTGAAAGAAGCCTGGAACAAAGATGGCTCTCCATTCCAAGGGACGGAATTTGACCCGACCACAGTAAACATCTCCAATCCACAAGACCTGGCTGCTCAATTGAAATGAATAAATTGTACATAGGTGCTCTTCCTTGTTGTTGGATATTTTGTAAATTGTCTCTCTTTTGTCTCACTACTTTACATACATTCTATTGTTGTTGTTTCTTATCCCCTTGTGTAAAGATTACACTAATTCCATGAGTTCATGCTCCTCGAGCTGTTTTATGATATGCAGCAGCCTCTACCAAAGGTCCTGTTTAGTGCATCTAATGCAAGCCAAAATGTGTTCTGGAGCTTACATACATTCTACTGGGTTATTGGAAACATTCTGTTGAGATGGCCTCTTTGGATCATGAAAGTCTTTTATTTCCTAGTTCAGCAAATGTCACACAATATACCTCTTTATTGAGGTCTTCAATGGAAGACAAGAGTTATCATATAAAGTTTTTACCAAGTTGTGGCCAATTGGAAACATTCGGTTGAGATGGTCTCTTTGGATCATGAAAGTCTTTTATTTCCTAGTTCAGCAAATGTCACACAATATACCCCTTTATTGAGGTCTTCAATGGAAGACAAGAGTTATCATATAAAAGTTTCTACCAAGTTGTGGCCAATTGGAAACATTCGGTTGAGATGGTCTCTTTGGATCATGAAAGTCTTTTATTTCCTAGTTCAGCAAATGTCACACAATATACCCCTTTATTGAGGTCTTCAATGGAAGACAAGAGTTATCATATAAAAGTTTCTACCAAGTTGTGGTCAATTGGAAACATTCGGTTGAGATGGTCTCTTTGGATCATGAAAGTCTTTTATTTCCTAGTTAAGCAAATGTCACACAATATACCCCTTTATTGAGGTCTTCAATGGAAGACAAGAGTTATCATATAAAGGTTTCTACCAAGTTGTGGTCAATTGGAAACATTCTGTTGAAATGTGCTCTTTGGAATATGAAAGCCTTTTGTCTCCAAGTTCAGCAAATGTCACACAATATACCTCTTTATTGAGGTCTGCAATGGAAGACAAGAGTTATCATATAAAGGTTTCTACCAAGTTGTGGTCAATTGGAAACATTCTGTTGAGATGGTCTCTTTGGATCATGAAAGTCTTTTATTTCCTAGTTAAGCAAATGTCACACAATATACCCCTTTATTGAGGTCTTCAATGGAAGACAAGAGTTATCATATAAAGGTTTCTACCAAGTTGTGGTCAATTGGAAACATTCTGTTGAAATGTGCTCTTTGGAATATGAAAGCCTTTTGTCTCCAAGTTCAGCAAATGTCACACAATATACCTCTTTATTGAGGTCTGCAATGGAACACAAGAGTTATCATATAAAGTAGAACTACCTCTCTGTAAAGGAACACAGCTAGAAGCACGCGACCTGCTGTGTGCTTTATAAAAAAAAAAAAAAACCTCGTAAAAGATGGGCCCATCAAAATATTGGATTAATAAATAATTTTATTACAATCCAAAATAAGCCTTGTGTTTTAAATATTCCTTTAATTAAAAGGCATATTTTAGATTTAAAATAAACACAGCTGGTTGCCGAGCTAAAGTTATAGAGGAAGAAGTGTTCTTATAGAAGAGTTGCTAATTGGTAAAAATGATAATTTTGTTGATGGAAACTGTCCTTTGTAGAGAGGTGTCCTTTAGTGAGAGGACATTTCATGGAGGTTGTTCTACTCTCTCTGTATTAAGAATCTATTGTATGCTAAAAAAGACACATTCAATAAAAAATGATGTATAAAAAGAAGTTACATATTGAAAAAAAAGAATTCTTGTCAGTTCTTCTGTTGGCTAATGCAACATATTGTCTCCTTACAATAGAGTTGTTAAATCAACACCTCATTTCTTAAACTCAGATGTCATTGGCCAGTAATTCTCTTTCTGAAAACTCAAATAAATATAGAATTGATCATTGGTAGCCACTGTAACTCTAGGCTTTGCCTGACTTGTCCCTTTCCTAGCTTAGTTTCAGAGCCAAAGTGTAGAGAGGTGTCCTCTTACCAAAGAACAGCTGTTGTTGTTTCTTATCCCCTTGTGTAAAGATTAAATGAATTCCATGAGTTCATGCTCCTCAAGCTGTTTTATGATGAGCAGCGGCCTCTCCCAAAGGTCCTGTTTAGTGCATCTAATGCAAGCCAAAATGTATTCTGGAGCTGCAGGTACCAAACTACATTTTGGGCAAGTAGGGTAGATTTTAGAACAGCTAAATAGTAAAAATGTCAATCTGTTGTTGATAACAAAAACTATCCTATGTAGAGAAGTGTCCTCTCATGAAGATCTCTTACTGTATTATCATCACCTATATTTGCACATTCATATATATAATTAACAAGGAAATTAAATCTGGTATCTTTATTCATTTTCAGTTGTTGTTGAGCATTTTACTTTACTCTGAAACAAAACAAATTCTGTTTTTTATAAAATCAAACATATCTTGAAGAACATTAACAATAGGAATGTATCATGGCAGTATGATTGTACACTTTTGGCCTTTTCCTTGATTTATCAAGAAACTTCTATGATACCACCTTCATTGACATCCGTACAATACACTCATGGACAAAACTTAAAGAAGTTGTATCTTTTAGCATGTATATCGAGGGTGTCAGTGGAAGGATGGTCTAAACCGTTGGTTTTCGACTGCTACGACCCGGGTTCGATTCCCGCATTGGGCACATTTTTTTCTGATAAAGAAAAAAAAAATGCTCCAATGGCCCCCGATTCTTGCAAAAGTCCAACCCCACCATAGAGTGCAAGTAACCAAACGGAGCTCTGGCACATTTGTAAGTGCAAAGTCGAACTGTTTTTCACATGTGTAGACATGTGGTGCACTTACAGTAAAAGCAGTTGCCTACTTCTACCCATCATGATTTGATAATGGCCTGTACCACGTGTACTAGGGATAAGCAAAAAAAAGCATGTATATCGAGATTAAGACAATAACTCTGAAAGATATTACAGTGATATTTATTAAAGACACACAAGATAACCATGTGTGAACATAATTGTCTCCTTAAAAGAAAAAAGACGACCGTTGACATCAAAGACTTTCCACTTCCTTAAGTTTTGTCCATGAGTGTATTTCAAAAGAACTATTATGTGGTATATTGATGGAGTTTTTTTGTCTTTGAAGGAAAGATGGCTAAAAACTTTGGAACTGAAAAAGCCTTGTTGGTAATAACACTCTTGGAATGTATCCATAGTTCACCAACTACCGAGAAAAAGATTATATAGAAATTATTTATTTAAATGTTTCACAAATATATTTTATAATTAAAGGAAAAAAATCAAACACTTAGTAATATTTTAAAAATAAAATTGAGCTTGTTCAATGATGGGAAAGAAAAATTTTGGACAATTTATCTCTACAATGACTTATATTAAAAATAAAGAAGGCATCTCCTAACCACAAGCACATGTGCTTTTTAGATGGCAGAGCGCCATCTAGTGGAGCAAAAATAATTTTTAATTTTAATATCAACAATTTTAATTTTGATATTAAATTTATTTTTAATATCAACACCTGACCCACTTATCTTTTATTTTTTTCTATTAAACACAAGGTAATAAGACCAAATAAATAAATAGTGTGTGACGTTTCGGTAACAGCGATGTTACCATCTTCAAGCAAAAGATGGTAACAACGCTGTTACCGAAACGTCACACACTATTTATTTATTTGGATTTGGTCTTATTACCTTGTGTTTATAATCTACAATCCAAATTGTGCCTCATCATTTTTTTCTATTGTTTTTTCAATGACTTATATGTATAAATAGGCATCTGTTATGATTTGTAGGTCGGAAATTAAGAAATAAAATCATCAAAAACTCAGCTACTTCATCACAGTAGACATTTGCTTTATGTTTGAAAGAAACATTTGTGTCTTAAATGTTTTCATTTACTGATAAGGAACACAATTTGGATTATAGATTATAAACACAAGGTAATAAGACCAAATCCAAAAAAATAAATAGTGTGTGATGTTTTGGTAACAGTGTTGTTACCATCTTCAGACAAAAGTACTGAAAGAGAAATTTTACCACAGCATGTTTTTAAATAGTTACTGTTATCAAGTGTGTAAATAATATTCTGTGTTTCTCAGAAAAATACTTTCTTCTTATCTGTTATCTTGTTTACACACTTGATAACAGTAACTATTTAAAAACATGCTGTGGTAAAATTTCTCATTCAGTACTTTTGTCTGAAGATGGTAACAACGCTGTTACTGAAATGTCACACACTATTTATTTATTTGGATTTGGTCTTATTACCTTGTGTTTTCATTTACTATTAGCTATAATTTGTAGAAATATAAAAAGAATCTAGTTATATGTATTTTGGTCAAATATCAATATACAGTTAAACCTGTCTATAATGCCCTTTCTAAATAATGCCTTCCTCTCTATAGCACCCGATTTTGGTGAGTCCCAAGAGGGGGTGCTATAGACAGGTTTAACTGTATAGATTTCAAGAATCAAATTTTCCTAATCGTGTTGTAAGATATGATGAAGAGAACCCTTTATGTTTCTTTTACAGCAAAAATATGGCATTACTAACACACAAGACCAAATCAAAAAATAGTGCGTGACCAGCATTGTTACCATCATCTGACAGAAGTATTGCTACTTCTTAGGTCCATTGAAATCTATCAAAAAATCCAAATTACTACATACCATTACTAAGCAAGGTTTCAGGGGTCAGTGGAAGGATCGTCTAAACCGTTGGTTTTGGACTGCTACGACCCGGGTTTGATTCCTGCATTGGGCACTTTTTTCTGATTGAAAAAAAAAAATGCTCCGATGGGCCCTGATTCTTGCAAAAGTCCAACCCCACCAGTGAGTGCAAGTAACCAAACAGGGTTCTGACACATTTGTAAGTGCAAAGTTGAACCGCTTTTCACATGTGTAGACATGTGATGCACTTACAGTAAAAGCAGTCGCCTTCTTCTAACCACCATGATTATCATGGCCTGTACCACGTTTACTAAGGATAGGCAAAAAAAAAATTGGGTTGAGTTGAAGTCTGTGTTGAATTATAGTCTAGTAAATTATAATGTAAATAGCATAATTGGGGTTTGAAAAATGGTTGAATTAAAATAAGTGTTGAATTATAACCGGTCGAATTAAAGTGGTTGTACCTTACCAACCATGATTATCATGGCTGCATATGTACTTAGGAATGGGTAAGTAGCAACAGCAATTTATGGTAACATTAATATCAGGAATATGTTAATGGCATTCAAACAGTAACCCATGGTAACAATGCAACACTGAAATCAGAACACTGGATACATAATACTGGAAGTAATCCAAGTTTCCATTTTACCATGAACCTATTGAGAAGTAAGTTTTACCACTGATATTCTATGAGTAATCTATGGAGTACTTACATTGTTTACACTCCCGTTCACACTGGATGTAGTGCCGGAAGTTGTTGCCGTTCCCTCCACAGCCCCCGTAGATAAACTTCAGACAGGAGTTACTACTGGGGTCATAGTAGAAACGCTGCAGTGTAGCTTTACAGGGGCCTGTGGCTGGTTCCTGGCTACAGTGATCTGGTAGGTAGTCCTCTGTACAGACATGGTTTGTTTCTTATTCCCAAAGATTACATAAATTCCATGAGTTCATGCTCCTTAAGCTGTTTAATGATAAATAGCAGTTTCTCCCAAAGATCCTGTTTAGTGCATCTAATGTTGTTGTTGTTGTTGTGTCCAAAGAAGAGTCTCAGATGTCTCCATGCATCTCCATAACAGCAGCAGCAATATCCACTATCTTGGGTGTGTAAAGCTGCTGCTCTGGGTCTATGTCAATTTTCTGCAAGGCTGCGGCCATTGCTGGACATGAGAATATGTGGGTAGGTGTTAGTTCCACACCAGGACAGTTGTTACATGTCCTATAGGCTCTTGTGCCATCTGGATGTATTGTCATTCCTTTGTAGTGTTTTGTTCTAAGTCTTGTTATAGTTTTTGTCAGTTTTCTCTCAGAGTTTATTTCACATATTTGATCTTTTCTTATTTTTTGTTTGATTATCTTGTATTTTGCCAAAGCATCAGCGCCAAATACTGACATTTGTTCTTTCCTTTGGCTCAGCTTTCTGGCTTCCTTTGCCAATTGTGCCAAGTACATCTAATGCAAGCCAAAATGTGTTCTGGAGCTGCCAAGCTACATTTTAGACAAGAGAGTGACTGACGTAGCTGCTGCCACAATTGATGTAAATACAAACAGAACATTTAAATGACGCTTATTAATATCAAGACAACGATCGCCTGCAGGAATGGAAATCTGATGTTGCACATGACTGGCACAGAGCAGGAAGGGACAATTCTGTCCTCCCAAGAGAACAACAGTCTTTGATTTCCAGACTTAAGTCTGGTCATCTACGGACAATGACTTTCCAGAATGGTTGCAAGGTTTTCCCACTATGTACTAAGTGTCAACCTGCAACCCCAAACCACATTTTTGACTGTATTGACTCATCCATTGATAAGCTCTACTCATCCCCGACAGACACCATCAACAAGCTCTACACGCTTGATATCTTAATATGATTGAGTGGAGATAAGAAAGAAGAAGACAGAAAGTACCTGCACAGATTCTCTCACAATCCTCCATGTTCCTGAAGTTGTTACGGTTGCCGCTACAGCCTCCGTAGGTGAAGGGTTGACAGCTCCCTGAGGTGGCGTTGTAGAAGAACCTGTTAAAACTGCCGTAGCAAGGTCCTGGGTTGACATCCTGGTGACAGTAGAATGCTCGGCCCTGCACTACACATCATCATCATTATAAGCATGATTACCATTATTTATATAACCATATGTAAATATTATTTCAGTAGAACCATCCCTATAACTAGTGTGAGCCTTCTTTCAACCAGAGAGATTGAAACTACACTTTATTACAATGGGTTAGTGAAAGGCTGGTTAAACCGTTTGGTTTTCGACCACTACGACCCGGGTTCGATTCCCTCATTGGACATTTTTTCTGATTTAAAAAAAAAAAATGCTCCAATGGCCTTTGATTCTTGCAAAAGTCCAACCCCAAACGGGGCTTTGGCACATTTGTAAGTGCAAAGTCGAACTGCTTTTCACATGTGTAGACATGTGGTGTGCTTACAGTAAAAGCAGTCGCTAACTACCCACCATGATTATCATGGCCTGTACCACGTGTACTAGGGATAATTAAAAAAACAAAAAAACAATAAGATTATATAAGGCTAAATATAAAATAAATATGAATAAAAAGAATATACAGTAAAACCTCCCTGTAGCGGACACCCAGCTAGAGGACACCTCTCCACAAAGGACAGTTTTCATTTGGAAAATTACCATTTTTATTATTTATCAACTCTCCGGTAAGAGGACACCTCTCTCTAAAGGACACTTTGGCTCTGCAATTAGGTGTTGTCCTTTACAGGGAGGTAGTTATACTGTATAAATAGTAATTTATTTATTTCGTCTTGGTTTACAGGTGTTCCATTCGAGTCACTTGGCTATTTACACATGTCTATATTTTGTGAAAAAAGTTTGCGTTTTTTTCTTTCACAGATCCAGGTACACCTTTTTTTATATAAATACTAGACGGGTGACCAGGTCTTCGCCCCGGGATTAACCCGTGTGCATATCTACCCGAGTGATATATATTTAGATAAGATTTTTTTAATAATTGTTTGTTATTAGCATTATCTATTTGTTTGCATTAGCATAATTTAATCTAATCTTTGATAGAGGGCGCTGTTCGTGAGCTAAGTAGAATAATTTGAATATATAGTTTTAATAATTGATTTATATATTTTTTAAAATAGCCTATCGTCTTCCCCGTATTTTTTTACCTATGTATGGAAATTTTGGTTTGAATTAGTGAACTACTGCGAATTTGTATACCGGACATACAAACAACCAAACATACAAACATTGATTTTTATATATATAGATATTGTCACATAGAAAATTAGGAAAATTAGATGTCACCGGCAATTTTATTGAAGTCACAAGAACAAATCAAAATTGATAAAAATACTTGAGAGGAAATGAAGGAAGTTTAGAATAGCAAAAAAATCAAAATTAATAATTTGTTTCATAAAATAATAATTAGAAATCAACGAGAATAGTTGATATTTATTCCGATAGATGGAGCAAGCCATCAGTAACTTTCAGTTGCACGATAAGGAAATGCCTTTTTCATAATAAATTTTTGTTACAACATATTCGTGGAATTGTTTCATGACTCAAACGAAATCTCCCATGGGCCATTTTAAAATAAGTTTCGGTGGTGTAGCGGTTATCACGTGTGCTTCACACGCACAAGGTCCCCGGTTCGATCCCGGGCGGGAACATCTTTTTTTTTTGTGTGTTTGTAGAGTTCGCATAAAAGCGAATGTTGCAAGCGGAAGAAGTAAATTTCGATTTTTTATTTAATACTCAAACAAGTCTATATAAGTCGAAATGTTTGAATAAAAAAGGCTTCTGTTTTTGTAAGAGACGGAAAAAAGAACTCCTTTATAAGTCCTCAAAGTTTATGTCCATAGTTCATCTAAAATACCCATTCAAAAAGTCTAGCATCAGTATCACTATAAAAGGAAAACCGAAAAAAAAAATACAATATAACAGCGGTATGGTAGATTAAACTGGCGAAACCGCTGGGAGGGTTCACCATTGATGAGCCAGACCCTACCATTAATTTTTCCATTATGTATTCCATTATAGTGGGAATTGTTTAATTAAAAAATAAAAATAAAACAAGAAAACTCACCTTGCAGGCAGACGAAAGCCAATACCAATAAAGATAGCAGACGAATCATTGTATCAGAGCTAAGAATATTCGACCAGACGAGACCTCTGAGAGTTCAACAAGTGTCTTATGAGAAATACGGCAGCTGTTTTAAACCTGAGAGATTAGTTTTTATAGGTCATACTTGAGAAATGCCTTCGGCTAGATAACTGTAACGGCGTGATAAGTAAAAAAAAAAATCGATCACACCACAAAGTATTCAGTTTTAAAATTAAAAAATAGAAGGTCATTTGAAGGGTACACCTATCCACCGATTTACACGGTAGATACGTTCCTGAGAAAAAACGTGTAAATCGGGGGATAGTTGTACACAGAAATAAAAATAAAATGCATTGACAGGTTAAAATATGTAGTCAGCACATAAGCTCGGGATTCCTCATGAGATGTGTACACAGCGCATGTGTTCAATCACAGTAGCATTTAGTATAGTGCGATAAAAAAAAAAAACTTATTTGGAAAACCGTGTAAAAGCGAAAACGTGTAAAACAAGTACCGTGTAAATCGGGGGATAGGTGTATATGCTTTTAGAACAAATAGACTAGAAGTCCTTATAATGTGCGATATTTATATGCATTAATGGACAAAACTTAAGGAAGTTGAAAGTCTTTGATATCGTCGGTCCTTTTTTTTAAGGAGACAGAGGCAAAAATTTTTCACACTTGGTTATCTTGTGTATCTTTAATAAAGGTCACTGTATATCAAATATATTTCAGAGTTATTGTCTGAATTTCGATATAAATGCTACAACTTTATCAAGTTTTGTCCATGAGTGTACACAAAAGTTCTCCCATATATATCTAGATTAATAAAAATGTATACTTTTTTTCGAAACTATTATAGACGCGTATGATTCTTTTTAAAAATAAACAAATTCTACTTCTCTTACTGTAATGGAAAAATTAAGGTAAAAATTGTTTATTTTTAAAAAGAATCATACGCGTCTATAATAGTTTCGAATTTTGAAAACAGATGGCGCGCTATTGTATCATAATACTTTTTTTTACAGCACGTATGTTTCTGCGCGACCTTCTAAAAGTGAGTAAAGTTTGTTTCCCTCTATGGGTTTCCCATTCTTTAACTGATGAGCAGATGACGTGTTTCATGGAACCGAGAAATGCTCAAAAAGTTTGATAATGGATCATCTCGTTATGTCAATAGCATCATAACAGGTGATGAAACTTGGCTTTATTATTTTGATGTGTCTACTAGAGCCCAGAACAAAGTTTGGAACTTTGAAGGTGAAAGCACTCCTGTGTCTGTACGAAAATCCAGATCCATTAAGAAGAAAATGTTAGCCATCTTCTTTACTGCCAGAGTTGTGAGTCGCACGGTACTGGAAACTCAAAAGACAATCACTACCAAGTGGTACACTGAGGAATGCCTTCCTAAAGTTGTTCAGGCTATCTAAAAGTTACGTCCAAACTCAAGGACTGACACATGGCTTTTCCACGATGACAATGCTACAGCTCAACGTTCGAAGGTCTGCAGAGATTATTTGACACATACTGGACTAAACTTGTTGGAGCATCCTCCCTATAGTTCAGAACTTTCACCTTACGACTTTGTCCCCTTCCCTCACGTAAAGAACAGACTAAGAGATAAACGCTTTTTCTGCGATGGAGACCTTTTGATGACATGGGATGACGCCCAGCTCCCTGAGGAAACGTGGAAGAGTTGGTTTATTGACTGGTTTCAAAGGATAGAGAAGTGTAGTGATTGTTGTGGAAAATATTTTGAAATATTGTAAATAATAAAGTCATAATGCAGAACTTTCCTAGTGTTCTATGTATTTATTAGCAAACACATTAAATATTAATTATCAAAAGAAATACACACAGTTATTATCTCCATTTTGTCCTTGTTCTGTTGACTTTGCTTAGACTTATTAATGAAACTGATTCCAAGAATTATTAATTAAACATTATATTTATTGATTTACAAGAGAGAGAACAAAATATAAAAAGGAAACTAATATTAAATAAAGGAATTTTTTTCTGTTTTGGTTAGCCCCTATTTACCTGTGAGCTTACACACACTCTGTGGTAACAATTAATTAATATATATATACAACATGTTCATATCACTTATATACACTCATGTGATTCTTTTTTAATTAAACCAATTTTCTACCGCCTTTACTGTTTGTATAATGCCCTTATAATTTACATTTTTTTTTAAATAACAGATGGCGTGCTAATGGGTCATAAAAAATATCTGAAAGTATTTATAAAGCAAAAGAATTATAAACAACATTATAGCTATTCTTTATAATTTCATTCACAGTTTTAAATATTTACTATAAGAGAAACTCCGCCTTTGCCGGTCCCAAGCCCGGATAAAAAAGGAGGAGGGGGAGCAGTAACAAACTCACTAAAAAACCTGGGCTCAGCTGGCTCGGCTGATAGTACCCTGTAAGGGCTCCTAATCCAGGTATACAGGATGAGCAGCGTTTGTACTCCATGTTAGGAGTGGCTGCACATGGCGTCTGTTCCTCATGTCAGAGGCGGCCATTTCTTTTGAAGCTAAGTCGGCCTGCTACTGAGTAGTGCTCCCAGTCTTAATGACAAAGGTAGACGCATTCTACTTCACCCAATTATGATGGTGGTCAAACAGACACCATCAAGAGTCACAACTTGATACCCTAATATGATGGAGTGGAGATAAGAAAGAAGAAGAAAACTATAAGAGAGACAAAAGATTTGACACGAAGCGTTTTATAAATATTATGTTTAGAGAGGTAGATTTTGAATTATTAATAAAAGTTACAATAAAAGATAACATACATATAAAAAAAGCAGATGCCATTCTATATAATATACCTATCAAGATTATGTCTTAGAAAACCTACCTGAATATCTTTTTCCGAATCCGCTTCCCTATGTAAATATGTTTTAATTTCCTAATAGTCAAAATTTTTGCATATTGCCCGCGCGCCATTTATCGTTTGTAAATAATTAACAATGCGCAAGCGCGGCAATAAACTAAAAATAGTTACAAACTTCAACAAAAGATGGCAAACGTAATGCGATAATTTACATATGTCTTCCCTCGTTATGCAAATATAAAACTGAACATCGCCGACACATGTGTGTACTAAGAAAGGTAAATCCACCCCAAACACGGAGTAAGTGAGCTGTTCCCCCAAACTACCCGTTTGATCCCACCCCCGTCCAGTGCCGGCTATATAAGCCGAACCAGATCCTAGTAGATGTCCCGGAAGGGGATCTGGCTGTAGGCGTCCGCTCCACGTTGTGTTGACTCCAGGTTCGAAACCTAGGGCCGCCTTCAACGTCGTCTCATCAAATTCTGCAGCTTGGGACACTGCCTTATTTGTGGGACACTGCGTTGTCGTGTCGGCCCTTTGTTTTGTCCTGTTTAGTCCCCCTCGCGGAGGGGGCGTCAAGGCGACCTCTTCCCCTTTCGGGGTGTAGTGTAATCCGCCTCCACGTGGTGCACCCTGGGTAACGCTAAATGGATTACAATTTGGACTTCCTGTCTGTATAGGGGTCATTTTACATCGCGTCAGGTCCAGATGGACTTCCGGTATGGTGATGTCGAGTTTGGCAACACGATATACAAGGATCAATTCTTGGAAGCTGATAGCATCACATACCCTCACGGAGACAAAACTTAAGGAAGTTATACCTTTTACCATGTACATGTATATCGGGACAATAACTGAAAGATACTACAGTGACCTTTATTGAAGACACACGAGATAACCAAGTGTGAACAAAATTGCCTCTGTCTCCTTCAAATAATCAGACAACATCAAAGACTTTCCACACTTCTTAGAATTTTTCCCATGAGCGTGTATATGTATAAACAGAAACCATTTTGCATAGTATTTTTTTTAAATTACACAACTGCTTTCTTTTTGCGTGACGAAATTGCTGGGAGGGTTCACCATTGATAAACTTGCAATATTTCTCTAGGAGCGGTTGTTTTGGGTTTGGAAAACACCGCTAAATTCGTTTCCTTATTTCATTTATGTCCGTCATACGAGAGCTTTCGGGCTTTGGAGCCCTTCTACAGGGGAGTAAAGTTGCATAGTATAACTTACTCCCGTAGAAGGGTCCCAAAGCTTGAAAGCTTGAGTTGATTACATGATTTTTATGGCACATGAGACAACAGATGGCGGTCTAATGCATCATATTGTAACGCCTTTATTAAAGCACTACGAGGGCTGAATAGACGTTCTTATTTTGCTTCCTCGCTATCGCCATATTTAATCATATTTAACTTATTTATCTTACTTGACTTTTATTAAATTGTCATATTTATCATTGAGTGAGCGTCTGTTGCATCGCACCGCGAATTCCACATCACAATATTGCTAATTAAAAATAAAGAAGGCATCTCCTGACCACGATCACCTGTGCTCGTGGTCAGGAAATGCCTTCTTTATTTTTAATATCAACACCTGACCCACTTATCTTTTATTTTTTCTATTGTTTTTTCAATATTGCTAATGTATAAATACGTCATCTATAGACAGGGAACTAGCGGATTTCTTCCAGTACAACAGTAGCAACAACAGGAAAGTTGGTATTGGGGTCCTACACAGGCTAATACTGACCTACGGAATCAATTATTTACATATTGGCGATTTGTTGATACCTTGTAGCGTTGTCTTTTTTAGAAAGATGTCTTCTTTTATTTTCTTCCAGACGTTTCAGTAACTCCCTGTCACACTATCTACTTATATACACTCATAGACAAAACTTAAAAAATTGGAAAATCTTTGATATCGTCGGTCGTCTATTTTTTTTTTTTAAGGAGACAGAGGCAATTTTGTTCACACATGGTTATCTCGTTAAATAAAAAGGCATATATTGGATCAAAATATCATTTATATTACCAAAAATTTCAATTGATAAAGGTTGGCGTTCAGCCAACTGAAATTTTGGTAAAATAAATGATCCAATAAATGCCTTTTTATTTAAGGATTTATTTATGGATTGCTCTATTTTCAAAATGGTTATCTCGTGTGTCTTCAATAAAGGTCACTGTAATAAATTTCATAGTTATTGTCCCGATATACATGCTAAAAGGTACAACTTCCTTAAGTTTTGTCTCTTTATTGTATCTACACAAAAATTATATATATGAAAACCGTGTACATAAATAAGTAAAAGCTAGAAGTCATATATATCAATATAAAGTTTCGGGAGTAAAGTATTCATGTTCGAAACTATTTTAAAGGCGTAAGATTCTTTTTGAAATTAAACAATTTCTACTGCCCTTACTGTAATGGAAAAATTAAAGGGAGGGCCTGGCTCATCAGTGGTGAACCCTCCCAGCGGTTTCGCCAGTTTAATTTTTCCATTGCAGTAAGGGCAATAGAAATTGTTTAATTTCAAAAAGAATCTTACGCCTTTAAAATAGTTTCGAATTTTGATAACAGATGGCGTGCTAGTGTATCAAAGTATTCATGTACCGAAATAGGCACCTCTCCCTTTAAAAATGCCATTAGCACTGGTGTTGTGGCTTATTCTTCATCACTACTTTTACGTTTTTCACTAGGATGATGAACAAAATGGATTGTTTTAATGCATTTTTAAAGGGAGAGGTGCCTCTTTATATATTCCATCTATATTTTGGTCATAGATTTGGCCCAGCCACTTTGCTAACTAAATACCTCTTTGGCAGATTGTGAAGATTTCATTGGATCCCTTGTGGATCTCTTGGAATAAAATCTGTCTTAGACTGACGAGGGCCATTAGCCTGAAACAATGGTGTCCTGGTGGACGCTTCTCAGTTTGCCAAAGCTGGTGTTGTGGCTTTGTCACCGACCCGAGGCCGCTAGTTTGCGGAGACAGTCAATAGAGGGGGCTAAGCTAATTTATTTGAAAGTCCGCCCTAGGCTGACGAGGGCCATTAACCATGAAACCATGGTATCTAGGTGGACGCTTCTCAGTTTTCCAAAGCTGGTGTTGTGGCTTTGTCACCGACCCGAGGCCGCTAGTTTGCGACGATAGTCAATAGATGGCGTCTAGTTTTGACGTCTATTTTGACGCGAGAGGCAACCTTTATCTTTATAATATAAAAACCTCCCTGTAAAATGTCCATCTATAAGTTATAACCAATGGTAATATTATTTGAGAGAGTTGGAGAATTCTCAAAACATTATTATATTTTAAACCTGGATCAACATGTGAACCACGATGTTAAACCACTGTCCAGATAGAAGACGCTGTGACAAATCAATCTCTACAGAAGAATCCTCATTTCAACATTTAGTGGTGTTGTATCGCCATCTATGAACGGAATATAGAACTATTTGATTTATTTACCATCTCAAAACTGGGCAACTCTGTGCTTCACTTCCATCAATAATTGACAATATGACCCAGAATAAGTATATTGCTACGGCGTTTTATGGTTTCCACAAGTCCATATCTCAGAAGAAGGCCAAGTGACACTCATTCCTCACTTTCTTACTGCTACTCTTTTTGTGTTGTTTTTCTTGCTTCCCTCTTTCTCTTTCTTGTTTTTTTTTTCTTCTGTCTATATAGTTGTTTCCTTTGTCTCACTGCTTTGTTCTTATGCATACCTCTGGTGAATCCTGTATAGGGTCAGTGACCCTAAATAAAGGCTTTTTGTTGTTGCTGTTGTTGTTGATTTATTTACCAAAAAAATATTGTAGTGTAGAAATCAAGTCATTGTATATCTGAAGATGTAAAAGTATTTATTGATGACGTCACCACGACCAGTCGACAATTATTAACCAAACTATCTAAAGCTAGAGAATATCAAGCAAGCTATGTAACATAAATGATGATTTATATATATATAACAAATATAAAATTTTAAATCTGTTTCAAATATTTTCGTTGAATAATTAAATATAAATTATTTCTTCGCCACAATATTTTTATTCGCGCTGCTATACCAAAATAAAAAAAAAGGAAGATTTTAGTTAAGAGCTGTTTTCATCACCAAAAGGGTTATGTCTCTCGGCGCCTCATTGTTCGTTAAAGTGACAAAATTATTTTGATCAAATAAAATACATTAGGGAGCCATCTGTTAAATGAAATTAAAACAATTTTAGACACGTACGATTCTTTATGAAAATATTATTTTGGTGAAATACACTTTATGTTCATTATTTATAGATTTTGATGACATACAGAAAAACTAAGAGCAGATTCGGAAAATCGGCGCTATTGGATTACTTACCCAAAAAGCATTTTAAATTTTCAAACATCAAAAACTTTTTAAAATTTTGTAGACCTGTGTTATTTTTAAAATTAAACAATTTTCTATTGCCCTTGCTGCATTGATATAAATTTATCATTCCAATTCCAGTAAGGGCAGTAGAAAATTGTTTAATTTCAAAAAAGAATCGAATACCTTATCATATTGATGTATGGAAACAATGGTCGCTTCTCCAGTTAAAATAAACGTCAGAATCTGACGCCATATATTTTGACGGGAGAAGCGACCATTGCTTCCATGGATTAATTTCCTCCCGGCAAATTTTCCATCTATGTTCTAGCCATAGATTTGGCCCAGCCACATTGCCAGCAAAACACCTTTTTGGTAGATTGTGAGGATTCCATTAGATCCCGTGTGGATCTCATGGAATAAAGTCCGCCATAGACTGACGAGGGCCATTAGCCCGAAACCATGGTCTCTAGGTGGACGCTTATCAGTTTGCCAAAGCTGGTGTTGTGGCTTTGTCACCGACCCGATGCCGCTAGTTGCGGCGACGATCAATAGATGGCGTCAGATTCTGACGTTTATTTTGACGGGAGAAGCGACCATTGCTTCCATGGATTAATTTCCTCCCGGCAAATTTTCCATCTATATTGATGTATGTTTTCCTCATTTCTTCCAAGTAACAATATCAAAATTTTAGGGGGAAAAAATTATCTTTTTTTTGTGTATAGATTAAAATTATATAAATTCAAAATGAGAAACAGCAACTTATTTTTTTATTTATTTACCGATATTTCTGCAACTTACTATCGCCATTTTCAATGTTAAAAAAAAAACTCGTTATAATGTTAGGCTTTTATATTTGTAAAAAACAAAAAAAAAAAAAACGCTAATATCCTAACAGTATATTATGACTTTTTAACATTGAAAATGGCGGCTGTACTTGGCCGAAATATTGGTAAATCAAAATAAAAAGTCGGTGAGAATCTTATTTTAGTTTAATATTAGGATTAATAATATTTTTAAAAGGCGTTATTAATGTTTGTCTATATACTTTTTGGTCATGTGTGATTTCACTTCTTTGCTCAAGGCCTTTAAGTGACAGCCAGAGTGGAAGCTTAGAAGAGTGTTGTAAAGCCGTGGTAGATAGACAGTGTAAGAAATGGCGACCTTGTATCTTCCATCAGGATTCCTCGCACCTGCCTACAAGGTCTTTGTGATGCAAGACTGGACATCGGCCAAAGTGCATGTCACACCAAATATATGGTCATCTAAGTCTCACCTTAATCCTCTGGACCAAGCATGTCAAACTCGCGGCCCGCGGGCCTCATGCAGCCCACAACGAATAAATTTGCGGCCCACCAGACAATATATTTTAATAATTTTTTTTTTATATAAATTAAAATAATAATAATAATAAAAATTTGTAGCCTAATTTTTAAAAATTGTAATTATACATAATTTTTTATTAATAACGAACCACTGGTCGCCATACATAAGTCGTAAGTTTTGATACTATTAAACCTACATACATAACGTATGTACATCGCCATAAGTATTTTTTGCGGCCCACATAATCTTATTACTTTTTTATTTGGCCCGTGTTAGGATTTGAGTTTGACATGCTTGCTCTGGACGTATGGGGTACATGCCTGAACATGAAACTGATAATCATTTTACACAATACTGTAGATGCTCTGAAATCTTCTCGCTGGAATGTCTTGATAGGAACCATTCATTTCGATATTGATTCAGATATCTCTCTTGCAAGTCAACAGACTCATACACACACAAAAACCTTTATTAAGACACACAGGTCTTACAGAGGATTCTCCTTGGGGTTACAAGATGGAGAAACCCATGAAAGTGGGAAATATACAAAGGGGTAAAAATGGAGAAAGATTATATACACATTTTTTTATTTCAACTCACAAACGCGATATCCCGGCTAAGGATAATTGCGTCGATTTACATTTTTTTTTTTTAAACAGAAACAGTTATAAAATTTTTACAAAAAAAAGTAATCGAAATAAAAAGAGAAAAAAAAATATATATATATATTAGGAACCTGAACCTTTCAGGTTTGAAAGAAAATCATGAATATATTTACAAAAATAGTTAAACTTATGATAATTCTCTCTGCTATTTACAAATTGATATAGATCTACAACATTATTTATTGTCTGTTTTCTAGCGGTAAATAAGTCAACAGACTCTGGGGGAAACACATGGAGATCGATACGTTAACCCTAAAAAACGTATCCATACAGTCACACTAGTATCAATAAAAAACTAGACGCTTGACGGTGTCGCATACTTAGGTTGTCTCCATACTAAAATACGTCTACTATCCGAATTTAGTATTTAAAATCTTGCCAGTGAATAGAACATTGCTCCATGGTCCAGTTGACATGTTGATGACACCGCCTTAAACAATCTTACTAATGTCTTGAATTTAATGCAAAGAGACAAAGGTCGCCTCTCCCGTTAAAACCGGAGAGGCGACCCTTGTCTCTTTAGATCAATATCCTCCCAGCAAAATTTTCATCTATATTTTAGCCATAGATTTGGCCCAGCCACTTTGCCACCTAAACATCTCTTTGGCAGATTGTCAAGATTCCATTAGATCCCGTGTGGATCTCATGGAATAAAGTCCACCTTAGGCTGACGAGGGCCATTAGCCCGAAACCATGGTCTCTAGGTGGACGCTTCTCAGTTTGCCAAAGCTGGTGTTGTGGCTTTGTCACCGACCCGAGGCCGCTAGTTTGCGGCGACGGTCAATAGATGGCATCTAGTTTTGACGTCTATTTTGACGGGAGAGGCGACCTTTGTCTCTTTGGATCAATATCCTCCCGGCAAAATTTCCATCTATATTTGAATTTAGCGGTACAAAGTTTCTTCCGACATATATAGAAACCATAATGAGGCAGCCTTCTTCTCTCTGTAGTACCTGGGCTTCCAGTAGTCGCTATGAGAGAAGATTGAATGGTGTTGAATGGCGTCAATAATTTGAAGTTGAGGGTTGTCAGCTGGCCTGAGACATTCTGCAGATTGTTTGACTGATAAATAAATATTGTTACGACGCTTTTCAGCCATCGTTGTTTGCCTATAAGGTTTCTGAACAACAAGGCTATGTAGATACAGCGAAGTACTTTATTAGTTTTATTTTTCTGATCCCCCTAGACCAGCCCTGGCCAACCTAAACGGGCCGCACGGAATCGTAAACAAGGTCTAAAAACTTTAACTATATCAAAATTTTAACTTTAAAATGTATTTAAAAAATATATATACTTAATACTTCCTTGATGCTTAATGTTTTTATATTTATTATATTTCGGCTGCTTTTTTAAAAATAAAAATAACAATTTTTTTTTTAATAAAAAAATATTTCTCTATTAATTACCATTATTCCTAACTTTTTTCTTCCTTTTTATGGAATCAAATATGTATTTTAAAAATTGTGGGACATATTTGAAATAAAATATTATTATAATTAATACAATATATTATCTGTTTTTGAATATACAGACGAGAAATGAAAGTTACAAAAGAAATATAAAGTTAAATGGCGAGTCGCAAAATTTTTTACGGCGGGCCGCGGGTTGGCCAGGCCTGCCCTAGACCATCTTTTATTTTCAATACTTTTTTTATTTAATAAAAAAAAAAAAAATCTTTTCTTCCATGAAATATATATTTCTTCTGGCATTTTTTTTCTTTAGAGTAACACTTTCTTTCTTTCCATCCCTGACCCGGGGACACTTACTTGTGTTGCAGCTCTGTTGACTTGCTTGGTTCATTGCCACAGTGATCGTTCTGCTTGGTACAGCCTGTTGGTAGGACTAGACGACCATTCTATAATTGTAACGTCCTCGTATTTGTTGGTTGACGTTAATCAGCAAGAAGTACTTGGAAGTTTAAAAAGAAAGACTTTATTTCTTTTAGGCTAAAACATCAGACATACTATATCAGACATAAGTTTACATGTGATATATATCACAATAAGTCAAAAGGCAACTGCACAGAGTACCATCAGTGATGTGCTCACTGATAATCTTATATATATAAAAATGAATGTTTGTATGTTTGTTTGTTGGTCTGTATGCACGGTATACAAATTCGCAGTAGTTCACTAATTCAAACCAAAATTTCCATACATAGGTAAAAAATAACGGGGATGACGATAGGCTATTTTAAAAAATATATAAATCAAATATTAAAACTATATATTCAAATTATTCTACTTAGCTCACGAGCAGCGCCCTCTAGAATCTCAGGCGCCGGCAGCCAACGGGCGCGCGCCGCCGGCAGGTCGCTTTAGCGTTCTAGACGAGAAGCTTTTTCTTAATTACAATGCAAGTCCTTAACTATATTTACAGGTTTTCTAATTTATAACTATTTCACATTTTTACATAATTCGCCGTTTAAAATAACCGCTCTTGCTATGTTTTATTTTGCTATGTTTAATGTGTTTGAATAATACATTTAATCGTGTAAACCCGGGCGTTGCCCGGGTCATTCGTCTAGTTTACTATATAGGCATGCCAGCTGCCGTTATAATAATGGCCAATTAGTCGAGTAAAAGAGTGAGTGACGTACTTTATTACCAGTAGCTGCTAGCGGAATGTAGGATGTCTTCAATGTCCGCTACCAAAAGGATCTTCCTCGCCAACAGCGGTCGGGCAAGTTTCTATGTCATCCTCTGCCAGGATCACGGCCATACTCCCGTAGACATCTTGAAAGGATGGCCTAAACCGTTGGTTTTCGGCCTCTACGGTTTCGATTCCAGCATTGGACACTATTTCCTGATTTAATTTTTAAAAAAATGCTCCAATGGGACCCCCGATTCTTGTAAAAGTACAACTCCACCAGCGAGTACAAGTAACCAAACGGGGCTCTGGCACGTTTGTAAGTGCAAAAGTCGAACTGCCATTCACATGTGTAGACATGTGATGCACTTAACAGTAAAAGTAGTCGTCTAAATCTACCCACCATGATTATCATGGCCTGTACCATGTGTACTAGAGGTAAGCAAAAAAAAAAAAAATGCCGCTTTTTCTCGCACCGTCGATGTCACCACAAGGTCTGTTCACCCCCTCTTGTCTCTTCGTCAGCTGACTCCTTCTTTTCATCCTACGCCCCCCCCCCCCCCTGGGACAGTAGTACTTCAATGTCTACCACCAACGTTGTCTTGGCTCTGTTGTTGTTTATTACTCAAGTCGTTTGAACGATCTCCATTAGGTCCCATTGTCTCAACTTTTCTATTATAGTCCTGGGGTTTTCCCTGAGGTCTTATTTTGGAGGATTGTCTTGGCTCTTGTGAGGGGGGGGGGGGGGGTTACCTGATATCACAATATCAACCAATCATTGATTTTGTTTGGTGCGAGTCATAATCAAATTTCACGATCAAATAATGAAGGAATTATGGAATAGGCAGTATATAAGACATGAGCCAAAATGCACAAGAACTCAAAACTCCATAAGTAAATAGTTTTTTTTTTTCCTTATCCCTAGTACACATGGTACAGGCCACGATAATCATTTTTTTTGGCTTATCCCTAGTACACGTGGTACAGGCCATGATAATCATAGTTGGTAGAAGTAGGTGACTGCTTTTACTGTAAGTGCACCACATGTCTACACATGTGAAAAGCAGTTCGATTTTGCACTTACAAATGTGCCAGAGCCCCGTTTGGTTACTTGCACTCGCTGGTGGGGTTGGACTTTTGCAAGAATCGGGGGTCATTGGACCATTTTAAGTGAATAGTACAACAGTGAGGTACTAGGATCGTGTTTTTCTTAGTTTTACCACATGATTCTAATACCTCACTGTTGTACTATGGAGTTTTGAGTTCTCATGGTCTTATATACCTCCTATTCCTTAATTTTTCGGAAATCCTCTAAGACTAGCATTCTTGGTCATTGAGGTACAACCTGCACCATACTGACAAGGGCCAACAAGCCTGAAACCTGTATGTTGTAAGATTTAGGTACTTACAGCTTGTATGAAGGCATGAGGACGTTGATGATTATATAATAATAATCTTTATTATCCATTTAGTAAAAAACAAGTTATAGTAGTGAACACATCTATATTGTCAAGCGGCACAGCGGTTCCAACTTCGAGAGGCCCCATGGGACGCCTGT